>CM027097.1:938685-1031749 GCA_015343265.1 Pao palembangensis
ACTGTAGATCACAGCATTTTATTACAAAGGCTACAACATGAGATTAGGATCACAGGGACAGCTCTAGACTGGTTTAAATCCTATCTATCAGATCGATTTCATTTTGTTCATGTTAATGATGTTTCCTCTGAGTGTACGAAGGTTCATCATGGTGTTCCACAGGGTTCAGTGCTTGGGCCAATCCTGTTCACTCTTTACATGCTCCCTCTAGGGAATATTATTCAGAAACACGGCATAAATTTTCATTGCTATGCCGACGATATGCAGTTGTATTTATCCATGAAATCTGATGAAACAGAGCCATTAGCCAGACTCCAGGCATGTCTCAAAGACATAAAAGACTGGATGACCTCCAATTTCCTTCTTTTAAACCCAGACAAAACTGAAGTCATTGTTCTGGAGCTAAATATCTGAGGACTAGATTACCAGATAGCATTCTCTCTTTGGATGGCATTACTTTGTCCTCCAGTATGGCTGCAAGGAACCTGGGAGAGTGTAATTTCTCCCTCTGCAGCTGATACAGAACGCTGCAGCCAGAGTTCTGACAGGAATCAACACCAGGGAGCACATCTCTCCAGTTTTAGCTTCTCTTCACTGGCTTCCAGTGAAATTTAGAATAGACTTTAACATTCTCCTTCTAACATATAAAGCTCTAAATGGACTATCTCCCTCAAACCTGCAGGATCTCATAGTTCTGTATATTCTTAAAAGAACACTCAGATCACAGAGTGCAGGTTTACTTGTAGTTCCTAGAATTCATCATAATTGACTGGGAGGACGAGCTTTTAGCTATCGGGCAGCTTTACTGTGGAACCAGTTACCTGTCGGCACCTGCCTATACTGTTCATCTCTTTATAACAACCTGCTATGCTGTATTATGTGTATATATATTATGTCTGACATGTTTGTATTTCTATGATTGTATTTTGTTTGTATTTCTTTGGTTTTATGATTGTATCTGTTCTCCCTCTCTCTTTCTCTTTATTCTCTCTGTCCTGTCTCCCTCTTTTATTCCTCCTTTACCCAGCCAACTTTCAGCAGGATGGTTCCCCCTTGTAAGCCTGGTCCTGCTCAAGGTTTCTTCCTGTTAAAAGGGAGTTTTTCCTTGCCACTGTGCTTACCTGGGGGTTCAGGCTCTGGGTTCTACCTCTGTAAAGCACCTAGAGACAATTTTATTGTAAAAGGTGCTATATAAATAAAATTGAATTGAATTAATCTGCTAGCTATCACGTTTCCCCAACTCGGCTAAGTTTTTGCACAAGATAATTATATTCTAATAAAGACTGAAAGGTTTCCTTGAAAATGTTTCGCCCTCTTCAATTCAATTCAATTCAATTCAATTCAATTCAATTCAATTCAATTCAATCTTCATTTATGGAGGGGCTGTTTTGGTTTCCCCAATGTACAGTTCCTTGCATTCCTCCTGGCACTGCACTGTACTGCTGTACTGCTATACTGCTGTACAGTGCCAGAAGGAATGCAAGGAACTGTACATTGGGAAAACCAAAGTGTACATTGGGGAAACCAAACAGCCCCTCCATAAACGAATGGCCCAACACAGACGTGCCACTTCTTCAGGACAGGACTCAGGAGGACACCTACACCTAAAAGAAAGCGGACACTCCTTTGAGGACAGTCAAGTACGTGTGCTGGCCAGAGAAGATCGCTGGTTTGAGAGGGCTGTCAAGGAAGCCATTCATGTCAAGTTGGAAAAACCATCTTTAAGCAGAGGTCGTGGACTAAGGCACTTTCTGTCACCCACGTACAATGCAGTCCTCCACTCTTTTCGTCAGCAATCCAAACGTTCACACCGTTTGACGAGACCTGGTGACTCATTAACATGTGACCCAACAGACAAAGGAGAAGCACCCCAACTGAAACTAGGTGAACGACCCTGCCAACGACTCTCCGGGCCATTAACGTGACCATCCAGGCCATTAACATGCCAATGTTCCACAGGGCTATATTTTCAAGCTCTGCCCCCAGCAAGCTTAGAACTGAAGAAGCTCTCTGAAGAGAGGGCGAAACATTTTCAAGGTAAACCTTTCAGTCCAGTTGACACAGAGAGATCTAACTTTGGATGATTTTCAACAGTCTTACTTCCTTAAAGTACACATGAGAACTCACACCGGTGAGAGACCATTTTCATGTAAAACGTGGGAAAACCTTCACAGGTATAAGTTACTTAAATGTTCACATGAGAGTTCACATAGGTGAAACACCATTTCCATGTAAAACATGTGGGAAAGATTTTCAATGGTCTTACCACCTAATGCAACACATGACTATTCACACAGTTGAGAGACCATAAGTCTGTGAATCATGTGGGAAAACCTTCACAACTACTGTATAAATGAATTAAAAGTCCACTCGAGAGTTTACACAGGCGAGAGACCATAAGTCTGTAAAACATGTGGGAAAACCTTTAGGCAAACTTGTGAACAAGCACATGACCAACCACAGTGGTAAAAACATCCAGATTTGCCAACAAGTGAGTTCAGATGTTGCTGCAGCTTTTTCATCTCAGTGAGAAGAGTCCACATTTCTGATGCTAAATGTTCTGTTACCTGTTACCCTAACCCTTTTTGTCTGATCACAATGATGATAAAGTTGATTACTATGGAACAAATATTCAGCAGGAGCCATGTGACCTCTCTGGCTAATTATTGATGGAACTCTAGCTGCAGCATTTTGGATCAGTTGGAGGTTCTGACAGAATTCTTCAGACCTCCCGAGAACAGTAAATGTGTTAAATAAATTAATAATGCAAGAAATTCCAATTCCTGCATTAGTCCGATTGCCTAAAATACATGGGGATGACTTAGCTGAATTAAAATCAGCCCAGAGAATTTAGAAAGAAGTTGGATGAACACCCCAGAGAGCCGGATCAGAAACTCTGAGTGTTGCTCATAACGTTGGTGCCAGCTGATTGTTATATCCAGTTGTTCCTTTGACATAAGCCTCGGAGGTGGTTTGATTCCACCCACAGTCTGGCTGCAGCTGACTGCCTTGTAGTCCAGAGGCATAAAAGATTAATGCCAGTCGAGCTGGAAGTGTAGTCTGATTAAAATGAGCATGGAAACTCTGTTAAGCCTACCTCGAAGACTCGAGTAATGAGCATGACAACGGCCCGCGTAGAGTCTCAGACGTAAAACTGGATATCAAATCTGCTAGATATCCAGGCTACTTGTAGTGATGTAGAAAGACCTACAGCCAATGAGAGCAGACATGGGTGTTGCCGCAAAAATAAAAGTGAAATGGAACAGTAGAGCGGCTGCAGCAGAGAAGTGAAACAAAAAACATCAGGAGATAGAAAAATGGTTTTGCCAGATCATTGAAAGGAGACTTTGACTCAGCCACTGTCTGCACCAACCCCACTCCACACCGACTTCGTTTGTACCAATCTGCACGCAACTACCGCTGTAATACAAACAGAACCAAAGTGTTCAGCAAAGACTGAGTAGTTGTGACCTTGGTGTTGAAACCATTTGAAGTTGTGTCATCCTCCCATCTGTTTTTTTGCAATTGTAAATTTTGAGCTGTACATAGTTGTTTTGTAGTTTTAATAAAGGTGTTCTAGTCTGTTTTTTTTTTTGACTATAAGTCCCCCCCACGGAGTTGAATCATTCAAAAAATCCTTCATGTATAAGGAAAATAAATGGCACTGGACTATAAGTGGCATTTTGTGGGGGAAATTTATTATTACAAAATCCAGGACCAACAACAGATATTTCATTTGTAAGGGCAAGTTACAACAATAACAGCAGGATAACGTACAACAGGCTTGTGCGCTGCGGCCACGTACTTCCCGTGTCAGTCCTTGTTTGGAAACTGGCCGCGCAGTCGGTCACACCTCCTGACAGAATCGCGCCATGAGAACGCTCCTGTCTCAGTGCTCCCACCGATCCTGTTGAGTTCCATGTGGGCGGGGCGCCCGGGTTGTTCACCCCCAACTGTGTGTACTTGGCTTTAGTGAATTCCAACAGTCCAGCCTGGAAGCAACCAAATGTAGCCGCAAGGGGGCACAAGCTAGTGTCTTATTGTTCCGATCCCAAGATAAATAGTGGGTTGTGTCAGGAAGGGCATCCGACATAAAACTTTTTCCAAATCAAACATGCGAATCGAATCTATGACTTCCATATCAGATCGGTTGAGGCCCGGGTTAACAACAACCGCCATCAGTGCTGTTCACCTACAGGGTGCCGGTGGAAATTGGACTAAGGTCAGATAATGTTGGGTGCCCAAAGGTGAAGAGGAGGGCTCACAGGATGAAGAGGAGTTCTGCTGAGGGTCCATGGCGAATTGTTGGGGTGGTGTCTTCTTGTGGTAGGAGTTGTGGGTCCAAATCTGAAGTAGTGGTAGGTGAGGGTGTAGCCAGACAGCATAGGATGGTGGTGTGTAGGGTGACTGGTGGTGAGGAAGATGAAGAGGGCAAAGGCAGAGCAGAGGATGAAATGGTGGAAGCTGAAAAAGGAAGAGTGTTGCATGACTTTTAGGAAGGAGTTGAGACAGACTCTGGGTGGTCAGAAGGTGCTTCCAGATGACTGGACAACTACAGCTAATGTGATCAGGGAGACAGGTAGGAGAGTACTTGGTGTGTTGTCTGGAAGGAAAGTAGATAAGGAGACTTGGTGGTGGAATGAGGAGGTGCAGGAGTATATACAGAGTAAGAGGTTAACTAAGAAGAGGTGGGACACTGAGAGGACTGAAAAGAGCAGACAGGAGTACAGGGAGATGCAGCGTAAGGTGAAAGTAGAGGTGGCAAAGGCCAAACAAGGGGCTTACGATGACTTGTATGCTAGGTTGGACAGCAAGGAGGGAGAGACTGATCTATACAGGTTGGCAAGGCAGAGAGACAGAGGTGGGTGAGAGGTGCCAGTAGTGTGATGGGAAGACGGAAAGAGTACTTTGAAGATTTGATGAATGAGGAAAATGAGAGAGAACCAAGAGTAGAAGAGGTGACTGTTGTGGACCAGGAAGTAGCAAAGATTAGTAAGGAAGAAGTGAGGAGAGCATTGAAGAGGATGAAGAGTGGAAAGGCACTCGGTCCTGATGACATACCTGTGGAGGTATGGAAGTGTCTAGGAGAGGTGGCAGTAGAGTTTCTGACTTTAACAGGATCTTAGATAGTGAGAAGATGCCTGAGCAATGGAGGAGAAGTGTGCTGGTGCCCATTTTAAAGAACAAGGGAGATGTGCAGAGTTGTGGCAATTACAGAGGAATAAAGCTGATGCAATGAAGTTGTGAGAAAGAGTAGTCGAAGCTAGACTAAGGGCACACGTGAACATTTATGAGCAGCAGCATGGTTTTATGCCAAAAAAGAGTACTACAGATGCAGTATTTGCTTTGAGGATGTTGATAGAGAAGTACAGGGAAGGTCAGAGGGAGCTGCATTGTGTCTTTGTAGATCTGGAGAAAGCTTATGACAGGGTGCCCAGAGAGGAACTGTGGTATTGTATGAGGAAGTCTGGAGTGGCAGAGAAGTATGGTGTACGACATGTACGAGGACTGTAAGACAGTGGTGAGGTGTGCTGTAGGTGTGACAGAGCAGTTCCAAGTGGAGGTGGGACTCCATCAGGGATCAGCTCTGAGCCACTTGTTGTTCGCTATGGTGATGGACAGGCTGACAGACGAGGTTAGACAGGAATCTCAGTGGTCTCTGATGTTTGCAGATGACATTGTGGGAGCAGGGAACAGGTGAAGGAAAAGCTTGAGGGGTGGAGGTTTGCCCTGGAAAGGAGAGGAATGAAGGTCAGCCGCAGCAAGACGGAGTACATGTGTGTGAATGAGAGGGACCCAAGTGGAAGAGTGAGGTTATTTGTAATGTGACATCCGTCAGAATCAGATGTCATTTTTTCAATCCTTGCCAGAGGGTGTTTGTTGTTGGTGGAATATCAAATGCACCATTATCTTGTGCAGATAAGACCAAAAACATTTTAAAAAATATTGCAATCATCTGACAATAATTAATAACATAGAGGTGGTGGGCGTGGCAAGGACAAGCACTTAGTAGCCGTATTTGGAAATGGCTCTGCTCTATCTTGAACCAGTGTAATAGTTTAGTTCACTTCAGAGACATACTGTATGTATCATCCCCAAACGACATCAAGAGTTAAATGACCAGGGGCCCGTTTCAGAAAACCTAAAGTCAGAGTTGCCAAACTCTGTAATGTCCAACTCAGAGTTTTCCGTTTCAGAACACGTGTTAACAATTGATTTAATCAACTCTGAGTCAGTGCTATCCCAAGTTACGCTCGTGCACGGAGATCTAAAAAGTCTTATCAATCGAACGCAGATAACGTGATTCACTATGGCAACAAGTGGAAAAAAAAAAACCTTGATCGTCACACTTCAGATGGAAGAGTTCATGACCACGTACACTGAAACTGCGCATATTTTCAAGAAAAAAAGTAATACTGTGGCAGCAGCAAAAGAGAGAGATCGTGTGGCTGAAAATTACTGACCGAGTCCATACGTGATTATTAACTGGAGAGAGATTTAAAAAAAAAAAGAGAAATCTTTGGTCTTGGTTGTTCACCTCATTCAACATTTCTATTCTATATGTGTGTTTGAGCCACAGGTGCAACCCAACAGGCACAAAACGGACTTGGCAGAAAGTTAAGATGAAATATAAAATTATAGTTCGAACATGTCAGATATTTAAATACAAGCTATTGTGGTGGTGTTTACCCTATCCCCATTAAACAGCATTCAGTCGCTTCATTTAACCTGTAATAACTAGATTTAATTATTTAGAGAAATTCCCTAAACAAAGAAAAAGCCAAATCTTTAGCCTTCCCATCATTGTCAGTAGTAGTCTATATGAAAGCCCTATTGTCCTTCTTGTATGAAGGTCTCAATGTTGGGTGCCCAAAGGTGAAGAGGAGGGCTCACAGGATGAAGAGGAGTTCTGCTGAGGGTCCATGGTGAATTGTTGGGCTGGTGTCTTCTTGTAGTAGGAGTTGTGGTTCCAGATGCGATATCCCTCACACTTCACTGCAATGTTGAAGATGAGCAGAACGTCTTGTGGTGTGGACCAGCAGGGGTTGAGTGTGGAAACTGGAAAGGGTCACCTGGAAGAGACTGGGAAGCTCATCGGTTCACCTGGAAGAGACTGGGAGGCTGTTACGACTATGTGTTTTGTCCTTTAGCCAGTCTAGTCGGCTAAAGGACAAAAAGGCGGTACTGTAAAAAAGTTCATTCATAATTTTTCCAGTGAAATGAGTACCTCTATCTGAATTGATACTCTGTGGAATACCAAACCGAAGGGAAATGTCTTTCAGACATTATTTGACCACAGTCTTCCTTCATAGTCCGATTTCAACCCAGTTTGAATTTCTACACACAATATTTTTTTATATAATTACTATTATTACATTATACAGTATTATAAATCACAGCGCGAGAATGGACCCCGTAGGGGAGTATGTGTCGACATAGTTGTTCTACTGTTACCGTTAATTGTACTATTACTTATTTATTGCCTTCTTTTCAGGGAACATTGACAAGTTAAATCTCCTTTTTTTTTTTTTTTTTATTGCTTGTGCTAACTACGGGAACAAAGATGTGCGATCCACAACGTGGTCGTCATTGCGGACCCACAAATTATTTACAATTTTACATCCATGTGCAACCTGTTTTCCTCTCCAACTGCAGTCTCCTGAAAGAGAGCCACATCATTAGGAGAGACAAGGTCTGTGATAGGTATAGAAGGACAGAGCTATACTTGGACAGGATTTCCTATTGTGGCAGCTGCTTTGGCTGCATGGTCAGCTATTGCATTGCCTTGTGAAATAGGATCCTTTGACTTAGTGTGAGTTCACATTTAACAACTGCAATTGATGCAGGTAACTGACAAGCATCTAATAGTTCACCGATCAATTTGCCATATCCACTGGGTGTCCCCAAGGATGTGATGAATCCTTGGTTCGCCCGCAGTGTACCGAAATCATGTAAGCATATAAAGGTGTATCTGGAGTCCGTATAAATGGTAACAGCCTTACTCTGTGCAAGTTGACAGGTTCTCATCAATGCATACAGCTCAGCTACTTGGGCGGAGTTTGAAGGAGGGAGGGCAGTACTTTTATCAAATGAAAATCATCACAAATTGTTTAACCTGTGTATGACATTCCATTTTCTCTGTAAACTGAACCATCAGTGTAAAGACCAGGATCTGACCAAGATCAGGATTAAAGAAAAATGATTTGGAAAGATCAGGATGATGTTTGAAAGAAAAGAAAAGATATGCATGCAGGTGAGAGAATTAGAGGCTATGATGTTATTCATGCTTTCAGTGAAAAGAAGTATAGATAGTATGATTTGAGAGGGGTGTCAAGGAAGCCATCCACGTCAAGTTGGAAAAACCATTTTTAAACAGAGGTGGTGGACTAAGGCACTTTATGCCACCCACATACAATGCAGTCCTCCACTCTTTTCGTCAGCATTCCAAACATTCACACCGTTTGACGAGACCTGGTGACTCATTAACATGTGACCCAACTGACAAAGGGCAAGCACCCCAACCGAAACTAGGTGAACGACCCTGCCAACCACCCTCTCTGGAGAGAGGGCGAAATGTTTTCAAGGAAACCTTTCAGTCCAGTTGACACAGAGAGATCTAATTTTGGATATAGATAGTATAGTTGGCTCAGGTACAGGTAAACACTGGAATGCTTTCAGTTTTCATGCCCCTGACAGTTTGGAGGTGTCACAGGCAGGGCAGAGATGGTTTTGGTGTGGTCTGGGCAGTTTCTTACCCAATGAAAAGGCTTACACAGGAGTTACAATTTGCATAATGTCTGTCATAGCGTCCTTCTCTGGCAGCGCCGTCTGTGTAGTGAAAGACTTGGGAAACAATACCATTTAATACATCCTGAATACTTTTGTTGTCTTTGTTGCTTCAGTGACCAAATTAACATTCGTTTTCTCTGTCCATCCAGCTGATATAATACTACATTAAAGTTATTGATTTTTATTATTTCCTTTAACAGGATAAGGCGTGTGATCTTATCTCATTTATATATATTATTATATAGAAGATTTGAATTTTCTCTGCGTTGTGTTTTTATTAATTATTATACTAAAGTTTTTTTAGAGAGGTGGGGAACATACAAGACAAAACATCCATTCACACTTACATTCACACCTAGTACAATTAGTACAAAAAAAAGTACAATTTAGATTAGCCAATTCATCTACACCCCAAAACGGGGAGAACATACAGAAAAGTTCCTGGCCCCCAGGGGAACAACACACCCTTCTTTGTGGGAACAGTGCTAATCACTGGCCCACGATGCTGGTGAAAGTTCATGTTTCTTAAACTTGTTTGTTTCATTTTTTCTTTTTTTTTCTTTTTCTAATTTAGACCGGTCAAATCTACCACTGTAAAGAAATTCGAGCAAACTGCATCTGCAATTACTTTTACCTACGTTGCAACAAACTTAATGCTAGCCTCACTATTGTACATGTACTTAACAGGACCAGTAAACTCTGTCTCTGACCTTTAATAATACAACTTCCCATTTTCCTTTTACTTCCTTTCAGCTTTCCTTTACTTTTACTTCCTCAGTCAATCACTTATACCATCAGTAAACATTCTACTCAGCAGATCATTCCCTTTTGTGTAAGAAGAGAGAGTCAGATTCTTACAAAAATGACTAATATCTCTAAGTATTGGGAAAGCGAGTCATCCCTGGGAGAGCGAATCAGATCCCTGCTTCTTCCCACTGGTCCTGCATAGGCCTATTCCAATCTGGTGTTTTACCGAACACTAGGGGCTACCTTGAAGCCCTTCAGACCATCCCAAGGTCTCTATTATGGCCATTTATTCTTGTCTTAGTCTAAGAAAATGTTTGACCGTTTAGAAGAGCGAGTCGGATTCTAACATTAGGAAATCATACAGTTCCCAACTTATGAAAAAAAAAAAATCTCCCACAAAATAATTTAATTTCCAAAGTTACAAAATTTTTCTAGGCATTTCCCCATACTAAACAATTTTCCAAATCCTTAAAAAACATGTTTCCAACCTCTTTCCGTCACACCCACACAGCAAACTTACAAAAATAGGATGGGGTCAACTTCTTTGAGACTCCTCCGACAACACTCAGCAACAAATTGGGTTTTCAAAAGGACCTTACCTATTTGGGGAAATTTGGATTCTCAGGTTACTGGTGCGTCCTTGGTCTAGAAAAAGGAATCTCCGCACAAGTCTTTTGCCATCCAGGTCACGGCACCAAACTGTCAAAGAAATCACTCAGTCCAAGTTTGAGGTTTGCTGTGGTGGTGTGAGTTTAATTTTAAAGTATGCCGGCACACTAGTGAACACAGAGCTGGTCTGGGTCAGTGAGCTGACCCAGAGCAGTGGAATCAGGGTACATTTATACAGGGGAAACAAAAGGCAGTGATCGCATATGTAAATACAGCAGTATAATACACAGAAACCAGGAGGACAGGAGAGACAGTGGGTGCTAAGGAGGGGGGTCAGTGCCATTTGGGCATCGACCCCAGGATCAAGTGGGGCACAGATGGAGGTTCCTTGATTAAGATGTTAATCAAGGACGGGAATACAGGAGGAAGAGGGAAGACAAGACAGCAGGGGTGGGAAGGAGAAACAGTGCCATTTCGGCACAAACTTCAGGATCAAAGGAGTCTCTGATTAGGATGATATTCAGAGACAGGAGACAGAGGAGTAAGGGAGACTACAAGACACCAAGAGGTGAGAAGTCCTGGTGGGTGGGAACCGGTGGTCTGAGACATTCCTAATATACAAAGGCAGCTAACAGGAAAAACATATACAGATTCTCATATACAGAGACATTTCAAATAGAAGACGGTATTCTTTGTTTTCTTCCTCACAAGCATCTCCTAGATCATGAGCTGGTGTCTCAAAGAAGAATAGCTAATCGAAATGGTTAATTGATTCAATTGGGCTAGTAGCTAAAAGCTAACTAACTTGTGGTGATTCTGTTGGGCTCTATAGGATTAGTAACTAATGAATAAATGTGTATCACTCTAGACATGTACAAGGTTGTAACTTATACGTTGTGTTGATTGAGGGGCTCATGAGGCCAATTGTTTCAACAATTCTAGGTCGAAATGTTATCGTCAGAGTCTCCCGTTGTATTCACTGCTGTAAGGGGTACTGATGATGCGAATCTATCCCTTCTATCTAGTCTGTCAGCATTTATCCTACTCACACTTCAAAATTTTACCTTCTCTGATGGAACAGTGGCTATAAAGAAAGTCAACTGGTATCCTAAACCTACAACAGCTGCGATCACTTACTCATAAGACGACTATGAATACGTCAGAGGCTGAATCGGATTATGCTTGCTATAGGATTCTGAGACTTTACAGTTTGCTTCATGGTGCAAGTGAGACAAAGGCAAATCATCGACATGATGGTGGATAGAATCGGTGTTGAGTATTATGGTTTCTACATAATCCCCACTTTACTAAACTTGTAACACATTGTTTAGGACAAACGCGGTTAATAGAAGAACGGTGAATAACAGTTAGTGAGATAGGAAAATAAATGTAATCATAATCAGTCTGCAGAGCACTCTCAATATTAGAGTTTAGTTCTGTCTAACTCTTCTATCTGATCGGAGAGTGTTCACAGTTTGAACTCTAAGGGTTTTCTGTATGGGCTGATCTGGCAGCCCATACAAAGCATGTACCCTTTGTAAGTTGGCTCTATATGGTCACAACTTATTTTAATTCTAGACACCACAGGAGAGATTTTCTCTGTGATCATATGTGGACCAGACCATTGGAGCAGAATTTTGTGGGCGAGATTTTGCGTGTCTGAATTGGTTCTCAACATTGGTTGGGCAAAAATATCATACCGCGTTTTGTCCCCCACTTGGAGTTCACGGTTGAGTGGATTTGAGGGCTGGAATTGGCTTCAAACAAGGCAGCCTTTGACATATTCAGCTACATCTATTTTCATGTGTGGCCAAAAGGTGACCTGTTTTAGGGCATGATACGTTTCCTTGACGTCTTTGTGGCCTGTGCATGGTGAGTCATGGGCACATGCTAGCATCACCCCCCTGTGTTTATGAGGCACCATGAATGCAGGAGAAGTAAATGCATCGGAAACATGAACTAAGAGGCCCTCGAACACCTGCAGATTGAAGTGCATTCTGTAGAGATCCCGCAGATCTGGGATTGATTCAAGATCACTGTCTGGAATGGTGTGGAACATGGGGTTAGCGAGATGAAGGACAATGGTGCGAAGGGCAGGATCTACAGACTGAAGAGAAACAAAGTGAGAAGTGCAACACAGCTCACACATAGTGCCTGCAGGGACGTCTGCAGGCACTATGGGCACCGTCGGTGGTGAGCGTGTAACCTGAGATTAAGTGCTCGCACAGACGATAGGGGCAGGAGGGTGGGAAGAACCGTCGTCGCCTGGGATCGAGTCAAGTCTGAAAGTCCAGGATGCAGCATTTAGAGCACCTTGCTTGGCTAGGGCGTCAGCCTGGTCATTTAATTGTTTGTCCTGGACAGTGTCAAGAAAAGTTGAGGTCCGCTGTGCCTCCCTTGAAGTTTAACAAGAACAACGGCAGAAGAGAGAGAGGAGAAGACAGGGATGGCCTTGGGTGATTCATGCTGCAAACATGAATGTCACAATATTAATTTGGTTAATTGATTACATTGCCTGTAAAAGCACAAAGAATTAAGTCCTAAAAGTGGTTGATTTGGTATATGTCATTATGGTTAAACTCATTAAACACAGTGTATTTTACTTTGTAAAAGGTGAACATTGAGAATGTTTTGCTGCATTATTAATGGATGTCATTGTTCATGTTAATGGTGACCGGTGGCTGCTCATGGTTTTGGTTTATGTAATTTAGAGCTAATAATCTAGTAATCTAATAATAATCTCTCTAGTTGAGATTTACTTAGTGCCTGCATTTTTAAGAGAGCTATGAGGTAATCAGAGCTGAATGTGGAAAGGAGGGAAGTTAGGTGGAATGTAACCAATGAAAGATGGAGGGAGGTCCTGTGGGTTGGAGCAGAATGTCATGTATAAAACTGGCCACACAGAGATGCTTCTGGACTTGAGGATTTCAATATATCCTCGATTTTCTGTGAACACACTCAATGTCTCCAAGTCCACAATCTCACTCTCCAACTCTCTAATAGATTTACAGGTGTCGCGTGTGACACTGAGCGTATACTGCTGACACAGGAGCTTGATTTTTTTCTTTCCATGGTCCCACCACTGCCACCACTAAGACAGATAAAATCAGCTTTCGTGTGTCTAAAACAAGTCCAAAAATAATTTAAAGCCTTTCTAAAACCTTTAGCAAAAGTTAAAACAGAATTACATTCAATTCAGTTTTATTTATATAGCGCCTTTTACAATAAAATTGTCTCTAGGTGCTTTACATGGGCGGAAACTCAGAGCCTGAACCAGGTAAGCACAGTGGCAAGGAAAAACTCCCTTTTAACAGGAAGAAACCTTGAGCATGACCAGGCTTACAAGGAGGAACCATCCTGTTGAAAGTCAGCTGGGTAAAGGAGGAAAGACAGGACAGAGAGAATAAAAGAGATAAATAGAGAGAAACAAATGCAACTGGGTGGCTAGCTGGGACTGCTGCCCAGAATGCTGGGGTATGTGCTGGTACTGACTGGGAGCAATAATACTTCCAGGGTAAGCAGTAGGCAGTGATGATGAGCCCTAAGGTAGCCCGTGGCGATGGTGAGGGTTTCCAAAACTTTGCAGTCAGAGTCAGATCATTAGTAGGCATGCTGCAATCTCTTAAACCAGGAGAGGGTACTGTCGAACTAGCTTGTGCCTCCCATGTGCAGTGCTTGCTTAGTATCCAAAATTAGATCTCTCTTGCTTAGTAAGCTTACAGGAGAGTTTCTAACTTTGCTAGGCATGTTCATTCCACTACTTCTGATACCCAGTATAATTTAGTGAATTTTGCTGCTTGGCTGGAAGGAGAAGCTGAATGTCAAGCAATTGTAGCACAAACCAGTAATCTGCATATTGGAGTCCTACAGGTACACAGAAAAGAGCTCAGTCTACATTCCAAGTTGCCATCAGTCACCATTCTCCATGGAGCTGACAGAAAGCTGTCACATCAAGATACTGTGCCAGAGAAGGAACTTCCAAGAAGGTATCCCTGTTCATTCTGTCAGTCTACATCACATTACTTGTCAAATTGTGGATGTTTAAAGAATATGACCCCAGATAAATTAACAAAGTGGTTAAAGGACCAGAACCGATGTTTTAAATGTGCTAGAGACCACAAAGCCTCAGACTGTATTCTAACGAAGCCTTGCCCTAAATGTAATGGCCTGCACCTAGGCATATTACATGATGTAAAAGGAACACAATCATCATCCCGTGTACTGTACATGGACCCACAGTCTCTCACCTAAAGTTTTACTTAAAGTAGTAAAAGTAAAGCTTAGTAACAAAGATAGTGTTAGGGAACAAGCTGATTTGACCCAAAAGCAACCACGCCAAAATGCCAAAAATAAATGAATTTAATAATAACAAACGAGAACGGGCAACGGAAAACGCTCCAGGATGACAATAAAATAACAATACGTGACCCGAGGCAATGGCTGGGCAGGGGACCGGAATCTCACGGTTGAACCTCTCACTCAAAAACAACCCCTTTCAACGGGATGGGGCGATCCTGGGACAGAAAAGCAACCGTAACCATGACCTCCCTAACGTACAAGTACATCATAAATGGCAAAAGGATACTCAAAATATCACAGAAGGAACTGTAGTACTCCTGATGGACCCTCAATTACCCAGACTGTGGTTTACTGTGGCCAGTAGCGAAAGTGACAAGCATTCTACCCAGTCACGATGGAAGAATTCGAACAGTAGAAGAAATCGGCTCATTCGACCTGTGGCCAGATTGGTTGTCCATTCCCAGTTTGACGCTTAAGTTACTAACTTGTGATTATTGTAAATTCAAATGTACCATTTGAAGGGGCGCTGTTAAAAATCCCAAGTTCCAGATCTACCCTAAACCTCTCTGGACCCACCCAGAGGGGCTATATAACCACGCCCCTTTCAGCCTGGAGATCCTTTTCCACCCTCACCAACCAGACCTGAAAATCCTCGAAAAAGAAACATATGGATACATGTCTGTTGTAAGTTCTTCAGTTGTGTAGTAAAAGCTAACATTTATTTGCCATTTGTGTAATTTACCATCTTTTTTGTTCAGAAAACATCATCCATATTGTTGCGATCACCATCCATTATCAAGCTTCTACAATAAATCTTTGGAAAGGACTTATGGATCCACTCTGTGTTCACCACTAAGGACAGTTTTTTCAGTGGGACATGTCTGTGATGGGCTCAGTTCGGATGTGACAACTATACAGATGCTCATACAGATTAGAGTTAGAAAATGTTTGTAGTTAGTACATTTATTTTAATTGAATGTCAAGTTACTGTTGTGTAGTTCTGTTTTAAGTATTACTTTTTTTCACTCAACAGGTGATTCTACTGTCTTCCTTATGAGTTATTAGAACTGGGCAGCACCTTTGGTCCTGAGTTATTTGAGTTTTTTTAATTATTATTATTATTTTTTCATCTGTTTTGAGTTGGGTTTTAATAAAAAGCAATATTTGTTTTCAACCTCAACTGCGGTCTGGTCTCCCTTTCTATAATATATATTTGAAAATCATCCGTAGCCATCCATATGGGGACAGTTTAAAACAACTTAAGTACATCTGTGTAAAAGCTTACGAAATGAAGCATATTCTGAACGTCCTACCTTCGTATATCAGTGTGGAAGCAAATTCTGACGGGGTAATTTTAACTGCCAGAACGTTCTGCATACGCCTACATTTTATTTCAGACGGGGTTACTCAGTGTTTGAGCGTCCTACTTGCAGAAAAAAATGTGTTTACAAATATTTTTATTTCATTTATTTCTTTTTAATCAATATAATCGCCATTCTTTTCTACTGTATTGCTGCTGCTGCTCTTCTTCTAAAACGGCGATGACCAAAAAAAATGGAAGTGGAAGCACACCGGCAAAAACGCACCAAAGCAAAGACAAACTAAATTTAAATTAAACCAATACAAACACAAACACCTACACAAGCCATTACCTAGAAAACGGAACAAAGAAGCCAAAACTCTCTATCCCACTCTGCTCTTCCACTCACACTCCTCCCACACGAAGAGGAAGAAGAGATTTGGTCCTCGGCGCTCTTCGTTATACGTCACGTAATGTTGACGTGTGGTTCAGTAGCATGTTAGCCGAATAGCACAACTATAGCTTCTTCTTACTGGCTTTGGAACGAAAGTTCAAAAAGACAGCTTCTAGTTTCCGTCGAGACATAAACTATCGTCATGGCAGCAGATTGGGAAGAAATTCGGCGTCTGGCTGCGGATTTTCAGAGAGCTCAGTTTGCGGACACGGTGCAAAGGTAACGGAACCAGCAGCTGTTAGCAGCTAATCTTATAGAAGTATTTAGCAAGAACGGTTAATTATAGCAGCACGATTAAAATACGTGTTCAGGAAGAATACAACGCTTATGGCTTTTATGTCAAACATTCCACAGATTATCTGAGAGGAATTGTATTGAAATAATCTCCAAACTGATTCAAGAAAAGAAGCTGGATGTGGTGCACACACTGGATGGAAAGGAGTACATTACTCCAGCTCAAATCAGCAGAGAGATCCGAGATGAGCTGTACATCCACGGAGGTCCGTTTTTATAAATACTACTTCCATAAAAGATCAGACCATCTACAAAAAATCTAAAAATACATTGTCACAGCCAATTTTTTAAAATAAATGTTTTTGTTACTGCAGTTACTGAATGTTTGAAATACACATTGACAGTTAATTTAATTTTACAGGGCGAATCAACATCGTAGACCTTCAGCAAGTGAGTCCAAGCATTCATTGGGATTACCACCTGCACCATATGTCAACAACGATCTGTGTGATGAATCTCTCATGTCTTTATCGATATATTTACAGAATATCAATGTAGACTGGGTCCATGTCGAAAGTAGAGCAAGTGACATTGCTAAATCCGACAAAGGGGTTCAGCTCATACTGGGACAGCTTATTGATGAGTAAGTATCAATTGGAAGTCTGTCTTCCGTTATATATTGGTATCTTAAAATAGACATGTTTCCACTGTGGGAGATCCTGATAAATACTAGGGGCAGAAACTGTTTCTCTCATTTGGCCCTTTCAATGATAGTGTCTCCACGCTGGGGTAGGACCCCTTGGTGATGTTAAATTTTTTGATTACGTTATGTAATGCGCACTCTGTCAATCTCCTGTAATTGGGTTGTTTGCAGCACATACCTGGACCATTTAGCTGAAGAGGTCAGTGATAAACTGCAGGAAGCTGGTCTGATCAGTGTTGCAGATCTGTGTAAAAACTATGACCTGCCAGGAGACTTTTTATCTGAGGTCGGTCTCAAAACAACAGTCCTCTCATGCCTCAGTTTTATTCTTTTTTTTATATCCCTAATATAAGTGTTGTCTGTCTCAGGAGTTGTCAAAGCGACTTGGGAAGCTCATCCAAGTAGAAAAGGACCAATACAACCGGGCAGTCATATTTACGCCAGCTTTTGTTGCTCGCCACAGGGCCAGGATACGTGGGCTGTTCAGCGCCATCACAAGGTGTTTTTACCACATTATGCAGCGTCTACATAAACACAAAGAGGGTCTTTGCAATTGGTGAAAAAGACGACCTCAGTTATCAGTTACCAATCTATCACAGCAGCGACTGCATAGGAAATTAAACTGCATTAAAATGACCAAATCTTTAATTTGACATTATACAGACAGACCTTAACATTAATAGTCAACCATCTACTGACTCATTTTACATATTTCACAGTAGTAAACAGCATACCGATAGTAGTAGGAAAAAGCTTAAATAAATAAGTATATTGTCACAATCCTGGAATTTCTAATTTCATATAAAAAAAAAAACTTTGATATTTACTAATTATTCAACAAGTTTGAAATAAGGTTTTGAAGTTCATTCTGCAGTTTAAATCTGTAACAATCCTGTTTCACTTTGTCCTGCAGACCAACACCTGTCAGCAGCATGATCGGAGTGTTTGGATTTCAAGAACATCTTTTGTATTGTAAGGACACGTGCTGATTCTGTTAAAGTAACAATTTTTCAATTGACAACAAATTTGTATTAGTTAATAATTTCTTGATGCCAGAGTTGATGTATTTTAATACCCTTTCAAAATATCTTATTGCAATGATTTCCTTTATATAGTGTTAGAGTGGACACTACGGAAAGGTTCAAATAAGTCTGTCAAAATGTACTGATTTTTATCATTTTTAGCTGTTCTGGAGGAGTTGGTAGGTGCTGGACGTCTTAAAGGAAACGTACTTGGAGGTCGATGGGACAAAGCAGTGTACATCCCTGATATTTACTCCAAAACACAGAACACCTGGGTGGATTCTTTCCTTCACCAGAATGGCTATCTAGGTAGTTTAATCATCTCAAACTTGTGCTAAAAACTGTGTTCTTTTGAAGCCCAATTTTTTTTTACCTTTTTTACTGTTGCTACTCATGACATTTGTTAATACTTGCAGTTTCTTTAGGCTGTATCATTCACACGGGCACAATCTGTCACAACAGAACAGTCGTTTAACAAAGTCATTATTATATAACTTGATGTGTGTGAACTTCTTGTAAATAATTAGGAGTGGACCTCTTACCAGTTGTCCTGGGTAATAAGGAAAATCATTGTTTTAAACATTGCATTTATCATTGCAGGCCTACTTAAAGGATAAGAATTAACCAAATATAGATGGTATGAGTCTACATGACAAAGATTTAAATAAGCTAATATAGTGCTACTCGGAAAATTTGAATATCCTGAAAAAGTGCATGCATTTCTGAAACTTTAAAGGTGAAATGTACATATTATATAGACAAATGGTATGCGAATCAATATATTTCAAAATTTTATTTGTTTTGATTTTGCTGATTAGGACTTGCAACTTCAGAAAACCTCAAATTCAAAAACTCAGAAAATTAGAATATTGCTTGAAATCAATAAAAAAAAAGAATTTTAAATACAATAATGTCAGGCCTCTGAAAGTAAAATCTTGCATCTGTAATGAGTCTATAAAAGTATTGGTTTCACCTTTTATGTTGGATTGCCTGAATGAAAAAACAACTTTTACATGATATTCTAATTTTCCGAGGAGTACTGTATGTGTAAATGAAGTCGTTGAAGGCAAATATTAGAGCAGGGAAGACAATTTTTTAAAACATGCTGTACATGCCGTAATTTTACTCTGCCAGCTAACCGGGGACATTACGTCATATGTTATAATAGAAATAAAGACAGTGTGTTGAAATATCTACATGTAGGATCATTGCACCTGCTTTTTTAGTAATGACAATGATAGGAAACGAGAGACCCTAAATTAAAATCTCATTGACATATTTTGTAGAGTTCGATGCGTTACTCAGGCTGGGCATCCCTGATCCCAGCAGCTATATCAAGAAGCGATTCAAGTCCAAGAAACTGCTGTTTCTGACAGCAGCCTGCATCAGTCAGGTGCTATTAGACCAAGTGGAGGCCTCTGTGGAGGAAGCAGTCAACTCTGCCACGTGGACTGATATACAGGTGTCCCCATGCACTCTGCAGTTCTCCTGACCTTCTAGCTTCTTGTATGTTGAACAGTTTTTTTTTCTTGCCCTTTTAGTCAGTTCTGCCCAGCTGCCTGTCAGTGGAAGATGTGGGGATGGTGATCAACCAGGCTATGAGAAATACAAATGTCCATTCATCTGTCAGAGTCATGGGTGATATGTTTGTCGTTAGTGAAAAGTTCATCAGTAACTGCTTGAAGTTGTTTGATGAAGCCATGCAGCTTAAAGCTCAGAAGGTAGAAACAAGGGTACAAAATACAACTCCTTAGTACATACAGACAGCATATGTGATCGGGAATTGTCTTTTGCAGGAATTCAAGAATAATCCAGTGTTTTTGATCACCGAAGAAGATCTGAAGCAGGCATCTATCCTTAACGAGAGCTTCACACCCTCGAAAAAGGATAAGAAGGAAGCTGAATGCAGGAAAAAGCCTACAGGTATGTTCCGGCCTCCATGAAGTGAAACCTATTTGCAACTCGAGTTATGTTTAGACCTATCAAATTAGTAAAATAGAGGGTATTTGTTTCAGTGAAACTGAAAAGATAAATATTTAGTATGAATCACAGCAGTTCAAATAATAAACCGCTTTATATATATAACAAGTCTGAATTTTATATTCAAAATAATAAAAGAAAAAAAGGTTTAACATATAATACTCTTAAGCCTGTTCAATAATTGTTTTTAAATCTTAATCAGATTGTTTAGTTACGACAATGTTAAAAATGCGTAAATTGTAAAACCGATATTTCACTTTAACTAGGATAATTATGGTGGTTAGTGGTTAGCACCTCACAGCAACAAGGTTTCTGTGCGGAGTGTGCATGTTCTCCCTGTGCATGCATGGGTTTTCTCTGGGCTCTCCGGTTTCCTTTTCAAAGACTTGCTTGTTAGGTGATTTGTTTTTTAAATTGACCATAGGTGTGAGTGTTGGTATAGGCTCCAGCAGA
Organism: Pao palembangensis; assembly: GCA_015343265.1. Taxonomy (NCBI): domain Eukaryota; kingdom Metazoa; phylum Chordata; class Actinopteri; order Tetraodontiformes; family Tetraodontidae; genus Pao; species Pao palembangensis. The sequence continues at coordinate 959,277 of CM027097.1, forward strand.
CCCCTGAGACCCAAATGTGGATAAAACAGGTACAGAAGATGGATGGATGGATAGGGTAATTATGGTACAACACATGTATTTGGGCTGCGCTGGGTTACCGTAGTGACATCCGCCTCCTTCCACCCATGGCACTCTCCCCATACATGTTTAAAACATGTCAGCGACAATTACGTTGCCAAAAACAAAAGCAACTCCGTTGTGTGAAAATGGTACAGCATTGACGCTTTGGATAAAGAGTAAAAAACTCCACATCTGGAAAGTCTGTCTTTACTCTGTGGCAGTTAAAGACCACAACATAACGCAAATAAAAACACCACCGTCAGCTTCCAAGGAAATAAAGGACGGTTTTGTTTTCAAGTGTTGTACCATATTACGAGACTGAAAGAAGTTTGAAAAATATCACAGATGTAGTCGTGTTTCACATAGCAAAAGGCATGGCATGGAAAGAACCTTTTCTTTAATTAGAAGAAGTGTCTTTTTTCATCAGGGATATAGAATGCAAATAATTTACCTGTTTGCAAGAGTTGTTTTTTGTCTCAGGCATACATATTGTATTTAGTATATACCGGCTGTATTTTTAAAAATTATTTATTTAACTTTATTTTATTTAAAGTGCCAATTCATAACAAAGTTCAAGACACTTTACACGTTCAAAAAGAGAAACGGTTCCCAGGGAAAAACTCCACACTGAGTAAGCGCCATTGGCGACAGTGGTGAGGAACAACTTCCCTTTAACAGGCAGAAACCTTGAGCAGAACCAGACTCAGTGTAGACGACCATCCGCTGTGACCGCCTGGGAGGGAGAGGAGGAGAGGAGAGACGGGGAGACAGAGGAGAGCTGGAGATAGAGAGAAAAAGGAGTGGGGGAGAGGAGAGACAGGATAGAGAGAACGTTGAGCAGAAGCAGCAGGATCCAGGCAGGGCCATGGAGAGGGTTCTGGATCCAGCAGCAGTACCAGGCCTCAGGAGGGTGGAGGTAGGAGATCCAGCGACAGGCTCCGGAAGTGCTGTAAAAAAGATGGAGCACGAGAGCTCCGGCAGAGAGGGTGGGTTAGTGCTAAACCAGGCATGATGAGTGAATCCCCCTCCTACTCTGAAAGCTCGGTGTCTATAGATCCCTCCCAGTCCTAGCTATAGGCTTTGGCAAAAAGCAGAGTTTTACTCTTAAACATAGAGAGGGTGTCTGCCGCCCAGACTGATGCTGGTAAGTGGTTCCACAGCAGAGGAGCTTGAGAACTGAAGGCCCTGGCTCCATGTCTGCATTTGGAGATTGGTGGTATTATTAGTAAACCTGAATCTAAGGAACGTAGCGCCCTAGAGGGCTGATATGGTTCAAGTAGATCTGTGATGTACGATGGTGCCAGACCATGCACAGCTTTGTAGGTTAGGAGGAGGATCTTAAATTCTACTCTAAATTTTATTTAGGGTTCATTCATTCATTTTTGTTTAATTAAGAGAAACCTTAAATTTACTCTGAAAGTGAGGTTGTCTCTTAATCCCAGGAGATTGTTCTTTTATTTTTTTGTTGAGGAGAGTTCTACAAAATGGAGCAGAGCCAGGTGGCCTAAATTCATTTTTGTTTTTGTATATTAATCCTTTGAGGTATTTTTTGGTTAATAATGAGCAAAGTTTGCATTTTCATCACAATGAGGAAATTGTTTTGCTAAATGTTCAATAAAACATTGCATGTTTGAAATCATTTCTTTCATTCATTTCATGCCTTTTGTCATTTCATCACCAAAGAACTTGTAATAAAATCAGGTTTTAAGAGAAAATGATTTTCTTTTTGGGCAGTATCAGACAGCTCTAATTAATGTTACAAATTGAAGAATATTGTCATATCAATGAAATTTATCAGAATCAAATAGTTTCATTAATTGATTTCTGTTTTCTATCTGCCATGTCTGCGTCTCAGAGGGCAGTGGCAGCTCAAAAGCAGGTGGAGGTGGCAACGCCAGAGAGATCCGCATCCGCAAAACCAAGAAGAAGGGGAGGAGGGATGAAGACAGCGATGAGGAAACTGGAATGTCACGACAAAGTACAGCACTATGATCCTCACATTTCTGATCAGACTCAGGCTCTCTGTATTGATATTTGACCCATTACAGGATGAAAAAATCTATATATTTATTCAAGTCACTGTGTTGTGTATATAAATAATAAATAATACTTAATAATAAATAAATCATAGAAATGCACTGCACTAGGTCAGCAGCATCAATTGGTCCAATATATGCAGTATAGTACGGAGCCCCCTAAGGGACTGAGACTGACTGAAAAAATAAAACACACTTTTGCAAGATCTTGCAAACTAATTGTGTGCTCTTGCAAAAATAAGAGTTTTGCATTAGCTAGCATTAGCTAGCAAATATTTTCTATTTCTAAACAAGTGAGCTTCCGGGGCAAAAGCAAAATAGATACAATGTTGGAGTATACGCATTACCCATGAGAATTTACAGAGTTGTATTTTGGTATGGGCCTCACATATAAAGATATTTAACCAGCTGTATAACATTGATGCGAACTCTGTGCTGCTAAATCGTGATTGAATACCTTTTATGTCCTCTGTGTCTCTATTCATCTTAATGTCATCTTTTAGAAATCAGGAAATGCTCCAAATCGTTCTCCGTAACTCCACCAACGATGTTGTGCGTTTCGTCGTGTATGGCTTTCAGTTCAATTGCGAGATCTTGCAATTATTTTGCGAGACCTGCCAAAAGTTTGTCGTTATTTTTTTTCCATCCATCAATTTTCGCAAGTGACGCATCTGACGCCCTTCCACGTACTATGTGGGTCGTTGGATTTTTAATGTCCTTGGATCCTTAGGGCATATGTGGACTTTTCTCTCTTTAGTTCCACTGTCAGTTTCCTTTTGGTTGCTTTGAGACGAGAAATTCTACAGCTGATTGCACACTGAGCCAGTTCAGTCAAGTGTTTTACTACAACACAGAGTCCTTAAATGTACCCTTTTCTCTAGAAGCCTGGAGGCAACTGCAAAATTGCCACAATAATTCTTGTGAGACTAATTACCTCTTTTTTTTCCTTTGTGAAGATCGGGGCAAACAACCAGAATCTGTGTTTATGAACCAGGAGGATCTTGAATGTGTGCTACGGGAGAGAGTGAGTGACTGCCCTGATGAGATCCTCTGTGAACTATCAGAGCATTTAGTGAGGTAAGGCACAGTCTTTAGTCCATATGTCTGTGTGGGTTGTCAGTCACCCAAGTCATAATATAAATATATATATATATATATACACAGCCATGTGAAAAAAACAATTAGGACACCTCTAAAACGTCTTTCATTTTCACTTTACACACTAATATGGGACCATTTCTCAAAAAAAGAAGTAAATTTTTTTCCACATGACTGTGTATTTAAGAACCTAAAAAAAAATCATCTAGAATTTTTTTCTTCTGGCCTTTTTTTTTATTTGTCTTTCTCAGATTGCACTCATTCATATCTCTGCAGGCCTCTCAATAAAACCTACCAGGAGGTTCTTCGGACAGTGTTCATATCATCCACCAGCTCACCATCGGGGGCCAACAAAAAAAAGAGCATAAAGGATGTGCAAGAGGAAATCACCAACCTTTACAACAATATCCGTTTATTTGAGAAAGGCACTAAATTGTTTTCTGGTAATTCCTATATCTCCTATTTTCTTTCATAAGTGAATGATTCTATCATGTTTTACTTTATGTCGTGCTGATCTCGCTAATCATTTTATTTACTTTTGATAATATAGTTAATAGTTTATTTAACCCACCAGATTTTGTGAACGTTATTAAATTTAGATTTAAGACTTTTAATCTCATTAAGAAGACCAAATCTTGTTACGTTACACTCTTTATCTATGTTTCCTTGATGTAGATGAAACTCAAGTCCTAATTTCCAAACACATCTTGAAGACACTGTGCACAGATGTCACTAATATCCTGTTTAACTCCTTGGCTGGTGACCTGATGATGTCTGTGGAGAACCCAAGCACCATCAGCAGTGAGGTGAGACAATCGCCACATTAAAACCAGTACACATGGGGTATTTTTACATCTTTGTGATATCGGCTCAGGTTAGGGTTAAGATTCTAAGCAAACTGCCTGAGGAGACCAGAGGCCCTCTGATGAAGCTGCACCGCTGCTTGAATGGCAGAGTAAGTTTCTACTTGTTGACATCAACATCCTTATGTCCAAAATGATATCAATAAAATCTTCCTCTTGTTCTTTCCTTAGACCACAGAAGAGTTCCTGTCAAACATTGAGATGTGTATAGAGGTGTGTGGCTTCATGCTGAAGAAGGGAGACAAGAAAAAGGAGAGGTAACTTTCTCACTGGAGGTTTGGGGTCTGAGTTTTTGAGCCTATGGCTGAAATACACTCTTACACCCTGTTTTTGTCTGGACCCAACTACAAAAGGAACTAGACAATTCCACAGAAATTGTGACTGTGTTCCTCCACTTTGGCCCTGCCATCGTCCCTCATGCCCACCCACCAGTCACCTCATGAGCTGAGCAGACCTGTGTCTGACGCAGAAACTGCTGTTGAAATGTACAGAACCCACCCATTTTCAAACGTTAATTTGAATGAGCAATAATATTGGGGGTGGGCTCGTTAGAACTGGAAGACTTTAAAATATATGTGTGTGAAATGTCATAAAACTACGTTAATCGATGAAGGAGAAACGACGAGTTTAAACTCCATACATAACCGCTATCAACACACATAGTAGCCCCTCCCCTCCCCATCTACACATGCACAGAATCCAGTGATGTCATGCAGAAACTGTCAGCCTTTTTTGGGGTGTTTTTCTGTGATTTTATTTTTGGACATCATAATAGCTATTAAGCTGAGGGCACACGTTCACCTCCAGTTGGCCGAGCCTCACGTTTTGGTGTATGTTTTATCAGTGTGCGACTTATGGGGTCCGAGTTTCAGTGGTTTTAGTGGTTTGGCGGTGTGTGTGACAACGGGGACATTTTCAGTTTTTTGGGGATTTGTCAAGGTCCATTGCACTGAGGGCCTTGAAATTTCACACACAACCGTTTCATTGGGATGCATGTTTTGATATATGGGTCATTTGTGTACACCCAGGTCCGAAATCCTATTTTCCCATAGGATAACGCTGGATTTTTAACCTTTTAACTCCGATATTTTGGAAACCATCCCTCCTTTGAGAAATAAAAGTCATAGCACACTATTCCTGAATTTTCCCCACGTTTTGACGTTTGGCTCATGTTGGTGCGACAAACGGTGTAGGAGGAGATAGGCACCAACGTTTTTGACGAGTAAAACCCAGACTTTTTTCGCAGTTTTTTTGGGGATTTTTCGGGGCCCTTTGGCCTTGAATCTTCACACACAGGATCGCCCCATGGGCGTGCACTTATATTATGTTTTGCTATTCTTGTGAGGACCTTTTTTAGTTTTTTGGGGATTTCTCGGGGCCCTTTCAACGGAGGGCCTTGAAACTTCACACACACACAACCGCCTCCTCGGGACGCATGTTTCAGCATATAGGTCGGGTGTGCGTGCCCTACGGCTGCCAAGGAGGCACATAGGACAACACCTGTATAATATTTCAACTAATCATTTAACTTTTATTTGTAAAGTGCTAAATCACATCCAAAGGTGAAGCGCTTGACAGAGGAAACTGAACCCTGCAGAGCAAGTAAGGCGCGACAGCAGTCAGAAAAAAAACTCCCCTATAGGAAGAAACTGAGAGTAGAGCCACTCCGGAGGGCGGTCATCTGCGATGAGCGGCGGGGTAAAAAAGGAAGTACAAAAAAATGAGGTGAAAGGGAGACAGATAGAAGAGTGGAAGACGGCCAGAGTGAGTGGACATCCAAATACTAGCAAAACTCCCAGACATAAAAGTATATATATATGATTATTAGTGATTATTAGTCCATAGGGAAAGGCTCGGTGGCGGCCTGTGTAGGGGTCAGGACCTGCAAAGGTCGCAGGAGAAGGATTCATTTCTCTCGCTCCAAAGATACTATTTAACTGTGTGATCTTTAAATTGTTTTTTATTTTTATTTTCAACCAGCAACGGTTCATTTTAAATCATTTACATTTATAATGCAAATTGTGACACTTATTCAGATGAAGTTTTAGAGCTTGTGATAGATCCAGGTTTTCATTGTGTCATCATGTTATTGTGTAGACAGGCGCTATTCCTTCATCGTCAGGCACTCATTGAGCAGTTGCAGGAATCTGAGGACCCAGCTCTGGTCCTTCACCTGACCAGTGTGCTACTGTTTCAAGCCACGACTCAGTGCATGCTGCACGCTCCTGGACGCTGCGTACCTCAGATCATCAGCATTCTCACAGGCCGTATCCCAACAGTAAGTCTGAGTCTGAGAAACTGCAGAACGATTAATTGCATCTCCATCTATGTTATTCAACAAGTGCTAGTAGTAACAGTAAAATGTCTCCCTTAATCCTGCATTAGCTTTGACAGCAACAAGTAACAAAAACTCACAAAAGAAGCAGCCATTCAGCAACTAAAATAGCTGCCTGACTTTATTTACCATTTAAAATAGTGTTTTGCATTTGAGCAGATGCTGAAATAAATGAAGATTGTTAATCTGAATATACACAACAGATATACTATTAATGTAGGTATTATAGTAACTTAAACATAACTTTCCAGGATCAGGTATGTAAATTAATTTGTTGATGCTTCCGTTGTTGGCTTTTAATATTTTGATATTTTAATTGAAAAACATCATTGTTTTTATAAAAGCACCATAGAATCGCTGTGAACATTAGAGTACATTCTGGACTCAACTTGCTGTGGTTTACACTCTGACCAATATGTAGCAGCATAAAAAAAGATGTTGTATACATGGCAAAGTGATTAGTTGACTAAAGCATTTCAAATCATTTATATGTATATTTTCTGTAAAAAAAAATCTGGCATCACAACAAATGTGATCTGAAAATCTAAATTAATATTAATGTTTGGCAGTTTCCACTTAAAGTATGTCATTCTGCAGGAACAGCAGCAGCTGCTGTCAGTTTACCAGAACCTGGTGGTGAAGCAGCTGGTGAGCCAGAGTCAGAGCAGGAAGCAAGAAGAGGTTGGCCAATCACAAGAGCAGGAGGAGGAAGCTAGGAGTGTCCGAAATGAGCTGGTGGTCCTCACTCCACGGGTCAAAGACCTGGTTCTTGCCCAGAAGAAGACCATCAGCACAGAGGACTAACCATAAACACCCACAGAATTCGATCCCAAATGTTACTCTTTTAAACTGGTACTCTTAACTTTTCTACATCTATTAATATTCTTCTTGTGTGGGGACAAACATCTACAGTATTAAATAAAATGTTTGTGGGTTCTATTTCAAATCACCAAAATCAACGGATCAATCAATGGATTTCTGATTTCATTAAAGCTCTCTGCTTTCTTCTTTATGTGTTCATGTTCCTCTTAAAAAAAATAGAAATCAATCTGAATTTAATCAGAGGAATTCACACACACACACACATACCCACATATAATCATTGAACACGGTCACAAGATGCTCTCCAGACCTGCAGAAGGCAACCAAGTGAAAAAAAAAAAAATTGCTGGGGATTTGCTGCGAGGTCGCTCAAATCAAACAAGCACAGATCAAAGGACCAGATCAAAAAAAAAACAAAATCAAAGAAATATTTAATGGTTTAATGATTGATGATATTACAACTAGGTTTTATTAAGTTATACCTTCCTTCCAAAATGCACAACCACAGCTCCTGATCAAAGTCGTAACTGGTAGGAAAGCGATTTGTGTAAATACATACATACACACACACACACACACACACCCTGCTGGTTCAGTTCAAATTGCATAACCATTAGACTTTTATTCATATTTAATGTCATTTACTGAAGACTCCAAGAGAGGAAGTAAATTATGACCTTTTAATGCTTCAATAAATAATATCCAAATATTGCGCACGGAAAGTTAGAATAGTCCTTTCGCCGCCTAGCATCAGCATAAACATGACCCTGACCTCGCGCCTGTGAGGCGAACGTGACAACCATTAAGGAAACCTGACAAGCGAGTATTCTCTCTCAATTTGAAATACAGATAGACATAAAATGTTTATAGTTATGTATATATCCATTTCTCAAATACTGTATATTTGTCTCTGAAATCTTTAATGTATTCGTAATCATTAAAATTCTATGAAAAGCCATTAAAACTAGGCCTCGCAGCATTTTCTTTTTAAATTCTAGTTTACTGAATAATGGCAATGACAATGCTATATTCAGAGGCTCAAATATGTCATACAAAGTTGCATAATAATAAAGATAAATAGAATACGTATTAAACGTAGTACAGCTGCGACACGTCGCTTTCTACGTCACCCGGAAAAGGCGTCGCTTATACGGTGTACTGCGAATGGACGATATTTTGCGGACGTTCAGCGTTTTGAGTGATTTTGCAGTATAACTTGTTGTCGTCATTACAGTTCTCTTACTACATTTCTGTCAACAGTCGAACAAAGCCAACAAGTAAGATGCAAAATCCCCAGGGCGCTTGTTTTAGCTGTTGATTCGGTAATTTGGGATTTCTGAGAGTTTAACTGCACCACTAGCAGGAGCCGCCGGTCACAAGCCTGAAGGGATGTCTTCATCCACCGTAATCAAAAAGAAACATGTTCGCTTCGCCAGTATGGAGGAGGAGGACGACGACGACGAACAGGAAGAGGATACTCTATTCGACAAGAGGAGGGACGCCGTGAAGGGGCTGAAGAGCGCGCTGAAGGCGTCCAAAGGGGCGGCCAAAGGTAGATGCGAGCAGCGAGTGGAGGTGGTCGGGGCTTCCAGAGACGGACTCGGGGCTTGTGGCAGGTGGATGGTCACCTTCACCCTCTGCGCATCTTTCCTCGGCCTGGTAAATTCTCAGACCTTCAGTACAAAAGTAATACCCAGCTAGAAAAATATGAATTATATGCGGTGTGACGTAAACAAGTAGTGTACTCAGCAGCTATTTCGAAGGCAATAACAAGTACCAATACAAATATGCCGTGATCCCATTTGCCTTCATCAGCTCATCTCATGATGCGACCACAGTTTTTTTTTCCTGGAAAACCTGAAGAAAATACTTAATTTAATTAATTTTATCCGCAATATTTTGACCTCAATTTTATGTACTGGAAAAGTAGACTGAAAGCAGGACCTGCACTGACACAACAGATGAGCTCAATCAACATATTTTTACATAGTTGCAAAACTCGTTCGTTTGCATCTGTACTACCACACTATTTGACCTACCTGGCTGTTAATTCACCAACATCCTGTTTCAATTTTTAGTTGAAAACAAAAATGGAGCTCAAATAATAGAATAGATATGCATAGAATGCATAGAACATATTACATTTATAAATATTAATTTTATGACGTCCTTTGACTTTGTCCTTAAGTCCCAACATTCACTGTTATTTGAGTCATGTAGATAAAAATACAAACATGCGAAAGCACTGCCATTTGTACTCCCAAGTTTTTTTTAACAGAAGTACAATAAATGAATGCATTAGCAAAAAGAGAGTCATTTGTAAAGAAAAAGGTCCTTCCTTTACTGTAAATACTTGCTCTTTTTGTTCTTGTAGGGGATGAGCATATCTGTTCTTGGCCCTACATTTGGGGACCTAGCTGTGAATGTCAAGAAGAACATCAGCAACATTTCCTACATCTTTGTTGGCCGCTCAGCAGGCTATATTGGCGGGTCCCTCATAGGAAGTGCGCTCTTCGACTGCATGAATTCTCATCTCCTGTTGGGTGTGTTTTGATCACTTTTCTTCAAAAATGAACTTGGTATACTCATAATGTTTTAAACTAAATGGATCTCATTTGCTCTGATAAAGACATGTTTATGAAGATTTTTGCAGTGTTTAAAATAGGATAAAATAAACCTTTATTGATATCACATTGGGGAAATTTGCAGTGTTACAGCAGCAAAAGATATAAAAAGACATTGCAAAAATAGTGGACAGTTATAAATAAGTATTTCTCGGTTTAAGAGAAGAAATATATATATATATATACACACACGTAATGTTAAATATGGAAAAATTACAGTATAAAAATAGGGAAGTAAAAAAAAATAAAACGGTAGTATTAAGTTTTAATGGAAGCATTAAAGCTATTTTGCTTAAGTGATCCATCCAACTTCTGGCTTGCAGGATTTTCCATGCTGGTGACAGCTTTTGGAATGTGTGCAATCCCATTCTGTAAGCAGGCTCTTCTCCTCACCGGGCTCATGTCAAGTATTGGGATGTCAATGGGTGTTCTGGACACAGGCAAGTCAGCGCTTGGACACACATTATTAAGGGTGCACCCACGCTACGTCATTTCCTCCGTGTTGTGTTGAGGCACGGTTGCTTCCCAAGCCTGTCCCTTGCAATCCCTGCTGTGCTCAAGGGTGGATTTCCCCAAAACTTAAGTCATCACGTTGGTATAAGACAACCGCACAGCACAACACTGTCATGTAAACTCGTTTATAGACGGTTGCAGTGGCATGAAAACATCGTTCACAATTAATTGACTACAGCCAATATTTACGTTCTTCTTTTTATAATAAAGTTATAAGTTTCAAGTTGCACACAAATTTTATCAAAATAACCAAAGTCTTTCTCAAGTGTAAACTTGCTGTTTCTTCTGTCCGTTAGGTGGTAACGTCCTCATCCTGAACTTATGGGGTGAGCAGGCGGGCCCTCACATGCAGGCTCTACACTTCAGCTTTGCTGCAGGGGCCTTCATCTCTCCGATTGTAGCCAAGATGCTTTTTGGGCCAGACGGAAACAGCAGCGTGGGGATCATAGCGAGCAACTCAACAGCTGTGGTCACCTCAGAGCACATCAACAAAGCCCCAGATGTTCATGCCATTGTCAGCACTCTGAAGTCCATGTGGGCCTACATTGTGATTGGTTCTTTTGTCCTACTCATCTCCTTTCTCTTCTTCATCCTCTACTCCAGTAGCACTATCACACGCGACAAGGCCCGCACAACGTCTGGAAAGTCCCTTGTGTCCCAACATCACACTGTTCTTGTTGGCCTGCTCTTTTTTTTCTTCTTCGCATATGTAGGTGCTGAAGTAGCATACGGTTCTTTTATCTTCACCTTTGCCAAAGACTATGCTCAAATGCCTTCCTCCCAGGCAGCCATGCTTAACTCTTTTTTCTGGGCAACATTTGCCACCTGTAGGGGCTTGGCCATCTTCTTTGCAGCCTGCATTTATCCAGGCACCATGATCCTTACTAGCCTGGTGGGCTCCACTGTCTCGTCGCTTCTCCTTTGCCTCTTCAGCCAAAACAAAATAGTCCTGTGGGCATGTACTGGTCTGTATGGAGCATCCATGGCTACGATTTTCCCCAGCGGCATCTCCTGGGTGGAGCAGTACACAACAGTCAAGGCAAGCACAGCTGGGGTCTTTGTTGTCGGAGCAGCGCTTGGGGAAATGGTGCTGCCCACTCTGGTGGGCCTCCTGCTAGGAGTGTTCCAGGACCAGCCTGTGCTCATGTATTTGGCCCTTGTCACCGCTACATTCACAGCCATTCTCTTTCCAGTGATGTATAAGCTGGCTTCTGCCCCTGGTGAGCAGAGCAGAAAACCCCGCATGAGAGGGCGGCTCGATGCAGACGACAGCGAATACCGTCAAGCGCTGCTCGACTCTGGAGCCAACGATGAGGAGGAGGACAACGAGGCAGATCAGTGGAATGACGCAGACTTTGAGGTTATTGAAATGGATGACTCTGCAGTTTCGCCCAGCAAGGCTTCCTCTCCACCTGACATCACGGCAGCTCCGACAAGTCAGGTGACAGAACCTGTGGGTGGAGCCTCTGCCTCTAGCCCCGCCTCTCTGATCAGGGATTCCCCGAGACGTAAACTCCTGCTCACCTTGGATCGAGAGAAAAGAGACTGAAAGAGCTCTTTCATGTGTTCACCTCTTACAGGAGCTCAACACTACCCAACAGTCAACTTAAATACTTCAATTTTACATGTATTACAAGTCTCATTTTTAGAATTTTCACTAAAAAATTTCATTTCTAATGATGGGAAATGTGGGATCGTTCATTTTTATATCCTTATTCCCGTCATTACAGGATAAACATGAGTTGACTTGGTGGGTAAAACTAGCGTCAGTGAAAAATCATTTATTTTTTATCATGCAGATTTATGGATATTTTTTTATTTTAATTCAAGTACAGTGGTGGCTGAATGGACAATAATATGACTGACTGCCAAATCAATGAACGATGACAGCACTAATGTCCTTGGCTTTTGGCTTCACTCATTTCATGGAGGAAGAAATGACACCCATCAACTGTCTTTATTTTATTCGGGATTCTCCCACACTACAGACCATTCCTGGTAAAATGGTGAGCAGCATGTCAGTGCCTTTGAGGACACAAACAGAAAGGTGGTGGGTCTTGCCAAAATCGTGAAAAAAAAAAACACATTTTGTACTACAAGACAGACAACAGGCTGATTACTGTGAGATTGAATAATGTTCTCTTTGATGTATTTTCGTAAGGAAGACTTGTCGAATTTTGTCTTTGTTGTATGGCTTGTAATTCATTAATTTAAATTTTCTGAGCCATTCATCTGAAATCTTGCAACCTGAATCAAGCATGCGTGACATGTTAATACAATGACCTTTTTATTATAGCAATCTCAAAATTCCAACCACAGCAATGTCAAATAAAAACAAACAAACCAGCTTCTTCGTTAATAGCATTTTTTTTTTTTTTTTTACATTTATACAAATTTACAGGTTCTGTTATTATCTGTACAAACTGAATGAGTTTTTTTTCTTTTGGGTTAAGCTTGGCAACACAAAATTATTCACAAACAAATAGTAGAACAACAGACATTTTTTGACATAAATTATCAAAATACAGTACTGCAACAGTCCGAGAATACTTTTGTATTCAAAAACTGAAATGAAGTCCACACTCTACATCCAGAGTGTGATGAATGGCATCAATACAATCAAGGTCTAAATCACAATGAGATGGAGCTACACGGGAAGTATTTACAAGATTTTAGTCAATAGAAAAATGTGAAGAAAGTCAGTGGGAGGTCAAATGTATTTACTTTTTTTTCCTGAAATTTAAAAAGGAAGTTGCCCAGAATCTTATTTTAAACTGAAATAGCAAACAAATTCATCTCCACCCATGGCAATGAGTGAAATGATGTCAGAAACAAGCCTCCAAGCAAACGGGGGGATACTCACATGAAAACAAACAGTTCCATCGAAGCACCTTTAAGACAACATCAAATGCATGGACAATCAAACACAATCCAATCAAATCCACCCGGGGTTCAATCAGAACTGCTCCAGCAGCTGCCGAAGGTAGGGGGCCTTGGAGAGCTGTCTGCTGACTCGAGACAGCTTGTAAAGAACAGGACAGTCCAGGGACACACAGGGAACCAGCCGCTCTGTGCTACCGCTGCAGTTCCGACAGATCTGAACACAAACGCACATAAAAGCTGTTACTCTGAAATAACTCAAGATCTCTTTAAAGTTTATCTAAAGCTGCACAATGTCCACAAGAGCTTACTTGGTGCTAGCCATCTCCGCTAGCTGTTAACAAGTGCTGTCAGGCACATTTTTAATAACTAGTCAGCCAAGATTCCAAGTGAGTTGATTTGACCAGAAAATGTGAGTACAGGCTGCTGACTGGTTAGGAAGTGATTCAGCACCATAAGTTGGAGGTCACATTTCTTCTTCTTTCATTCAGAAAAAGGATGGACTGCCCACTCCAGGCTGGAGAAGAGCTGCTGCCTTGAGTGGAACTTTATTATTGTTTTACATACAAGTGAGGGGCAACATTTCAAGAGGCATGCTTTGGATTTTATTATCTTAGTGCAAGCATTGTGTGTGTATGTGTGTGTATGTGTCTGTGTGTGTTTTTTCTTTTTTGGGGGGGGGGGTTCCCCTTAGCACTAAGTATATTTGAGTTAGAAGATGTATGAAGATATTTGAATTTTTGGAATCTTGTAGTCAATAGACTAATAATTTGTTTTCTGTGACCTTGCAAATAGTCTGAATAGAAGCATTCTAACATCTGCACTTCTATAATGAAATTACATAAGGTCATGAGGGATAAGACTTGACTAAGGCAACACCAACTCCATTTCACCTGCAGCATCTGGTCCTGCTGGCTTTCCCACTGTCGCATGTCCTGGTAGAGAGTGACGGCCACTCTCTGGGGGTCTGCCCTGCAGCCAGAACACACGCCGAGCTGGTTAAGCTCATCACAGACGGGGCAGTGCAGCGTTGTGAAGTACTGTGAGATAGTTCCCTTCCTTCTCGCCTCCTCTCCATAGGCCACATAGGAACATGAGGCCTTCTGGATCTGCATGTACACCAAAAATATGTGCACGTATATTTATATAACCTATCATATCCAGTGTTGTGATCATTAGAAAATGATTTTATTGTGTGAAACTCTCTATGCCTCACCCTTGGCAGCTCTTTGTACCAGCTGAACACGTCTACTCCGATCAGCTGGAACATGCGTCCCAGCGGGGGCAGAATCTGCTTGGTGAGGTAGTAAGTAGCGTTGAGGCGGAGGGCGGCGTCCTGGAGTACCTCCATAGGGCGCCTCACCAGCTGAATGAGGGCCACGCCAGGTGTCCCACACACGATAACGTAGGGCACCCGCTCGCCCACGCGTGGCTCAGAGCGCCGGTCATATGCCATCATACGCCTAAGATTGAAAGAAATGCTAGCTTAATATCACATTTAATAGCCTAAAGAAAAACATGAATTGAGGACCAACTTTAAAAGAAACATCTTAATAGAGGGAAAGAAATACAATTTGGATACAGCTGATGTCTAATTTATAGATAAAAAAAAAAAGTCATGTAAGGATTATTAATATTTTTAATTATGGACTGTTAACCCCTCCTGGGCTGCCACCTTATCGTGGTGGAGGGGTTTGCGTGTCCCTATGATCCCAGGAGCTCAGTTGTCTGGGGCTTTATGCCCCTGGTAGGGCCACCCATGGCAAACAGGTCCTAGGTGAGGGACCAGACAAAGTGCAGCCCACAAATCCCCTTATGATGAGTCAAAAATTTGGTCTCAAGTCTCCCTTGCCCGGACGCGGGTCACCGGGGGTCCCCTCCTGGAGCCAGGCCTGGGGGTGGGGCATGCTGGCGAGCGCCTGGTGGCTGGGCCTTTGCCCATGGGGCCTGGCCGGGCATAGCCCAAAGAGATGACGTGGGGCCCCCTTTCCATGGGCTCACCACCTGCAGGAGGGGCCAAAGGGGTCGGGTGTGAGTTGGGTGGCAGCCGAAGGTGGGGACCTTGGCGGTCCGATCCCTGGCTGCAGAAGCTAGCTCTAGGGACGTGGAACGTCACCTCTCTGATGGGGAAGGAGCCTGAGCTGGTGCGAGAGGTCGAGAAGTACCGATTAGATATAGTCGGCCTCACCTCGACGCATAGCAAGGGCTCTGGAACCAGCCTTGTCGAGAGGGGTTGGAGTCTCTTCCACTCTGGAGTTGCCGATGGGCAGAGGCGGCGGGCAGGGGTGGCGATTCTTGTGGCCCCCCGGCTTGGTGACTGTACGTTGGAGTTTACCCCGTTGAACAAGAGGGTAGCCTCCCTCCGCCTTCGGGTGGGGGGACGGATCCTGACTGCTGTTTGTGCCTATGGCCCCAACAGCAGTTCAGCATATCCACCCTTTTTGGAGTCCCTAGACGGAGTACTAGAGAGTGCTCCTTCTGGGGGTTCCCTCGTTCTCCTGGGTGACTTCAATGCTCACGTTGGCAGTGACAGTGAGACCTGGAGGGGCGTGATCGGGAAGAATGGCCCCCCGATCTGAACCCGAGTGGTGTTCTGTTGTTGGACTTCTGTGCTCGTCACAGATTGTCCATAACAAACACCATATTCAGGCATAAGGGTGTCCATATGTGCACTTGGCACCAGGACACCTTGGGTCGCAGTTCGATGATCGACTTTGTAGTCGTGTCCTCGGATTTGCGGCCGCATGTCCTGGACACTCGGGTGAAGAGAGGGGTGGAGCTGTCAACTGATCACCACCTGGTGGTGAGTTGGCTGAGATGGTGGGGGAGGATGCCGGACAGACCCAGCAGGCCCAAACGTATTGTGAGGGTCTGCTGGGAACGCCTGGCGGAGTCTCCGGTCAGAAGGAGCTTCAACTCCCACCTCCGGGAGAGCTTCAACCATGTCCCGGAGGAGGTGGGGGACATTGAGTCCGAGTGGACCATGTTCCGTGCCTCCATTGTTGAGGCGGCCGACCGGTGCTGTGGCCGCAAGGTGGTCTGACCATTGTGGTGGCAATACCCGAACCCGCTGGAGGAAACCGGCGGTGAGGGATGCCGTCAAGCTGAAGAAGGAGTCGTACCGGGCTTTTTTGGCCCGTTGGACCCCTGATGCAGCAGACAGGTACCGGCGGGCCAAGCGAAGTGCGGCTGCGGCGGTCGCCGAAGCAAAGATCCAGGCGTGGGAAGAGTTCGGGGAGGCCATGGAGAATGACTTCTGGACGGCTTCGAAAAGGTTCTGGACCACCATCCGGCGCCTGAGGAGGGTGAAGCGGTGCATTGTCAACACTGTGTACAGTGGGGATGGTGTGCTGCTGACCTCGACTCAGGACGTTGTGGATCGGTGGAAGGAATACTTTGAAGACCTCCTCAATCCCACGGACACTCCTTCCAGTGAGGAAGCAGGGCCTGGGGACTCAGAGGCGGGTTCTCTTATCTCCGGGGCTGAGGTAGCCGAGATTGTTGAGAAACTCCTCGGTGGCAGGGCTCCGGGGGTGGATGAGATTCACCCGGAGTTCCTTAAGGCTCTGGATGTTGTAGGGATGTCGTGGTTGACACGACTCTGCAACGTCGCGTGGACATCGGGGGCGGTACCACTGGATTGGTAGACCGGGGTGGTGGTCTCTCTTTTTAAGAAGGGGTGTGTTCCAACTATAGGGGGATCACACTCCTCAGCCTCCCTGGCAAGGTCTATTCGGGGGTACTGGAGAGAAGGGTCCATTGGACAGTTGAACCTCAGATTCAGGAGGAGCAGTGCGGTTTTCGTCCTGGACGTGGAACTGTGGACCAACTCTATACCCTCAGCATCAGCAGGGTCCTTGAGGGTGCGTGGGAGTTTGCCCAACCAGTCCACATGTGTTTTGTGGATCTGGAGAAGGCATTTGACCGTGTGCCTCGGGGAGGCCTGTGGGGGGTTCTCCGGGAGTATGGGGTGTCGGGCCCCCTGATACGGGCCGTCCGCTCCCTGTATGACCGGTGTCAGAGCTTGGTCCGCATTGCTGGTAGTAAGTCGAACTCCGGTGAAGGTTGGACTCTGCCAGGGCTGCCCTTTGTCACCGATTCTGTTCATAACTTTTATGGACAGAATTTCTAGGCGCAGCCGTGGTGTTGAGGGTGTCCAGTTTGGTGGCCTCAGGATCGGGTCTCTGCTCTTTGCAGATGATGTGGTCTTGTTGGCTTCATCAGTCCGTGACCTCCAGCTCTCGCTGGACTGGTTCGCAACAGAGCGTGAAGCGGCCAGGATGAGAATCAGCGCCTCCAAATCTGAGGCCATGGTTCTCAGCCGGAAAAAGGTGGAGTGCCTTCTCCGGGTCCGGGAGGGGATCCTCCCCCAAGTGGAGGAGTTCAAGTACCTCGGGGTCTTGTTCACAAGTGAGGGAAGAATGGAGCAGGAGATCGATAGGCGGCTCGGTGTGGCGTCTGCAGTAATGCAGACTCTGCACCGGTCCGTTGTGGTGAAGAGAGAGCTGAGCCGAAAGGTGAAGCTCTCGATTTACCGGTCGGTCTTCGCTCCTACCCTCACCTATGGTCATGAGCTTTGGGTAGTGACCGAAAGAACAAGATCGCGGGTACAAGTGGCCAAAATGAGTTTCCTTCGCAGGGTGGCTGGGCTCTCCCTTAGATTAGAGATAGGGTGAGAAGCTCTGCCATCCTGGAGGAGCTCAGAGTAGAGCCGCTGCTCCTCCGCATTGAGAAGAGCCAGATGAGGTGGCTCAGGCACCTAGTAAGGATGCCTCCCGGACGCCTCCCTGGTGAGGTGTTCAGGGCACGTCCCTCCAGTAGGAGGCCCCCGGGAAGACCCAGGACACGCTGGAGGGACTATGTCTCTCGGCTGGCCTGGGAACGCCTCGGGATCCCCCCGGAAGAGCTGGACGAAGTGGCTGGGGAGAGGGAAGTCTGGGCTTCCTTGCTTAGGCTGCTGCCCCCGCGACCCGACCCCGGATAAGCGGCAGAAAATGGATGGATGGATGGATGGATGGATTGTTAAAACCACGATCAGTAAAGCCAACCTGGTGAGCTTTTCTTGTTGTTTATACTGTATCAGTTCATTTCAGGTATGCTGTTTGTCGTACACGTATAGCAAATCTGACAAATAAAAGACTTTGACTTGACTCTGATCCCGGTCAGGTCAGCCCTGTAGAGGTCCAGATGCTATCAGCTACGTTAGCATAAAGTGTTAATCTGTCCATGTGTTGACTGAGTTAAACAACACATTAATATAAAAACATTCTCATCTCTCACTGGTGTGCTCAGTTTAAACCTGTTACATCTTAATGACTAAGATGTTTGTGTGTTTATGAATGATGATGTCTGCATTCATCTGAAATTTTCCCCACTCATCCATCATGAGTTGGTTGCCTAGCAACAGCTGCAGAAAGAGTACCAGCAGCTAAACAGTAAGCACTAACTGTGGGGAAGGAGTAATTGGATTTAAACAGATGACTGTAACTAAAGATGGTGGGCTCTCTGTCTGTCACTCTCTCTCTCTCACACACACTTACACATACACACCTGGTTAGCTCCAGTGCTGGCACACACGCTCCAGGCCGGTATGAGCTGCTGCCCCGATACTCCTTTGCAAAGGTCAGGTCCTGCATACTGGCCCGACCGTCCACGACCTTGATACACTGGCGCTGCACAAACTGCTTGACCTGGCTAATGTCCCGGGTTTCAAACAGCAGCTTGATGGAACGCTCCAAAATCTGGAATAAGGTCCAGACAAAAGAACAGCCACATCCCGGACAGACAAAAAACATTCTTTATGTTTGGCGGAGAGCAAAGTGGAAACGTGATAGAAGGGATGGTTTTTATGTTACCTTGGAGACAGCGGGGCAGCTGTCTCGACGCACTGTCTCAATCCCTTTGGCGTCAAACACGGGTTCCTTCTGGTCAAGGCTCTCATACATGTAGCCTACGTAGCGCTTTTTTGTCTGCAGTACGCAGGGCAGATAGACCTGGGGAAAATACACACACACACACACACAGATGATCTTTCATGTTCCTTTTTTTTTTCTTCACAATCGCATCTGAACCCGTTGAGTAGCTTTTTGTGTACATAATCGGTGTGTGTTTACCTTCTCAAACTTGAGCTTTACTGGTTTGGGGTTGGTTGCTGTTACAGCCTCGGCCATCTCCAGGCCGATCTTAAATGCCTGTTCTTTGGTGGCTCCTTTCAGCAGAACAAACATGCTGCACAAGACAAACATAATGTTGACACATTAACGACATCAGAAAAATGCACAAAAACCTTTTGAAATACACAAAATACTTTTTGAAAGAGTTACTATAAGCTCATGCTAACTAGTCTGTACTAACAGTTTTATAATTATAAATTACAGCTTTATGTTATGTTTTATCTTTATGTTATAAATTACAGCTTTATGTTATAAATGTTTTATCTTTATGTTATAAATTACAGCTTTGTTATAAATGTTTTATCTTTATGTTATAAATTACAGCTTTATGTTATAAATGTTTTATCTTTGTTATAAATTACAGCGTTATGTTATAAATGTTTTATCTTTATGTTGTAAATTACTGCTTTATGTAACCTAAAAATATTTTGGTAATGAAACAGATTTTTAGAATATGGCCAAAAACTGTGTCAGCTTGCTGAGTTGAAATAGTCAAAATCTATTTTCAAAATCAATTTAATAAAATCCAACAGCAGGCACTGAAACTAAAAAGTCTTTAAGTTACAATTAAGTAATTAAGTTAAGTAATAAGGAACAATTACTGTTGTGAGCAAACGCTACAGTACCATAGACACAAACGTGGGGTCTTAAAGGCAGTATGAGATCCATTAGAATCAGCATTAGGAATAATAATCGCAGAGGAGCAGGACACATTTGGTAACTCCTCACCTGTCTGTGTCTCCATACACAACACGTGCTCCCCATTTCTTGGTGTCATTGACCAGTTTGATGGCTCTCTCCAGCGTCTCCCTGGCCTTGTGTACAATACTGTCTCCAACCTAGGAAACACAATTTGAAATGTTCAAGTGTCAATGTTACACTAATCACACTATGAATATTGTCCCTATTCTACAGAAATGCCTGTTTGAAGCTATTTATGAAGAATTACTTAGACTTGAAATGTAAAGTTATTTGTTTCACATCTGAAGTTCTCCAAGATCCCACAACAGTTTCCCAGCTGTTGAAAAGCCCACCTCCACACTCGGCATGCGCCCCGAATAGTTGGCTGCTGTGTAGCCAAAGGTAACATTGGCAATTAGCTTGAGTCCAAGCTGTCGGGCATGAAGCAGCCTCAGCAAGGCCTTGTCCTGTTTGTACGTCTTCATTGACTGCTTCACCATGATGCGTGTGTTAAGGATCTCCTCCAGCATGCTGGGCAGGATCCCCTTACGCACAGAAGCCTGCAGACAAAACAAACGACTCCAATCAATCCATTTTATCGGTAAAGTAAAACTATTCATTACAAAAGTAATCTTGCAACACTTAAAATGCAGAGCAGGTCAACAATAAAGTTATTTTAATCAATAACCAAAAAAAAAAAAGAATCAATAACCTCGTGACAACAGTGAGCAGTGAAGTGCGTGTGTGTGTTTTTGGTCAAACATGGTTGTTTTTCTAAAGTGTGTGACAGTAGGAGGGGCTGTACCTTGACAAAGGCAATGCCGTTGGGTGAAACGGTGATGTCATTGCGGAGTTGGTAGAGGAGTTCCTGAGGCACACGCAGTGAGGTGCAGCCAAATTTAAACTCATCTGGGCTGCAACAGAGACATTGGTGTGAATGGTACTGGTACTGGTACGACTACTACTACTACTACTACTACTACTCCCTCGTGCACACAAACATCAGTATGAATGCTCAGAATTTCCATGTCTTGTTGTTGGTCTACCCATTCAAAAAAACACAACAGCAGCAATAATCGTTTTTAAGGTAAATACGTCTGAGATTTTGTTTGTAACAACCAAACTTAGCACTCCCAACTGCTATTTGCTGTGCAAATCAAAAGCCCATCAGTGGTTTATTTAGTAGGAGCTAATGTAGTGAAAATTGAATAGTTTTTTTTTTTTTTTCTGATGTAGAAATGTTGTGATTTTGGACAATATATATATTTTATATATAAACGATGGTCTATGATATATGATTGCAGAATTGTATGATAGAGGATTACTGTTCCCTCTGATCTTGTCTGTTGGTACACATTAATTTTATACTATATATATGTTACACTTTTGCATTTTTAAATAATTGAAACAATGCTGATTTCACTTAAAGATTGTTAACAAAGGCTGTCAAGGATGCTTGATTGCATTTACAAGGCTTGCATTTACTTTCTATAGCAAATATATGAGTACAATCCAATTTCATTGGTGCTGCATGTTGAAAAGTCATTTTACATACTTTACATCCTAAAACTACAGACATTACCACAGAAATATAGATATTCAGGCTGCTATTTTGTTATCATTTAAAACTCTTACTGCCAGTGTCAGTTTAGTATAATATACTAAAGGCAGGAATGCAGTCACGAGAGCAAAGACTCTCAGCCTGAGGAAGCTGCAGGTGTGTGTGTTCTTACGTTCCCAGGCTGTCCACATGGCCAAGGCAGGTAGAGAAACAGTAGTTGTATGCAATGATGATTGAAGGATAAAGAGACTGAAAATCCAGCACGACCACAGAGTTACTGTAGAAGCGCGACTCTGGTTCCATTACCAGAGGGAGGCCCTGTGGCGCCCTCTGATGGGCGCGCTGCTGGACACTGGGAGTCACAGGGATGTAGTTTAACGGCTTGGCTACGCGTAACATCATGGATTCAACCCGGTACTGGAAAGAAGAAAGAAGAGTGTTTCACAAAACTAAACACATAGTTTGAAACATTCCCAAAGGCAAAGAGAGTCACACATTCAAAGCAACATTTTTCTGGAAGAATGGCGGGATAATCATAGAAATAGAATAGAAATACTTTTATTCACCCCAGAGATGGGAAATTCACTTGTTACAGCAGAATCATGGCGATCTCATACCACTCATCATTTTTGTATTTATTTTTTTAGTATTGTGAAGTGATAGTACTCTCGTTCTACTGACTTCTCAAGCCTTTTAAGCAACAAAGATGAAATTACGATATGTGCGGTAGTACCTGTGACCCTCGGGTGAGAACATGAAAAAATTGGATTCCAAACACTCTGGCTAGCTCGCTGGTTCTGCCAATGATGTCCTGCTGCTGAAGAAGCTGCATGGTGCCTCGCACCCGGCTTACATAGCAATCCACCACTTTCCATCTGACACATACGCAAGCATATTCAAAAGTTAACACACTTTTTATCGGCCTTTCGGTCTACAGTATGTATAAAGTTGGTGGGATGTTTTGTAAGTTTATCACGTTTTTGAAAGTTAAAATTATTATTGAATGGAAGTCTAAGGTATTCATTGACATCATCAACAAAAACAATAATAATAAAAAAACAGCAACAATAATAACATCAACAACAACAATAATAATAATATACATAAATGCATGTATTTCTACAGGTACCTGAAGATGTCACTGTTGTGGTCAAACCAGTCTGACAGAGTGCGTTGGCTGTATAATGGGAAACGCTGGTGAAGCACGTTAAAAGCCACATTCTCAAAAGTGTAGTTGTTCAATGTCACCTGGAGGAAAAACATTACGAGTATTTTAGACAATTTTGTTCAAGTTCTACCATGATCAAAACACTTTATGGTCAATGATGTCATATGTGCTGCCTTAAACCCGGTTTACACCATTTTCACAGATAGACAGGTTTACTCTTGTTAGTGCCTAGGGGTGGAGATTGCATTAGAAAACCTGCCTCAGTCTTCATCACCCTCCAAAGATTGAGAGTTATGCGTCCAACAATGTGGATCTCTGTCATGGTGTCAGCACCGTACTCATCTCGGTCTGCAGCAAAGTGGTTCTCTGAGGAGTCACCTGAGGACATGTAGAAGAGCTTCCTTTATTGTCCACACAGGTATCTACAGTATACCGAGCATACTTGCATTCTTGTGGGGACAGATGATCACACCTGGCACTCGTGACAGCTGCTGACAAAGGTCCACTCCTAGCACTGCAGCTCGCTGAAGGAGGTAGCCCCATGAGCGCATCTGCACCTCATACCCCACCAGGATGTCTGGGTCAAACCTGAGGCAGTGAAACATGTTTCCTTTTGTTACTTAACAAGTGTTTTCTACCAGTTTCACTTGTGTAAATGAATACTGGACATGCTAAAAAAAAAAAAAAGAATTTGTACTGTTGTTTTGTACTGTGTTTGTTGCAGTGCCTTCTGTTCTGGCTCCAAATACACACCTCCTCATGATGGTGACCAGCTTCTGAAACAGCTCCTTCTCATCGGTGACATACATCACCTGCAAGCCAGAAACACCTGACCGGACTAGCAGGGGTGCAGCCCCTCGTGGACCTGCTGAGTGCATGATGACATCAGTCTGATTGCACTGATCATGTATAGAACAGAAAAAAAAACAGGGGTTGCATTCATTAGTAAAACAAGTGATCACCTTGAGCGTGACTCTGGGGTTCTCCGCTGACCACAATGGTGCCTGTCAACTGGGTGCCATCTGTGTCTGTCATTGTCGCGTCGGAGCTGATGCCGTAGAATAAGGCACATATGGGATCAAACTCTGGGTCTGCTTCAAGGTCGCGCCGTGTCCTGGCATGGAGCTCCATGCCCATCAGTGTTAGGTGCTGGACCTGCGAAGGACACATGATAAACATGGACATTTTCAGAATGTCCATTTTCACCTATCAATTATTAAACATGGACTTCATTTTCAGCAACATATCATGGCTTGGTTAAAGTTTCAGCTTTTCAAACTCTCTCACAAGTTTTAAATACAGTTACTGCAAGAACCCAGGTAAGGGAAAAAAGGTAGAAAAAGGATGGATGGGTAGTCCTGGAATAATGTGGAGTATTTGTAATTAAAGCTGATCTTACAGATACATAAATTGCATAAATGTTTTTTTCCCCTAAAGAAAAGGTTTGTTAGCGCTGAGGCATGTTTTAAAATCATTTGTAAAGATCAGACAGTTTCAATCTAATTTTCAAAACATACAGAAGCTACTTATAATAAAATGAAAAAACATTAAATTTGACGCAGGATTCCCAGACATTGCTTCTCAATAATCAATAGGTTGTTACTGCTTTTCAATTGAAAACATCTATTGTTTTAAATGAACTTTTGCGAACTGTTCTGCCACACACGTTACTGTAAAGTACCTAAAGACAGTCTTGGTTGTAACCAATACTATATAAATGAAGAAGAACTGCATTTTATATTAACTGTGCTGCACTAGAGATAGGGTGAGAAGCTCTGCCATCCTGGAGGAGCTCGGAGTAGAGCTGCTGCTGCTCCGCGTTGAGAAGAGCCAGATGAGGTGGCTCGGGCACCTAGTAAGGATGCCTCCTGGACGCCTCCCTGGTGAGGTGTTCAGGGCACGTCCCTCCAGTAGGAGGTCCCCGGGAAGACCCAGGACACGCTGGAGGGACTATGTCTCTCGGCTGGCCCGGGAACGCCTCAGGATCCCCCCAGAAGAGCTGGACGAAGTGGCTGGGGAGAGGGAAGTCTGGGCTTCCCTGCTTCGGCTGCTGCCCCCGCGACCCGACCCCGGATAAGCGGTAGAAGATAGATGGATGGATGGATGGATGGATGGATGGATGGTGCTGTACTATAAATGATGCTTGTGCAGCTTACCTCATGTAGTGCTTTGGCATCCTGCAGGTTTTGCATACTGATTTTGAAGCCATATGTGTTGGCTAAGCTTGGTCCTTCAATCTGAGAGTTGTCTTTCTTTGGCAAATTCAAAGCAGCAAACTGGTTCTGTCCAAGGAAAGACAATAAAATAAAAAAGAGTTTTGAACAGATTCTGTATAATCACAAAGTGCGTTTGGTATGGTGTAGAATCAATATAATAAGACAGACTTAAAGGTTGAAAAATACACAAATATAAACAAACTAAGGAGAGAATAATAAATAAGTAAAAGAGTGCCACTACTGTTGAAGTAATTTCCACAAAATTCTTTCACAGGTAATATTACAATCAGTCTGACTGTGGCAAAAAAAAGCTGTTCTCTGTGTAATGATGCTGTCCGCTGTGCTGTGTCTCAGATTATAGGTACAGTTTTTGCGTGTGAGCAGAGAGGCTAGGCTCTCGGTCCAATCTTGACAATCTTCAATACTGACTTGTCAAAAATGCTGAAAATGTGATAAGCGGCAGATCTCATTGTTATTTAACAATGTGACTGACATTAAATGGTATCAAAAGTGGAAGCAGCATTAATAATTGCATTATATGTCAGACTTTTTGTGACTCTGACCTTCATCTGTGTGGTTAGTAGCACCCTCCTCAGTGGGTCAGTCTGGTTTCTTCTCTGTTGTTGCAGTCTCTGAGAAGCGGGCTCTTCTGCTGCCAATCAATATCACATGACAAAAGGTCCAGTTCAATAAAAAGACACTATAAATGAAAAAAAAAAAAAAAAAAATTCTACACCAGTCAGTTCCTTACCCTCAGATATGGGTGTACTGCAGAGTGGCTCTAATTCTTCCCTGTTTCTTCGCCGCCTCTTTAAAATTGGGGTGCTGTTCAGGACGGGACTAGCCTCACATTCTTCTTTGTTGCTGACACATGAAGGACTACTATTTTCCTTTGTGTTTTTCAAAGGGGAGAGACTTGGTGACACTGGGTGGCTTTCACTGACCATAGTCCGCTGCAGCCAGGATGGCAGCTCCGGGGAGTCAAGAGGGACAGCTAAATCATCATTATCATCCTTTTCCCTGTGCTTTTTCACATCCACACTGGCTCCACCTGAAATCGGACTCACCTCTGTGGATTCACGTGGAGAGACTGTGCTCCTCCTAGGAGATGTCACTAATGACATGCTGTGCCTCTTTTGCCTCCTGATGTTGAAGAGTTTTTCACATGGCACACTTTTCCATTCATATTCCTCTGGATTCACGTCAACATTCAGCTCGGCTTTCTTTTCTTGCCTCACATTGCGTAGACATTCGTACTGTTTTCGCGCTTCCAGCCACAACTGTACACGCTCTCGACTAGGTGGGTTTCTGCAGGGTAGGAGGATGACCTTCTTGTCACCAGATGAGGTTTGCTCTTTGGTTGCCTCTGAGCTTCCTGCTCGCAGCACCTGGGAAGACGATGTAATGGTGGCAGCAGGGTGGGTCATGGCAGAAAAGACTGTTCTCCAAAAATGTAGGCCTTCTAAAGACAGCTCCCCGTTGAACTCTGCAAGTTCTTTCACCAGCCTGGTAGCCACCAGTAATTTATGACCACCAACCTCCCTATACAAAAGAAATGATCATTACTATTCTGTTGTTATACAGTGGTAACAAATGAAGGGAAACCAAATGGCAAAAGAAAATAAAAGTACGCCTGACAACGAGGTTGCCCTGACAACAGGCTTGCAACATGATTGGATAAATTACAAGCCAAGTGCAAATCACACTCAACTGTGAAGATTAGGCTCAACATCTTATTCTTTAAAGACAGGCAATTTAAGAAAAAAAGTAAGCATCTATAAGTTCAAGGAGTTAACTGATAGCAGTGGGAAAAACAGCTACATGCAATGTTGCAAAAAAGGGTTAAGAAGTGAGAGAAAAGGCAGGTGTTGATTGTCAGAAGAACTTCAACAATATAGCAACAGGAATTAATTCTAAAACTTAATTTTCAACAAACCTCTTTTGCTATGAATGATAAAAAATCTCTATCTGTGTGCTCCCTGTGCTACTCCTTATTTAACTTTGGTTTGTCATCTATGTTTTGTTCTTACATTGGTTTTTCTGGTGCATCAGAGGGGTCACTGCAGTAGGGCTCCTGGAAGGTAGCCTCCGACATCTCTAGGTCCAGCAGAGTGCTGAGGATCTCATCCCGGTTTGGCGGCGACATTAGGGGCTTGAGGATGTGAGTTCCGCCACCTGTCCCTCGCTGAAGGTGGCTTGCTCTTACCTGGGCCAGTGAGCTAATGGAGCATGGAGAACTACTAGGTGTGGTGGATGTGAGTCCATCCATGCCCTCTGGAAGCTCCCCTGTGGGAGAACCCTCATGTTCATCAAATGAAGCAGAACTTAATGGTAAAGGCAAGACTGG
Source organism: Pao palembangensis (assembly GCA_015343265.1). NCBI lineage: Eukaryota > Metazoa > Chordata > Actinopteri > Tetraodontiformes > Tetraodontidae > Pao > Pao palembangensis. Next base: position 986,654 of record CM027097.1, read on the forward strand.
GTCCATGACAGAGAAAAGCAATTCTTTTTTCTCACAATGAAAGTCTTGAAAGGGGCTGAGCATGTGGGTTTTACCTGAAACCAAGTCCCACTTTCTGCTTTTTGCTTTCTCAGAGTCCAGGAATGTGAGGTGATTTGATACAAAGTCCACATTATCAGCTTGCTCAAAGAGGTCAGGGCTGATAGGTCTCTCTTTGTGAAGCTCCTCCACACATCCCAGTAACTTGTCAAGCTTCTTCTCAAAGTCCGAAGGCTGAGCCGCAGACACTGGCTCCTGGCTGACATCACTCAGGAACTTAACAGGTAGACTTTTATCAGTCAGGACAAACTGACTTCCGCTGTAGGGGCTTGAAAACTCTGTCTGGCCAACCGCATTTATATCAAAGTAATTGTTTGGGAGCTCTGGTGATAAGCTGTCCTCTATTAAGCTGTCCATGCCTGGACCTGACAGCAGGATAGGACAGTCATCTGAAAGGTTTTCTTCCTGCTTCACTGTTGGGCTTGGCTGTATGTTGTTTGTCTTGCCTTTCTGTCTTTTGTGTTTTTTGGCCTTGAGGACAGAAGATATCGGTGCTCTGGACGTATGCAAAGCGGTAGACATGGCTTGTCCGCATTTAGTTGCTTTAGCAGTGGAATCTGCCAGCACTGTGCTCTGACCTTTGATGGTAGAGTGGTTATTTGTACCAACTGTTTGTAAAGGAAGAGCCTGCCCTTGCTGCCGCCTCTGGATAAGTTGTTTCAGAACAGCCAAGCCAGAGAGGGTGTCTGAGACAGTGGGGTTGTCGCCATTCTTTGGTAGTGAGGCAGCTCTGAGTGGGGCTTCATTATCATTTTCCATTGAAGATGTACCAGCTGGAGGAAGTGAAGAAGATCTGCCATCCTGTAAAGCCTCTATCTTCACTACAGTGGTCTGACAAGCTTGTTGCTTGAATTGAGCTACCATTGAAAGGCTATGATTGACTTCCATAATGGAGGTCTCACAGTCTTCTGCCTTTGGTTTAACAGAATCTGAACCAGATAGAGTCTTCAAACTGCAATGGTTGCTACTCTCTGTGTTCCCTGTATATTGAACTAAAGGGAGTATCTGAGAGGAGCTGTCAGAAGGGGGTAGCTCATCTTTATTAAAAAGGAGTTGGGAAATGTCTTCACTCAAATCATTGATTTTGGAGTTCTCATTCTTCTTTTTGCGAGACCTTCTCTGTTTTGATATGACTGTAGAACGACTGACCATACATTCAGCTGTGTCTTTAGCTTTCTTCCTCTGTGTTGGAGCAACACTACAGCATTGTTTCATCTTTTCTTTTATGGGTTCAACTTTCTCTGAAAGCTGATTTACTTTGATCAACTTTCTTGCTTTGTTTTTAGTTTCTGCATTTTTCTTAGGTTTGATAGTGCATGTCTTTCTTGGTGCTCCTTTGGATGCTTTTGAGTATTTCTTTTGACAAACAGAATTAAGATAAGGGTCACTGAGGGGATCTATTAGCTGTTCAGAACTCCTGACTTCCATAATAGGGTCACTTGGTGACCAACAACGCGGCGGTGTTAGTTCTGCTGGGCTTGGAGATCTGTCAGAGAGGTATCCTAACGCTGCCATGACATCAGTATACTCTCTGCTATGGTCATCTGCACTTTTACAGTAACACGGTTGAGGGGGTTGTAAAAAATGGAAAATTGGGGCTTTTGGATATTTTTTAGTCCGTCTGACCCTTTGACCCTGTCTTGCCTGAGGTTTGGGGGAAGTGGGGATTGTTTTCTTATTTGTAGTGTTGACCTTTGACTTTCTTTTGGAGTGTTTCTTAGCTTTAGACTCTGCCGTGGGAAACCTGACAGCTGTGGATTCTGGAACTCTGGGCCAGAAATCTTTGAGAGGGGCTAGTTTCTTGTATTGCTCTACTCTGTTTGGGGTCAGCATCACCATTTGCTCCTCTGTATTAACTTTGGATATCTTTACCAGCATGTTTTTTTGTCCTTTAAACCGGTTGATAATGATATACTTGATGATTATGGGGGGCTCCTTTTTGCGCCGTTTTGTGAACTTTACCTCCTGTCCCTTCAGGATATTTTTGTCCTTGAATCTTTCTTTGTGTGAAACTGGATTTTTAGTGACTGTGGCACCCGAGGATTCACCCTCCTTTTTATCATATGTCATCTTCCGTTTGGCTCGTAGAGTGTATTTACTGCCAGGTAGTGCTGAAGGTTTAGTGCATGTTACTTTAGCTGTTAGCTCTTGCAATGGGTTTAACAAATCCTCTCCAAAATCTTTACCTTTCTCAGGAAAATGTGACATAGTGGTGGCAGGCTGTTCTGAATGGGATTTTATCAGGTCATTGATAGGTTTTTTGTTCCATTCTAGCTGCTCCTTTGTCACTGGGATTCCTTCAACGCTGTAATCAATGTGAACTAGCTCAGCCAATTCAACTGGATTATCCTTTAAAACCGGTGTATCTGGATCTGCAGTCAGTGGACAAACAGATGTGAGTGAGGTAAAGCCAGGGTTGGCATGGCTGTTAGAGATGGAGCTTTCCACAGTGCTGGATTTGTTTCTTTGTCCCACCACACCTAACGTTTTTTTGGTAATCTTTAGCCCTGATCCGCGAGGGTGGCTCACACCTATCACACTGTCAGGATCAGCCAGCTTTTTGTTCCCAACTTTCTTCCTTGTCAGGCAGTTTGACAGGATGACACTGGGAAAGAATTTGTAATGGGCCTCTTGCTGGGCCACTACTGTCCTCTCCGTCTTATTTTCCTGATAGTCTTCATATCTAATTTTCAGTTCGCCAACATCTCCTTCCTCGCTGTCCTTTGCCATTCCATTGTTCTGTGGATCAAGAAAATCATCCTCATGCATGGGTGATGGAGATGAGGAGATTGTCTTCAGAATGGGACTGGAGCTTTCCTTCTGACTTATTTCTAACTCTGTCTTAGCTGACCCATTCCTTAGCTCTGAGTAACAAAGTGAAAAAGTCCTGCGGTTCTGAAGAATGGACAGACAATTTGTTTCTACATTCTTTATGCTACCATACTTTTTCCTATTTTTGCTGACCTTTCTGTTGCGAAATGTAAAACTTTCCAGATCTGTGTTATCCAGACTTATTGAGGTTTTCTTGTCATATGTGTACAGGCTTCGTAGGTCTTCTTTGTCCATAGAGATAGGAGACGCCTCAGGGTGAACAGGGTGTTTCACTGGTGGTATGTAAGGGATTTTTTTATTAACCTTGAACCTTGCTGAACATTCACTGCTGCTGCCCTGGCTACTTTTTGACTGAAAGTGCTTATTAAGTGGCTGTTCGGTGTCTCGCACATGAACTGTTCTATGCTCAGGGTGAACAGTCTCCCTAGAAAAAAGATTATTTTTTCCAAGCATATTATCTGTAGCTATCAGAGAAGACTTGGTCCTGGAGCCACTATCTGTTAAGGAAGAATCTGTAGACAGAAAAGAGGAGAAAACCATTAACAAGCACAATAACCAGTGAAACCAGAATGAAATCTATATCCTTCGTGTGCAAAGAGGCTATAAATATTAAGACAGTTGTGGACAGAAATTATCAGGATTTTTGAGGCCCATTGCTGTTTAGTGAATTTAAATAAACCGAAAAATCAACCAGGTTTAAATATCTTGTTTATTTACTGCACACATTTGTGTACCGTTTAATGATTCAAAACAAGTATTCTTAAACTGCTTTTTACCAATAATTGACATTTATTTCCGCAAACTGAAAAGGTTGAACATTAATGACCTCTAGAGGATATTAAATAGAGAAATTCAATCAAGACAAACCATAATAACATAAATAATGTACTCAAAAATCTAACTAGCTGTAATTAAATTATTTTAATTAGTTTGTTTGTATCCCACGTATTCATGATTCAAAAAACTTTATTGTCCATCAAACAGTGACACAACTCAAAATATGAATGCCACAGACTTAAAAAAAAGCGATTTAAACTAATGACACATGTCTATTTTGATCTGTTTGTTTCAAGCAAAGACAATCATGTCTCACTGGTTTAACTGTGTGTTTTACATCGTTTTTGGCATTTGTTTTGAGCCTGAGAATAAAGTTTTTCAAAGCTTGAATCAGCAACATCGTCACTAGCAAACAAACATATCAGTGCAGTGAGACTTTTTCAAAGTAAAAGGGGCAGATAAAACTCAAGCCATCTGCCATTTTTATGCAACAGAATCTGCAAAATTTTCAAAAGGACATTGACATCACTGACTGAATTGCTATTTACCGCCAATCATAAAAATTGCATTAAATGCATAAAATGTGAAATATTGACCAATACATTATAACCGATCAGGTCGGCAGAACCCCTAGATATAACTCACCACTACTCTCGTCTGCTGCCCCATCAAGTTGGGGGATGGACAAATTGGCAAACATAGAGTTATTCCCACTCCAATCCATGTCATCATCTGATGACTCTGGCTGCTCATCACTAAATCCATCTTCTGGTTCTTTGACCCCAGTCCTGTTCACAGATGAAATAATGTGAATGGCCTTCATTTGATTACTGACTAGCAATTTAACACCAATGTCAACTCATGGTTGTACTGAAACAGACAAGACTGAAGCAACCAAAAGTAATCTGCAATAATTCTACCACAAGATTAATTCTAAACTGTTAAAATTTCAGCTTCTGCATTACTGCGTATGTTGGGTCCATTTTAGAAGGGGCTCAGTGACAGGTTTGTATGGAACATGTCTATTAACTCTGCTTTTGACAGAAACATTATCAAATTGTAATGAACAACAACAGCTTTCTTATCAGTAACCACTTGTTAGAGGAAATATCACAAAATATCAAAAGCTGAATAAAAATGGTCAAAAGAGACCATGTATATCAGTCAAGTATTCACTGACAAGAAGGTACAGTCAGTGGAGAGGCTTATATTTTCATACTAATATTTCTGTGGAAGTTTTAGGCAGAAAATAAAGTGCTGTAAAATAAAAATAATTATTGTTTTGTTTTTTTTTCCCCTCAATTTACAAAACTGAACTGAAGAAGCCTTCTGGAGAACGGGCGAAACGTCTTCAAGGAAACCTTACAGTCCAGTTGCACACAGAGATCTAACTTTGGATAACTATGACCTGTGTGAGTGAGAATCTACACAGACAATTTACAAAATGAAAAGTGAGCAAACAAAAGCAGCCTCTCCTAGACAATACTTCAAGGCAGACTGGTGTTTCAAGCTCGGAACTGGAAGAAACCAGTTGGACCCAGGTACACCCATCTACTGTCCAGAGAAGTCTGGCCAGAAGCAGTCCTCGCATAAGGGTTGCAGCCAAAAAACATACTTCCGACATGGAAATAGGGCCAAGTGGCTCACAGCGACCTGATCTTAACATCATTGAGTGTGTCTGGGAGACAAAAGAATTTGAGGAAGGCTACATCCACAGAAGATCTGTGGTTAGTTACCCAAGATGTTTGGAACAACGTAGCTGGCCGAGTTCCTTCAAAACCTACGTGCAAGTGTACCTAGTAGAATTAATGCTGTCTTGAAGGCAAAGGGTGATCACAGCAAATATTGATTTGAATTATTTTTTTTCTGTTCATTCAATGCATTTTGTTAATTGACAAAAAGCATTTTGTCATACCTGCCTAAAAAGTTTCAAAAATTGGGAATACCCTAAATTTTGTTAGTTGTTCCATATCATTTTAGATCTGTATGGATACCGTCAAGCAAACTTGAACAAGTATTGTTACAAAGCAAGAGGCAGATTAAGCAGTGGGATGAATGGTGAATATAGAAATACAATGACATGCTAAGTCATGCAACAGGAAACGCAATTACTTGGGGGGCAATTATCAATCACTAATTTGGACTAGCAGGGTGCTGTGTCTCTGATAGACTACTTCTATAGTATACGTCACTGTAGTACATCACGGCTTCAGCTTGTAATTTGTTTGCTTTGTATACTTATATACGTGTGTGCCACCTCATATTTTTATTCTTGTCCGCTGACAATATTTATAAATAAAATACTGCAATGTGTAGAATAAAAGGTTTCCATTCAGACATGCAGATATGACTTGCCTTACTGATGAGAAATTCTCAGGAGGCTCATTGTCCCATCGCTGTGACATTAGGACACTGAGTTCAGCATCTTCCTTTTCCAGCTCCGGTCCGGCCTCTTCTTCATCGCTGTTGTAGCGGTAACTCCTTGCTCCAGAAAAGGACTGGGACTGGGAATTCTGCCTGATGGGGTTCTTACAGAAACCATCATTCTCTAGATCTGCTAGCAAATCAATGATGGCATGATCCTGACTGCCATCTGCATCCAACAAAGAAACATATCATTAAAAAAATAATATTTTCACCCTGAGGATTTTTTTTTTTTGCATGCTTACAGAGACGTCCATTACAGTCACTGTTTCTCTCTTGTCAATGGTTTAATTTGAGTTTGTCCAAATCCAAATGATTACTATACCTAACAGAGACGAATGGTTGGATGATTGGGATTGCGGGAGAAAAGTTGCACTGTTTTCCAGGAGGCTCAAGATGACTTCTTCATCTACGATGGCCTCCTCTGGAAGTTTATCGCTGCTCCTCATGGAGTCTGGGGTATAAACGTTTGGTAAGGATATTTTTATGTCCACACTGATGGATCACAGTAGTGTAACAATCCATTCATCCAGATTATGGTTGAACATAATTTTCAAAAACATTTGTTTTGAAATTACTACACCGTACATGATTACATTCAGCAAATTAAAGCCAATGAATCAAACGGCAACATACTGTGGCAGACCTAATCAATGAAACAAATGTAAATACCATTAAACTGTTGATTTACTGTCCTAACATTTGTTCCCACTAATCTTTATTACTTAAACTACTTTTGTTAATCTGCATATTTATAGCTGGAGGGCCTGTTTTTGTGTATCTAAGATACATTCTCCTTACCTGTCTGTAAGTCTCTGTGCACCTCCACAACATTTGCTGAGGTACACAGTAATCTCTCAGGGGTCAGAGGGTCAGGATGCAGAGTAAGATCATCAAGTAAATCTTCCTGGTCTTCCCTATCACCAACAGACAAACTCTGTGCCCTGAACAGGTAGAGATAAAAATCATTTAGTTATTAGTCAGTCATTTGGACTTGTGAAAAAAGTAGGGTTGTGAACAGCATAACTTCTAAGGTTTATCTTTTAAAGCAGACATATCCATGCTATATGACCTTTTACTGTAAAGTGAGGAGATGGGTTTTACAAGCAGACACCAAAGCCTCTTTAACAATTTGCCTTTAAAGTTTTTCAGGATTCTTGTTATACAGCAGAGGAAGAAACAAACTAAGCAGTTTTGCTTATTAACCAAAGTTCCAGGAAATGATTTTTTCCTTATAAGCAAGAGCAACCAAGTGTGGCTAACCTGTTTGGTAACCTTCGTGGCAGACAGACGACCTGCTGCACTCTGCTGTGAGTTGTATTTTACAATCCTTTCCTCACTGCAGGTTTTTATTAAGAGAACAAGGTAAGAATTAAAATGTGTGTGTCAGTGTGCATGTTTTGAAGAGGAAATAATCCTTGGTAACCTTTCTATCCCTATTTTGCTCCAAGCAAAATTCTTCTCTACCTCCTGCCTTTTTACCCTCACATGTCTCACCTCTCTTCCTCTTTTTGTGCATTTCAACCCACCTCTCCTTCCATCCTGTAACAGATGTTACAGCACATTAAAGCACCAAGAACAAACTGGAACAAACTGGCTTGGACATCTCTAGGACTCCCATTTGTAGCCAAATAAAATAATCATAATAAATTTAAATAAACAAAAGTAAAGTGCATTTTGGTCGACACAATGAAACATTACCAGCCCTTAACATTGAATTTTGAATATTCTAACTTCCTATATATCAATACATCAAAAAAGTGTCAGTCATGCTTTTTTTTTTAAATATGGAGATAGATTCTAATCACCTTTAAAATTAAAGCAAATCAGTTGAATAGTTTGAGCTTAACCTAGTTAAACTAATATTGTTAATTATACAATCCTCTCAGCCAATTTAATGTGACTTTTTAGGTAAGAAAACAGCTATAAACAAGTAATTAATCTATTATTCAGCTTCACTCTAAAACCCTTAAAGATAACCACAAAACTTACAAATACAATTGTATTAATTCACTCAGACCTAAACAAATCACACAAATAGTTATAACATAGATATAATTGCTTGTATTGTTTGTATTTATATTCTTTGACTGATTTACCCACCAATTTTAAGTCTTCTATCATGTACAAATCCATAGAGGAGATATTATTCACATGTTGGATCTTAGACAATGAACAGACTTGTTATTGTTAATGGTCCAACAAAATACAAATACATAAAAATCTGCCCGTTTTGAATTGCAAAATAGTTGACAGTTATACAGTTTCCAGCAGTAAGTCAAAGGTTTGACCAAAGTAACAGAGCTGTAAAGTGTGATTTTGAAGGATGAAGGATATATTTCTAAAAAAAAAAAAAAAAAAAAAGTATTTTACAAATGCTTCGTAGCTTTTGCTAGCCTTAATTTTAAAAAAAATTAAGAACCAAAATAATAGTAAGCAAGAAGTGTTCATGTCATTCAAAAAAGCTGATGTACTACGAGGTATTGTGGATACAAAAATGTAATGTTCCTTAAATGTTCAGATATTGATCACAGTTCTAGAGGGCACCCTTCTTGAAAGTGGTTTTTGAGACAGTAAAAGATGTATACTGTATATATTTTAAGAAAATGAGGGACTGGTTGAGAGAGAGTTAGTCAATTCAATTTTATTTATATAGCGCCTTTTAGAATCAAATTTAGATCTGTTCTATCTACAAGTTATATCTGATATAAATATATATATAAATATAAAATATTTTATGCATATAAAAGGTAAAAAGTGAAAACTTTGGCTGTATTATAATTAGTGTTCTGTGCAGTATCTTGGATCTTAGATGTTCTTACTGGAATCTACTGGATCCACCCATCTAGTCAAAAAAATAAGTGCAGGGATTGTCAGTAGAACTGCTGTTGTCTTCCTCTCGGTCTTCTTTTAGCTCTTCGAATTTCTCAAGCCTCTAATGTTCCTTCTTTCTGGGGTTGCTATCACTGTGATTCTTACCCTGTTTATAATTTCTGACATGACAAACAATACCTCGGCTTTTTCATTCGCCATCACCTTTGTTGCGCAGCAGTAGCCGAGATTGGTTTCTGGTTCAAGTCCTGGATGTGGATCAAAATTGAAAAGTGGATGTGTTGTGGGAGAGGTGCTGGGACACTTACAAAGTGTCCCACTTTGTAAGGACACTTACCCCCCTTGGGGGGGGGGTTTACTCTGATTTTGTGTAAATCAGAGTAAACAGTAATTTGCTCTGTGTGGGACTAATAGAGTCTTCCATTAAAATCCTGCAACTTTTACACTTATCCTGTCTGGCTTGTATTTCTGTTCTGACTTCACTTTCTGAATGGAAAAAGGAAAACAGTCACTCTTAAAGGGGAACTGAGGACATGCAGCAACCTCAGAAAGAGAGAGAATGTCGTCTTCAATGGGATGCATTATGGGCCTTACTAATGTAACAGGATTTCTTTTCATTTCTGATCACCTTTGTGAAATGGACTGGCTGTTGCGTTAAAGGTTTTGGTCAGGGTGAGCCCATCAGTCACCCTTGCTGCTTTTCCATTAGGACCTACTCAGCGCGACACAACGGTACACTGATTATGAGCTTATTTTAATGAAATAGGTATATTTAGAAAGTAACACTGCTGTTCCCTGTATGCAGACAATGAGCTGGTTAGTTAGCCACCAACGCTAACTCAATCCTCCGCATTATTTTGCGATTACTTCACTAATGCGACGCTAATGGCTTTACAGAAGTTTGCCATAAGGCTCTGGCCATGTCAAAGTGGTACCATGAAAATCCACCGTGACAATGGTGTGGAGTCGAACCCATGTATTACACCACTACTGTGTATTGGAAACATCATGCCAAGTGGTAAAATAAGGGAAAAGGAACTTACACTTCAAACTCATTCTCCTTCAGAATCTCCTTCACTCTATTCATGAAGATATTCTCACTTTCTGTTACAGGGACGAATCCACGATCTAAAGAAGATCAGAAATGCAGATAATATGTACTGTAAACCCATTTTCATTACATGTGACACTGTATACTTGACGAAATAAACCGTAAATTTTATTAAGACCTTCTTTTCCAACAATGACTAAACAATACCTATTTAGTAATTTTTTTTTTTTGATGAAATTGACTCAAAACAGAACAAATACTTCAGGTCTGCCACCTAACTAACCGACAACACAGACACATGAACTCCAGTGTGGTACAAATAATTAATGGGTCAAACTTTTGATAAAGTAATACATATATAAAATATAAGCTGTGCATGTGGGAATCACTCACTATACTTTGATGTCTTCACTAATTTGATTACCAAATTCCTTTATTTAATTGCTCATCATGGTGGTGATTTTGAGTGACAATACTTTGACTAGAAATGAATTCAACAGTCAGTTGTGGCCAGCAAGATGATGGCAAACAGTGGTGTAGACAGACAACTTTAAAAGATGTCTCTTATTTATCATAAGGGAACAATGGTTCTCTGTAGCTCGGTTCAACCACACCTTGATGAAACTTATTTCTACTGCTTCTATTCACCATCCTGTTTATGTTTTTATTACTTATGAATACATAATCATACAGTTTCTGACATGGTATGCCCAAAGCAAGGGCATATTGTGCTGTGATTGTGCTCACCTTGTGAGTCAGGAGGGTCTATCCTGGATGCTTGGTTGTTCTCTCTCCTCCTCTGCTTCTCATCCTCCCAGATGGCTTGCAGCCCAGGGTTCCTACCAATCTGGTCTGGACATCCACCACAGTTAAAACACATCAGAGCATGGCACTTTTCACCGTTTATCGTTATCAGTAAGTGGATCCAGCTAAAAACATTTTTCACACTATTCTTTGATAATAACAACTTACAATGTACCAATTTAAAGGGCATATAGTGTGTATTTTTTTTTCTGCCGCAAAAGCTGCTGATGAATAACTGATCTAAAAGTTGTATGAATACAGCTGCTTGATGGGCCATGTTCCCTATGAAAGGGGTCCAGATGGGCAGCACCAACACACCACATCCTATCCACTGTCTTAGGAGGTTGTCCAGTAGTGTCTTACTTTGTATTTCAAGGCGGTTAAGGATGTCAGCAGCAACAGCATCAACCTCCAGCTCACAAGTGCTCTGCTTCTCCATCTCATCCAGAACTAAGGAACTGCAGACAGACATATGACAAAGCCCTTTATAAGTACTAAGTATTATTATTATTATTATTATTATTATTATTAGCCACAGTATAGACTAAATTAAGTGTAAACAGGACTCACCAGGGCAAGGTCTTCTCCTCCCAGCGGACAAATGTGCCCCCAGTGATGCTGTCATTGACGTTGGAGGTACAGGGAGTCTTCCAAGGACTAACACGAGGACAACTGCTGGGTGACTGCATATCTACCATAACCTCTGATGCCGCATCTTCTGGAGGACACACACCATATCTAATTTCAATTTCTCGCAACAACAAAATTAGCATTTTATTCAAAACACACATCTCGTCTATGTCCACGTATTTTCTGGTCTAACCAGAAGCTGGTCAAGGTCGAGCTAGTTATCTAGTTAGCTAATTAAATTGTCTTATCTGCAGTCCAAATCTGGCAGGTATCTGGCAGCTAAATGGTAAATTAATATTTAGGACACCAGATCTGGTAAACAGATTAGAAGCTGCTTAAAACACTCCAAATTTAAATTGTTTGTATCTTTCGATGTAAAGGTTAAAATTTTTGCGCATGTACACAGTACTATTTTTGTTTTGTTTTTTTTCAATAGACTGTAGTAACATCACAATTCAAGATTATATGCTGCGTTACGAATTTCTGACTTATTCCATCTTGGTTAAGGGTGTTTTTGGTATAAATCTTCTGCTTTTTTTAATAAAAAATATATTTAATATTTTGATGATACTCCAGGCAGGCAGAGAGACAGGAACGGTTAGGGTCTTTCATAGGTTAGGGTCTTCTATTCATACAAAAAGGAGTCCAGCACCTCTTCCATGTCATAGTTTAAGAACTTGTTTTCAACTTTGAGCTGCAGGGAAGAAGAAAATGTAGACAGGTTTACCTATTATAAGAGTATTTTACCCTGTTGTCTAGGGCTCTAAAGCCCCGTTTCTATTGATTGCATCAGTAAAGAAGTGGATCAAACATGGGAGCCTTTCTTTTGAAAGGAGCGAGTCAAGCGTGAAGATTACCAAGAAAAAAAAAAAAACTTTATTAAACACTAGAGACACTAGAGAGGGATTTCCTGTGTTGAATAATGGCTTTGTGCTTGGCTGGATGCTCTCTGAGAGAAGAGGGCCTCTGAGGAGTGGAGGTTCCACTCTCGGGGAGTTTATGACTAAACTGTGATCAAATGCATTTGGTACTAAAGGGTTTTTCATTAGGAGAACGCTGACTTGAGTTTGGGAGTGTCCAGTATAACAGATCAGTGGAGGAAAGCCTCGGGTATAAGGCTTCCTCATTACGGTTTACAGTCTGAGCAACAAAGCCGTTTGCCCAGGCTGTATGATCTCACAACTGGCTTTCTGGAGATAACAAGATCACATCACAAGTTCCCATAAATTCCCAAAGATGACACACATGCATTGCTATTACAAAACAAGTAGTATATTTCTGACTCTTCTGACCGTCTTCTTCTTACAACTATGACCTAGACGACTAATTCTAAGTCATCTAGGTCGTTTACTTTACTGTCAGGATGCAGGTCTATGAGTAAATATATTTTTCACTATGATGCAGTAATGAGTTCAGGTAAGATAGTGATCATCCAATCCTACAGATAATAAATATTTAATAAAAATTAAGAAGGCTTTGCCTTGGAAGAAATGTGTATAATCTATCTAAAAACAAGGAGAATACACATGAAGGGTTGTGATCAGAGCTCCATACCCATTTTTCTTTCCCTGCGAAACTTGACTGCTGCCAGGTTGAGCAGGTTCATGCCGTACAGGTTGTAGTCTATAAAGAGTTGCAGCAGGAAGGGGATGTGGCCCTCGTGGGGCTGGTAGCTCTTGTTCATCACTGCTCCACTTTGTAAGAGATCACAAACCCTACGAAATGTGACAACATCAGATGAATATTTACAGATTACAGAAAATATATGAAATTGTTCACTTTGATAACATGAGATCAGAATGCGCTAGCCTGAGATTATGGAGTTTAGGTCAATTCTGTTTGCACTGCAGTATGAAACTGATTTGGATTAATCTTACCTTTTCACCATTTGAGGATTATACAGATAAATCTTCATAAAAAGTTTTTCCTTGGCATGGTAACCATAGAATGGCCTATATACAAGAACAAATGAACATAAATATGAATGTGGCTCATTCATTTGTTAAGGTTTTATAATAAATATACGTGAGCCACTTACATGCCAGAGACCAGTGCCACTTTGAAGATGTGCTGTGCACGGGAGGCGGGGTTTCCCATGGCGACATTGAGAGCTCTGTCGATGCTGAACGCCACCAGCCGCATGTAGCGTTCTGGCTGCTGGTTATAGCCATCATATGGCACATAAATGTAGGGAAATATTCCATGGAGGTGAAGACAAGTTTTTTGACCTGTGGGAAGAAAACACTTTGTTGAAAAATTACAAATATAAATATGGTAGGATATCTAGTAGAAAAAGTACTACTAAAGTACTAAAATTCTGACTCATCACTGTGGTCATATTGAGTTTTGACAATAACAACAGTCACTTGAAAAAGAATGTACTCAGACATTGCAAGTCATTTCTGAATATCAGCTGCAACACAAATAACAAGAAATACTTTAATATGATTTAACACTTTTTTCCTATACACAATGCTGAAACAACAGGCTCATAATGGATGCGCGCACAAAGTGTTGAAGCGGGTCACAAGCTGAATAACTACACAGACGCAGGGAGGAGGGACATCACTACGATCTGTGGGCCAGATGCAAGGGAAAGAAACACACACGGCTGCTGAGAGCCAGCTGAGCTAAACTGACTCTTCCCAGCTCCTTCAAATCAGACTGACAGAATTAGCATTTCACTAATGAAGTGTGGGCTTTTTTGAGAAGTGAAGATGAATTTAGGTTGAAGTTTGTTATATAGATGTGATGGTTAATGTTAAGATAAGAGGTAAGGGACTGAAATTATGTTAGTATTAGTCCTGGCAAAGCAGTACACCCCCCCCCCCCACACACACACACACACACACACACACACACACACACACACACCTAGGTGTTCAAACCTGACATTGCAATATTTTGCAGCTGATTTAACAAGCAGACACTATTTCATACTTAACCAAGTTCCCATGTGTCCCGAGTTGCCACAATTTGTTTGCTCACTATTTAAAAATATGCACACATCAAATTTTCATTTGCAAACAATAAATCTGCTGACATCCTTATCACAGCATGGACACTGATTCACTCACTGCACAAATTGCTGGAGAATAAAATAATACCTTCTATGATTGGAAAACAAAGCAGATGTTCCTGCTTTGTTTTCCAATCAAAAGAGAAACAAAGAGAAAAAAAAAATGATTCCAACTGAAACTTTCCCTCTGTACTTATGTGACGTCGGTGATGGGCTGACAGCCAGTTGGACTGTAGGAGGCAGAGTAGAGTAAAAGCTTGACTCTTGTCCAGACATGTCTGCCTTGTCTAACCTCATAGTTTAGAAATAGGAGAAAGGAATTTGGCAACGTTCCTCCAGCACTAACACACTTGGCGTTCCAATTCTGTCCACTTTCTACCCTCTCGCAACACTGACAGATGCAGTTTGCCAGGCAACACCGTGCCACAACCCCCTAAAACCAAAAAACAAAGAGACCTTAAACCATCGGCCAAAAGAGAAAGAAATATTTGCCGCAGAGGTTGATACGTAGAGCTTAAAGGCAATGAGCTGCTTCAGGAAGGTCTGGTGTTCAGCTGAATCAGTCCCCAGTGGTGAAATGTGGAGGAGTGCTGTGAAGACAGCAAGAAGTATAATGAAATTCACATGCCCAGAGCTCCCTGTGGAGACTAACCATAAACTAACCATTTTAACATGTCCCATTATCATCACAAATATCACATCAGAAAGACTGATCAATAACGATTATCAAAGGTGATATATTTGTAAAGCTTAGAACTGCCAAAGTTAATTTGCACTTTTTTCTATGTTGGGTGATTTTCCATTCTGCTACGTGGCATTTTTTTGTTTATTCTTTGAAATGATCTCTGTAGTCACAAAAATAATAACTATAATAATAACATTAATGTTATCGTTATTAATATTATGGTTGTTGTTATAAATATACATTTATAGCTGAAGGTATACCTTTTTTTTTATCATTCATTATTTGAGTAGTTTTTTTAAAGGCTGAAAAAGGAACGGCAGGGACTTGCAGTAAAAAGTCAGCTTTTTGCCATGGTGCCAGAGCATGACATCCATTCATCCATCCTCTTCCACAAAGTTTACACTAAGATATCAGCACATTCAACCAAGCTCAACACACATCGTGGTGTGAAAGTACAAGACTGTAAAAGAACACCAGAGGAAATAGAGCCGGTGCTTTAATCAAATGGTATTTTGTGCTTGTAAGCAATAAGCAGCAATTTAGAGCAGATAGGTGGATAGTCATGTTAGTGCGTATTTAAAAGCTACATGACAATCTGAATTGATGGAATACTATGTAAGCAAAAGACAGAGGAAAACCAGTCCAGGATGCTGCAAACATTGAGCTTATTCAACGTTTATAGTGTGGGTTGTGCTCGTGCGTCAAGAACAAGGTGTGTGCGGTTTCACAGGCTGGCAGCTGATCAGGAGAAGGGGGTGACACACTTCTGTCCAGCTTCAACTTGGCAAGTCAACATGGAGTCCCACACACAGGAAATGAAGCTGAATTCTGGCTTATGCTGCAGTTGCTAGGCAACAATAAACCAAAAAAAAAAAAAAGAATCCTGAGAGGCAGCAAGTAGAGATAAACAGGTGACTCTTTTCCAACCAGCTGGTCACACCAAAGAAAGAGAAAGAAAGGGAGAGGGTAGAAAGTATGCATAGAAGAAAAGGTTAACACAGAGAAAGGACAGGAGGGAGGACAAAAGAGAGAACCAGGTGATGCAGTGCAGACAAAGACAGCATTTAATGTTTATTTATTCACCGCCATAATTAATTATGTTTAGAAGTGATCTTTATCTTCAAATATGTTTCTGTTTTGAACTTAATATGTAGCTATCAAAGATGACTCAAAATTAAATTTGAAAGGGGTATTAACAAAAAATGACTTTTGTTTTAGAGTTGAATATATTATTCAATATTTGTTATATATAACGTATGGACAGATGGGTGGATATATATACAATATATCCACTCTGCTGGCGGCAGAGTCTTCACATGGAGCAACTATTAAACCTTCCTATATAGCCTCCAACCTCGTCAATGAGGTTGGAGGCCATAGTAATATTAGTAGTAATATAGTACTATTGATGCCATAACTCAAAGCAGAGAGGACTGTATAGAGTATATTAGCCCAAACACCCTCCTAATTGGCAGGTCCGGACCCACAGGAGGTCCAGGAACCTTTGATTTCGAAGGCTACTCATACAAGAGGTTAAGGACCATTCAAACAGAAGTAGGGCGATTCTGGAAGAGATGGAGCCAGCTAGCAGGACCAAACCTGTTTGTCAGAACCAAGGGGCACACGGCTCACAGGAATGGGGCCGTTGGAGACGTCGTCTGGTTAGCTGACCAAAATGTCCTTAGAGGTCAGTACAGACTTGCCAGAGTTGTAAACGCCAATGCTGACAAGAGGGGAATTGTAAGGGATGTGCACGTGAAAGCCTTCCCCAACAACATATTTATAAATATATATATATATGTGTGTGTGTGTGTGTGTGTGTGTGTGTGTGTGTGTGTGTGTGTGTGTGTGTGGTTTTTTTATGGCTACCAAAACTAATACACTAAAAACAGTATGCCATCATCAAGGTGTGACTCCAACTCAGACACACTTATGGGATATCAGCCTGCCCAATTATGAAGCTATAACCTGTTATGTAAACAGGACAGGCAATGTCCTGGGGATGGGCAGTTCAGCATTTATTGTGCCCTGACTACCAGTGGAAGCTTGAGATAGCATCTGCGGCCCACGGACCAGGTAAGATCAGGAAAGGTGGGGGAGCCTGCTACTTTGTGCGCCGAAGAACAGTAGGAGCACTGCCAGAAACCTCAAATACAACCCCCAGCAGGCTAACTGGTGTGCATATTTCTGCCTAATTTCTGCCTATGGGCCAATGTTATAATATGTTGTAGAATGTATCATTAATCAAGAACATGCATTTACATTTAAACACGCTAAATTTAAACACACATTAAACGCATTTATTCAATAATTTTATCAGATTCTTATAAAAGGCAGGCAAATATTTAAGGGCAACATGGGACACAATATGGATAGAAATAGCCTTGATACACAAAGAAAACAAAGGCAGAAGCAGCAAGAGAAAGCTGGGGCAGACAAACAGTGTGTACTTCCAAAACTGCTAGTCTACAGGAAGAACCTTGTGACTGGGACACTTTATTCTCACATAACCTCAGATGAACCTCACAGCAGTGACACGAAGCAGCCAGGCATGATCCCAGTACATTCATAAAGAAGCACTGATATATGCCATATAGGCCAATTACAGCCTGAGGACACAACCAGAACCAGTTTAGTATGGCAGACCTCGACAGGACACAAACATAAGCAGCAGGGTGGAGGGCCTAAGAGGATGAGCACTGAAGGAGGCTGACTATAAATAAACATCCACAGACAGGAATAAACACTTATCTGTGCAAGACTAGATGAGTGAAATCTTACTTCACTAAAAAGATTTGAGACACCTGAAAACTACAGGCTGGCCTGTTTTATATATCTGTTCTTATTCTTTTAAGCCTGGGTCAGTGGATATTTCATTATAACAATATTACAATTTAAAAAGTGGATCAATTTAAGTTAGATTTAAGTAATCATAAATCATAAACTGTTTTTCTGTCAGTGTCTGTCAATATTTTCTGACCTTTGCCTGCATATTTGCCAATAATTTGCTGACAAAGTCACACATTTAAAGGGGTCATCTTTGTTTTTGTTTTGTTTATTTCAAGTTCTTCTCATATTTAATAGATTCAACAGCTAATTTATCAAATGAGATGATACACTGAAAGTTCACTGGATATGATGGACAGAATTAAACCAAACAAACGTGATATGGCCTTTTTAATGTTGCCAGAGAAACTACATGTAGGTCAAGTTCTCCTAGCGCACATGTGTCAAGCTCAAGGCCCGCGGGCCAGATGTGGCCTGTCACATCATCAGATGTGGCCCACGAGAACTTAAAAGGTCTGATTGTCTTAAAATTAGTAAAAAGAAATACAAATGACAGCAAAATGTCCAGGGAGAGAAAAGTTGATGCAGATGGAAGGTTGTTTCAAGAAAGATGGGAAGGCAAATAAATTTTTTGTGCTTCAAGGACAAAAAGCGGTATGTCTTTTGTTTTATGAGGCAGTGTCGGTTAACTACGGAAGCGTATTGCTGCCACTCTATAAAAATTTAAAATTGATCAGTAACACCTTATTACGTGTTAGGTTTACTGTTAGAACAATATATTTTCAGGTTATAACGTGATAATATTTATTGTAAGAATGTGAAACGGTTCACGTTATAACGTGATCGTTTGTGATATTGTAAAAACGTGATCATTTTATTGTAAAAACATAAGTCCATCCATCCATCCGATTTCTGCCACTTATCCGGGGTCAGGTCGCAGGGGGCAGCAGCCTAAGGAGGGAAGCCCAGACTTCTCTGTCCCCAGCCAATTCGTCCAGCTCTTCCGGGGGGGATCCCGAGGTATTCCCAGGCCAGCCGAGAGACATAGTCCCTCCAGCCGGTCCTGGGTCTTCCCGGGGGCCTCCTACCGGAGGGACGTGCCCTGAACACCTCACCAGGGAGGCGTCCGAAAGGCATCCTTACTAGGTGCCCGAGCCACCTCATCTGGCTCTTCTCAATGCAGAGGAGTCTTTCGGTCACTACCCAAAGCTCATGACCATAGGTGAGGGTAGGAGCAAAGACCGACCGGTAAATCGAGAGCTTCGCCTTTCGACTCAGCTCTCTCTTCACCACAACGGACCAGTGCAGAGTCCGCATTACTGCAGACGCCGCACTGATCCGCCTGTCGATCTCCCGCTCCATTTTTCCCCCATTCGTGAACAAGACCCCGAGGCACTTGAACTCCTCCACTTGGGGGAGGGTGCCCTCCCCGACCCGGTGAAGGCACTCCACCTTCTTCTGGCTGAGAACCATGGCCTCAGATTTGTAGGCGCTGATTCTCATCTTGGCCGCTTCACACTCGGTGGCGAGCCGAGATCACGGACTGATGAAGCCAACAAGACCACATCATCTGCAAAGAGCAGAGACCCGATCCTGAGGCCACCAAAACGGACCCCCTCAACACCACAGCTGCGCCTAGAAATTCTGTCCATAAAAGTTATGAACAGAATCGGTGACAAAGGGCAGCCCTGGCGGAGTCCAACCTTCACCGGAAACAAGTTCGACTTACTACCGGCAATGCGGACCAAGCTCTGACACTGGTCATACAGGGAGCGGACGGCCCGTATCAGGGAGCCCGACACCCCATACTCCCAGAGAACCCCCCACAAGACTCCCCGAGGCACACGGTCAAATGCCTTCTCCAGATCCACAAAACACATGTGGACTGGTTGGGCAAACTCCCACGCACTGAGTCGAGGTCAGCAGCACACCATCCCCACTGTACACAGTGTTGACAATGCACTGTTTCCCCCTCCTCAGGCGCGGATGGTGGTCCAGAACCTTTTCGAAGCCATCCGGAAGTCATTCTCCATGGCCTCCCCGAACTCCTCCCACGCCTGGATCTTTGCCTCGGCGACCGCCGCAGCCGCACTCCGCTTGGCCCGCCGGTACCTGTCTGCTGCCTCAGGAGTCCCACAGGCCAAAAAGGCCCGGTACAACTCCTTCGTCAGCTTGACGGCATCCCTCACCGCCGGTGTCCACCAGTGGGTTCGGGTGTTGCCGCCACGACAGGCACCGACCACCTTGCGGCCACAGCACCGGTCGACCGCCTCAACAATGGAGGCACGGAACATGGTCCACTCAGACTCCATGTCCCCCACCTCCTCCGGGACATGGTTGAAGCTCTCCTGGAGGTGGGAGTTGAAGCTCCTTCTGACCGGAGACTCCGCCAGGCGTTCCCAGCAGACCCTCACAGTACGTTTGGGCCTGCTGGGTCTGTCCGGCATCCTCCCCCACTATCGCAGCCAACTCACCATCAGATGGTGATCAGTTGACAGCTCCACCCCTCTCTTCACCCGAGTGTCCAGGACATGCGGCCGCAAATCCGAGGACACGACTACAAAGTCGATCATCGAACTGTGGCCCAAGGTGTCCTGGTGCCAAGTGCACATATGGACACCCTTATGCCTGAACATGGTGTTTGTTATGGACAATCTGTGACGAGCACAGAAGTCCAACAACAGAACACCACTCGGGTTCAGATCGGGGGGTCATTCTTCCCGATCACGCCCCTCCAGGTCTCACTGTCACTGCCGACGTGAGCATTGAGAACGAGGGAACCCCCAGAAGGAGCACTCTCTAGTAGTCCCTCTAGGGTGGATACGCTGAACTGCTGATGGGGCCATAGGCACAAACAACAGTCAGGATCCGTCCCCCCACCCGAAGGCGGAGGGAGGCTACCCTCTCGTTCAACGGGGTACGCTCCAATGTACAGGTACCAAGCCGGGGGGTGACAAGAATCGCCACCCCTGCCCGCCACCTCTCCCCACTGGCAACTCCAGAGTGGAAAAAAGTCCAACCCCTCTTCCAGAGTCCATGCTATGCGTCGAGGTGAGGCCGACTATATCTAATCGGAACTTCTCAACCTCTCGCACCAGCTCAGGCTCCTTCCCCATCAGAGAGGTGATGTTCCACGTCCCTAGAGCTAGCCTCTGCAGCCGGGGATCGGACCGCCAAGATCCCCGCCTTCGGCTGCCACCCAACTCACACTGCACCTGACCCCTTTGGTCCCTCCTGCAGGTGGTGAGCCCACGGGAAGGGGGTCGTACGTCATCTCTTCGGGCTATGCCCGGCCGGGCCCCATGGGCAAAGGCCCGGCCACCAGGCGCTTGCCAGCGTGCCCCACCCCCAGACCTGGCTCCAGGAGGGGGCCCCGGTGACCCGCTTCTGGGCAAGGGAGACTTGAGACCAAATTTTTGACTCAAAACATGATAAGTTTATTGTAAAAACCTGAAAAACCTCAGGTAATCATGTGATGAGGAAGTGGTGAAACGGTGTGCAGGAGAGCGGATAAACTCACGAATGATACAACAGTGTGTAAGTGTATTTTCACGTAGTTTAATCTCGCCATGTGTCATTCCAAGCATGAAATATAACTTGCAATACGCTTCCATTGTTAACAAAGAATACAGTTTACGTTGGCATTTTGACACTAAACACACCAAAGTTAGCCTTTTAGAAAGCCAAAAAATTCTCTAAAAGGAAAACTACGACCGCAGCAGAGTATGCTCACGAAAGGCACAACAAAACCCACTGCGGCAGTGAAAGCTAGCTTTATTGTGGCTGAAGAAATCGCCAGAGCTTCAAAGTCTTTTGCACACGTGCCTTTTTGAAGCAGTGCATGTTGAAGGCCTGTGAGCAGGAGCACGCATCACTGCCTCCGCACAAGACCTAAAACCAGACATCGACATACGGGTCACATAAAATGGTGTCAGACATCTGGCTAGAGAAGGCACAGGTAAGTCTTTTTAAAAACCTAATTAAAATATAATAAAATGTATTTCAACCAAGAAGAAGTTAATAATATTTAAACTATACAATTTAATGATTGGGCTTGCCTTTTGTTTTGTTTTTATTTTAAGAACATGATCAATGGATGAGGATGGTGGAGAGGGGATCCACTTGATGTGTTCAAGGACAGGCAGCATCTCCTCATCAACTTCACCTAAAAACCTGGCCAATATAGCTGTTATTGCTTTTGTTGTTTTGAGTTTATTACATATACTATTTTACAAGTAAAACAATGCATTTAGTGTCTGTGTAGATTCTCACTCATCCAGGTCATGGTTATCCAAAGTAGATCTCTCTGTGTCAACTGGACTGAAAGGTTTCCTCGAAAACGTTTCGCCCTCTCTCCAGAGAGCTTCTTCAGTTCTAAGTTTGCTGGGGCAGAGCTTGAAAATATAGCCCTGTGGACCACTGGCATGTTAGCATGTCAGACCAATAGTTAGTAGCATCAATTCTGTCACATACAACATTTCAAAATACTTGGCCTCCATCTTGGCTCCCATGGTTGGCAACACCCCACACCACATCAGTAACTCCCAGGATTTTGCTAAAAAGGTCAGTCGTCTCAAACTACAACCTGAGGAGACCATGGTATCTTACAATGTCATTTCCCTCTTCACGTGTATCCCTACCACTGAGGCAACAGCGACCATCCACAAGCGCCTTCTATTGGACGACAGCCTTCCAGAGAGAACAGCCTTAACACCAACCCAAATCTGCACCATGCTGGACCTCTGTTTGAACACCACCTACTTTCAATACAGAGAGGGCTTCTACAGGCAGAAACATGGTTGTGCCATGGGTTCACCAGTGTCTCCCATAGTTGCCAATCTCTACATGGAGGAGGTTGAAAACAGAGCCCTGTCATCTTTCACAGGAACCGTCCCAAGCCACTGGTTCAGATATGTTGATGACACCTGGGTCAAGATTCAAACAAAAGAATTGGAAGCGTTCTCAACCCACCTGAATAACACAGATGATTACGTCAAATTCACCAGAGACGACGTAAAAGAAGACAGTCTGGCCTTCTTGGACTGTGCAGTCAAGATCAAGGAGGACAGAAACCTTAGTACTGAGATCTACAAAAAACCCACCCACCTACCTTCTTTTTGACTCACACCACCCACTGGAACATAAACTTGGTGTTATCAAAACCCTACAACATAGGGCCAAAGAAGTACCCACCACAACCCAAGGGAAGAAGAAAGAACAGGAACATCTAAAAACAGCACTCAAAACATGTGGTTACCCAGACTGAGCCTTCACAAAGACCTCCAGAAAACGAGACCCCAGCAAAGAAGAGGAAAGAAATAAACGTCACAGCATTTCTATCCCCTACCTGTCTGGAGTTTCAGAAAAATTCAGGAGAATCTTCCAAAAACATGACATTCCAGTACAGTTCAAACCCTCCAACACATTCAGACAGAAACTGGTCCACCCAAAAGACAAGACACCAAGACACAAACAAAGCAATGTTGTCTATGCTGTACAGTGCCAGGAGGAATGCAAGGAACTGTACATTGGGGAAACCAAACAGCCCCTCCATAAACGAATGGCCCAACACAGACGTGCCACTTCTTCAGGACAGGACTCAGCAGTACACCTACACCTAAAAGAAAGCGGACACTCCTTTGAGGACAGTCAAGCACGTGTGCTGGCCAGAGAAGATCGCTGGTTTGAGAGGGATGTCAAGGAAGCCATCCACGTCAAGTTGGAAAAACCATCTTTAAACAGAGGTGGTGGACTAAGGCACTTTCTGTCACCCACGTACAATGCAGTTCTCCACTCATTTCGTCAGCATTCCAAACATTCACGCTGTTTGACCAGACCTGGAGACTCATTAACATGTGACCCAACAGACAAAGTGGAAGCACCCCAACCGAAACTAGATGAACGACCCTGCCAACCACCCTGCCAAGGACTCTCAGGTGACCACCCGGGCCATTAACATGCCAATGGTCCACAGGGCTATATTTTCAAGCTCTGCCCCAGCAAACTTAGAACTGAAGAAGCTCTCTGGAGAGAGGGCGAAACATTTTCAAGGAAACCTTTCAGTCCAGTTGACACAGAGAGATCTACTTTGGATAATGCATTTAGTGTTTACCGGTTTATGTGTTTATGCAAATGGAGCGAGAGATCGACAGGCGGATCGGTGCAGCGTCTGCAGTAATGCGGACTCTGTATGGGTCCGTTGTGGTGAAGACAGAGCTGAGCCAAAAGGCGAACCTCTCGATTTACCGGTCAGTCTTCGCTCCTACCCTCACCTATGGTCATCAGCTTTGGGTAGCGACCGAAAGAACAAGATCACAAGTACAAGCGGCCGAAATAAGTTTCCTTCACAGGGTGGCTGGGCTCTCCCTTAGAGATAAGTTGAGAAGCTCTGCCATCCGGGAGGAGCTTGGAGTAGAGTCGCTACTCCTCCGCATTGAGAATAGCCAGATGAGGTGGCTCAAGTACCTAGTAAGGATGCCTCCCGGACGCCTCCCTGGTGAGGTGTTCAGGGCATGTCCCTCCGGTAGGAGGCACCCGGGAAGACCCAGGACCGGCTGGAGGGACTATGTCTCTCGGCTGGCCTGGGAATGCCTCGGGATCCCCCCGGAAGAGCTGGACAAAGTTGCTGGGGAGACGGAAGTCTGGGCTTCCCTGCTTAGGCTGCTGCGCCCACAACCCGACCCCGGATAAGCAGCAGAAGATGGATGGTGTTTACGCAGACAAATCTGCAAGGCTGTGTGCAGCCATTTGTTTTTGTAAAATGTTACATCTGTCACTCGTTCTTAGCAGCTCACAATTGTTGGTTGTACTTATTCCGCCCCTCTAAACTGTGACAAAAAGGTTTTAAATAAAGTTAATGTCAGTTAGTGTTAGATGACATTTTTCTTTATTTACTTGGATAGTTTGATCATTCATTGATGGAGTAATGTGGGTTTCTTAACCTGACAATTTAAAAGGATTTATGTTATAACGGAGCAACAGTTAAACATACATTTTTTACATCTATGCAAATGCATATGATATTTGTAATTTGAATGGGTAATAAATTCAGAGTTATTTAACATTAAAGAGTAGTTCCATTTATTTTACATTGCATTTGGTTACAGTTATACTGTTTTACCATTCCACGCAGCCCTTTAAGGGCAACCCTTATGCTAATGTGGCCCTCGGTGTAAATGAGTTTGACACCCCTGTCCTAGAGGCTTAAGGTTTTTCTAAGGGCAGGAAGGCTTAAAGAACAAACATCTAGACTGTATAAACTCTGGGCTACCCCAAATCCACAAAAGGATCTTTCATGTGTACTTATTTGGCCTCACTAATGACTACTGCACTCTTTTGTGTTCAGGCATGCGAGAGAGTGGGGGGAGACCCAATAAGAAGTAAAGGGGGGTGTGGAGAGTAGAGAAGAATTGAAAGGCAGTGCAGGAGTGCTGAGGGTCAAAAGGTCGATACATCCTCTGTCTCTCTGTGAAGTAAATCAGAAATCCAGCAAGGAGGTAAAGTCTGATTTGCTTAAAACAAAATGGGGCTGCACGTGACGTAAAACAATACATATTCAAACTATGACTTCCAACGAATTACATAGATTCAGGTTGTGCCATATTCAATCTGATTAATATAACCTTTTTAGTAAAGCCATGTAGTAGGATGGTCACAGGATATTTTCACAAGCATCAATTGAAATATCAGAATTAGAACAAGTCGAGATGCAACATTTGCAGTTCCACAGCATTTGGTATTTTTATTAAAAATGACTCATGTAACTTCTGTGGAGTCTATATCAGCCTGTAAACTACTAAAATGAGTCATATACTTGTTTTAGAAACTGATTTTTTTTATGAAATAGTGAAAGTTTGTTTTTGTCTTTTTCTTTAGTAAATGTGTTGTTATATAAAAAAAATAATAATATTACTATATTACCCACTCATTAAAAAAAAATTTGTTTGCTTGGCTGAAGTTGCATTTAGATGGAGAAATAAAAACACATATTGTAATCATTGTTAAAAAAAAGAAAAAGACTGTCATATAATTTAAATGCATCAGTAAAATCAAAAAACCCTGGTAGATAAGAGGTTACTGTGCACAGCCACACGTGACCCAATATTACATACAATCAGAATCGGCAATTTCCCAACAGTGTTGCTATAACAACCGGCCCTCTTTAAGGGGAACCATTTCCACTACAAGCAAACATATCAAAAAATTAGGGGCATTAATTGGAGCCCAAGTGGCGGTGAGAAAATATGATTATATTTTAGTGTTTTATTTATGGTCGGGGGTGTTTGTTGCAGCACTCCATCATCTCCTGTTAAACTAATCTTAAAGCTAATCAGGATGATGGGAGTCCTGCATCATATCTCAGTGATCAGAGGGAGGTAGCAATAAAACCTTGCCAAAGTCACCAGCAGGAGTGAGAACAAAGATACAAAAGGAAAACCTAGAACAGGGTTACAGACTCGAGGATAACGGTCCTGGTTGCCATGGTGCCTGAGAATGCCCTGTGTCTGTCCATTTTCTCTCTGATCAAGGTTGGCACTCTTCAGGCCAGACAACAGGATTCATTTTCAAGCAACGCCTGCCTCCTTTCCTCAGCTCTGGTGAAATTAGATATTCAAAACACATCTCTCTCACTCAGTCTGGGTCCAACTCCGTCACACATCACAAGACAGGGACACCAACTCAGCTGCTGCATTGTACCAATGATTTATACACACACAAGCAGACATACCCTCTCTCTCTCTCTCAACAAGCATCCACTCAGCCAGTGTTGTCATCTGGAGAGCTGGCCTTCCACAACAACCACAACAAGAGCCCCTGCCTTAACATTTGAATCGGGCACCCCTTTAAAACAGGTTCACTTTTGACTGCCCCTCAAATGAAGGTTGACCTGAAAAAAAATAAAATTCACAATCTGCTTTTATGACTCACAGAATGACACTCATTGGTTTACAGACTGTACATGCAACTGAACACTTGGAAAACACATGATGCACAGCTTGCCAACAATATTCATTATCTTGCAATCTGAACTTGTATAAGGTAAAGGTGCCTGTAGAAAAAGTTCTCTGTTGCTCTGTGTTGTGGCAGACATAATTCACATAAATATTCAGTTTAGATGCAGATCCATTTTTATTGTGGCAATCTGAACAAGGCAGCAACAAGTACCCTCCTTCTAAAGCCATGATTAAAGACACCTTGTCCTGCCAGATTCTTTCCTTCGTTTTATGGAGAATTTTATCTGCTTTGAAATACTGGAGAGTTTCCTTCTAACAGTGCCAGTGGAACGCTGCAAAAACCTTTTGCTTTAGCAGCCACCTCTGTACAAGGAAGATTTGCTATCTTTATTCAGAAACTATACATTTTAGTGAAACGAGCAGGTGAGGACTGCTGCAGTGCTGGGCATCATGAGTGGCATCTTCAGAAACCCAATGAGCTTTCAGAGGGCCACACTGCTGGTACCACTGGGCACCAGAATGACCATGATCTTTATCGCTTTGTTCTACAGGAAAATAGAGGTGAAATGAAATCCTTTAAGATGAGACTTTTAAAGCCTAAGATACAAATAAAAAGTATTGCTTTAGAAATGAAGAAAGCAATATCCTGTGGTGTATGTCGGTCCAGACAAGGATTAGCCACCACTGGCGCCACCACGCCAGCATCATACTTTGCATCTAAATAGTGCATATCAGTGACCGCATGAATAATATCTCCAACATCCTAATTAATTGACAAATACACATCCATCATGTGCATAGATGTTCTGCCAACTATTGTGTATATCACAAATAGTTCCCACTGGTGTAGTTTAGACCACCGACCCTTGTAGTTAATCAGTTCTTCAAAAAACGTTCCTATACCTTGCAAGCATTTTTATTTTCTCCAGTGCAAACACAGTAAGAGCTGGTAAATTATATAACTCTAAAACTATGTAGCAGTCTCCCCAGGTCCAAAGGCCTTATTCATATAGAGTATTCAGATAGGCTTGTGTGACATTGGGAGTGGGGGTTGTTTACTTTATTGAGCTCTTTAACCAGGCACAGGGCACCGTGTCTGGATAAATCACTCTGAAACCAAAGAGTAAAGTCAACACACTTTGGAGGTTACATGCCTCAAACGCAGATATGTGGCAACAGCACTAAGGTGATGCCCATACCAGCTGCTCACATCTGAAGTGAGGTGACTAATGTGATGTTATTAGTGTTATTTTAAAATTATTTTAGATCAGCCTTTGTATAAAGACATTCTTCAGTCTTTCAGTGAAGGAGTTGACAGGGCATGCTCAGAATTTGGTATTTGCCATATCAGTGATGTGAATTATGTACGGCAAAAAGAGCCTGGAGTAGACCACCCATAAAAAAAAGATCATAATAACAAAATATATTCATTTTGAATTGCTAAATATTTATCACTTGTGCATCTTGTAGCATCTTCCATTTCATTTGTATTATAAAGTAATTAAAATGAATCATCAGAGGATGGTATCTGAGGTGACATGGAGAAAACAGAGTAAGCACTTAAAAGGAAAATGACCTTCTACCTAATGAATCCTACTGATATCCTATTAATGGTACCAGAGGAATTCCTTCAGATGGGTTCCTCTGTGGAGAGCTAAACCTGGTGGGAAGAAGAGGCCTCTCTCACTTTTACCCCCCGCTGTGCTCCTCTCATTCACTTCAATTGGTCATGCACTCCCTCCCACCAATAAACCCTCAACCACACAGGTCCAAGAAAGGAACCAAAACAGCATGTCCCCTGCTGTCTTGGGGGTCAGGTTCCATCAAAGGAAGAGACTGAGCCTCTCCAAAAGGTTTACTTCAAAATTAGAGGTTTGCTGAGTCATAGAGATATACAGTTTCTTCTGTATGTACAGTACAACATAGTGAGAAGAGGCTGAAAGCTAACAAAGAGAGAGGAGGGAAAACAACAGGAAACGTGGTGTCGAGTTACACGCCAGTGATTGGTGGAAGTGTGAATGGCCTGGGTCAGGGAAGGACACGGAGAATATGGCCTGGAGATTTCAGCAGAGCTATGTACATAGACCGCTAACAGCAGGACAGAGAAGACAAATGATGGGGGCAGACGCTCTGAAAGCAGCTAAGATTCATCCCTGCAGACCAGCCTAAAAGGCTGCCAGGAATAAATACGGTGGGTATTTAATCGTGGCTCATTTTACTGAGGTCTGGTCTCTTTCTCAGAGAAAGAACATCACTCCACTTCAATGTGTTCCAGATGGTGATGACATTTTATTTTTGGTAGACGTAAGCGAGCCAAACTGAGCACACAGACTGCAGAAAGTCTGCAATTACTCCTAGTAGGATCAAACAACATCTGACAGCAAAACAACACCGCCAACCACTGTGTTTGTGTACCCACTTGCTAAAAATCTGACTGTATTTTCACTTCTATAAGATACTGCATGATTGAAAGGATTAGCGGCTTTGACACACAGGGGTCAGCACAAACATCCCTTCATTACTGCAATTCCTTTATTGACACCTCCTCTTCCTACTCCTCTTTAAAAACAGGAATAGAACAGGTGTGACGTTACGGTTCAACAAACCTGAATATCTGAGATTTTCTCTATCATACAATAAGGAACAACAGGTTTTTTTTTTATTAGAATGACATGCCTCACTGGAGACTAATGCCTTTAAAAAAAAATAATTTCCCGTATAAAAGAACTGCACAAACATTTTCACATTTCAAAGCCGTTTAGAATATTTGCTTCATTATTTTCAAAATCACCAATAATACATCAACCCAAAGTCACAGCATCAAAACATATTAACAGCATTTTTATCAAACCATGACAGTCTACATTCACCCACAATGACAAATACAACTCCCACATCAATAGTGTATCTGCAGGGACGAGCCAATGTCCATTGCTGGATTCACTGGCTTAAATGTGAAAGAATAAGTGTTGCATACGAAATAATGAAACCAAGGTTTGCATGATTTTGCTGCAGTCAGACATCCTAACAATTCATGTGTCTGCTCCAGAGTCATTTAGCCTAGGACAAATACCTCTTGTTGGACACTGTGGGAAGCCATGCTGGACCCCTGAGACCATACCAGATAAATACACAGACCCAGACAGTGTTCTGCTGCTGCTGCTGCTGCAGGTTTTAACCTAACAAATGAAACTGTAGTTGTCTGTTGGCCACTGGCAGAAGGACCTGGCTGAATGAATGAAGCTGATGTTGTGTTAATACTGTAGGAAATGGTTCTATTGTTTTGCAGAGGTGGGATTATGGTGTTGCTGGGCATAAACCCATCTCGAATGAGCACAAATCTACAATGATTCTCTTTGTTCACTATGATAGTTGCACAGAATTTGCAAACTGCTCTTTATGTAAAACGATTTGAGCCTTCTTTCCTCGTTGTTAAATCCTGCATATTAATGACTTTGGCAAGCGCATTTAATGATGACAACGGGGTGCTTTGACAAGATCCATTCAGGAGATTTTGGGGAGAGAGATAAAAAAGTTTGCATTCTCTTTTCATCTCTGCATGTAAAAATTAAGAGATAAATTGAAATGTCGTGAGTTGTCACAACTCCCTAGTTCGCCGTTTCAGTTAAATAAAACCATAAGGTGGGAGATGCGTGTCACATGTGGCACAAACGGGAACCCTGAAGCCAGGAGTCTCCGCCACTATCACCACCAAGGGAACGGTGGACGAGAACGAGAGTGCGTAAGAGAAAACAAAGGAGGATGGAGCCGGGGTCTGACGTGTGCCAGAGCCGCTACATTTTATCTAAACAATGCGGCGAAGACGCGTCGGTGCGTCAAACACTCCGGCGGGAACCGCAGTCACCATTTCCCTTCCTCAGAAATAACCAGAAGCAGACAACTACAGCCACACTTAACTGACCTGCTGGGGTCGCTCCAAATATCCGTACCACCGGCACCTTCTTCACGTTGCTCTCCCTGAATTCAGAGTAGCACACGTCCAGGTCTTTAACGGGACTTGCCAGGTAGTAGTCAGCCGTGACGACCCGCACGGCGAACATGACTGCCGCCACCGTTAGCGACAGAAAAAGCAAAAAACTGCCGTTAAGAGTCCAAAAAAGGTTTAGCACTGAGCAAGCAACATATACCAGCCGAGAGAGGCGCTGTCACGTCGGAAAAATAACGACAACGCACAGAAAGCGTCAGGATGTGTCCCATGAAAAAATAACGAAGATTCTCGCGGCTGAAGCGCACCCTCAGAGATCTGACTGTACAGTGCGTTCCGCGACTGCTGGATCCATGTTGTAACGTTAGCTATCCCGTGATTTAGCTCAGTTACTGCGGTGTCTGTCCAGTCAGTAAAACACAACCTACACTTCCGGCATAACGGATTATATTTGTAAATCATGCATAAGCAGCAGTCTCAGTCATTCAGTCCCGACTCATTCATCATCTACACTCTGAGTGGTGCTGCTGCTCCCACAACAGGCTAAAGCTAAGTGCTACTCCATAAACCCAGAAGATGGGTTCAGTGTGAACGCGTGCGAATGTGCGAATTCCGGTCGTGTTTCAAAATAAATGTACTTTCAAAAGTAACGATGTAAGCAATATAATGAAATCCATACTAGCTGATATATAACAATACATATACAAACAACAACGAAACTGTTGTGGACTAGAAGTTAAAAACAGCATCGGTGATCAAGTACAATTCTACAATGCCATTTAGCAGAGGCTTTTCTCCAAAGCGACTTACATCTGAGAAAAACACAAGCAAGTTATCAAACAGGAAGGAAACAGTGTAATTAAATGTTAGTCAGACTGCTGGGTGTCCATTGGGACATGGGTGCTGCCATGAAGCGCGAGAGGCAGTGCGTGACAAGTGCGTGAATTCCTTTCAAACCCTAGCAGAGGTGTTGTAAATTTTAGTATATGGGTTATTTTGGAACTAGTTTTTTTTTCTTTTAATCTGAAATTTTAAACGTGTTATTAACTGGATTTTGGGGAATTATGGATAAATTAGTGGATAACACATTTCACATCTATGCTGTTGATGCTCTCCTAGATTTCAGTTTTTCAGTTATAGGGAATATGTCAGTCAACGATATGTGTCTTCCTCAGCAGTCATATTCTCCAACTCTTTAAACTGCCCCAGATTAAAGAATTTGAGATCTTGAGGGTCCTGCACAGTAGTTTAGATGTTCATTCTCTCCAACTGCCCTCTCAGAAATTTCTTCTTTCTCCAGTTTGTCAGTCTGTATTTGGTAGTCGCAGAGTATCTTAGCATGGTCCTTCTTCACCACCTTTGGAGGTGGAGAATCTCAGACTTTCAGCCAAATCAAAACTACAGTACATAATACGTATATACACAGGAATATACGTATATACACATATGTATATAAAAATTCCAGAGGGAGAGATGGGAATTTTCTGTTAAACACCATAGCCAGGTTGACAAAGAGTCACTGCTCTGTTCAGTCTTCACTGAAAAAAATGACCTATAGAATCTACCCAATAAATCTAAGGTAACACTTTGCAGTCAGGTTATTTGGGTAGATTTGATTCCATAATTTGGATGATTACCCTAATTCAAAAGCTATAAAATATTAAAAGAAATTGGATAAGGTTTACCTAAGATGTCTGATTACATTCTAAAACTAACTACTCATTAAAATTGAGTAAAAAAAATACTATTACTTAATATTTATTGCTCAAAATTAATCAATATGACTAATTAACCCTTACTTACCCAGGGAAGGTAAGTCACCCAAAAACATACTTTCAGACAAAAGGTGATTATGTCAATGATTTTAATCAACCCAATGATCAAAAGAAACCTCTTGGGATTTTCCACAGTTCAACTAACTTTAAATGTGCTTTCTGGAACTGGATCCCAAAACATTTCTTCATGTAAACAAGTTACTTTTGTCAGGGACAAGAGAAGGGAGAAGCCATGGCAGCAGCTTCAAAAGTGCAACAGTATCACAAAATACTTCCAAAAGATCAAACTTTTTCTGTAATTTCATTACAGCTTTAAAAACAAAAAAGCAGATGGCAAACTATGTCTTCCTGTAACTTCCAAAAATCTAAATTATACAACTCCACATCGACAAAAATTACAAATGAGGCGATGAGACAGGGTTTCTCAGTGGTCACCCAGCTCACTGAGCAGTGCACTCTTTTGATCATTACAGGTGGATTTGTCAGAACACATTTCAACGAGCATCACTCAGGAGAAGTTTGTGAAATTATAACCTTATTGGACAGAAAGGAGAACATCAGTGTTTTGTGTTATCACTTGTCCGTGGCAGAACTTTTATGTAAACAGTTTATTCCACTAGCTTGCTTCTGAGGCTATGGACCTTCTTGAGAAGCATTGCTCCGTCAAGCTCCAAGAAAACTTTTTAGAATACTTCAAGTGTTTTTGAGTGTCTTGGGATACTCAAAGATGAAGGCGTAGATCAATCCCATCAACAGAATGCATGCCTTGGTTTCCACACCCAGTCAGCACTTGGTTACCCTCAATCACAATAGACACTTCTGCTGGATCCTTCTCAGAGCCTGGGTCACAATCACCTTCATGGTTTGGTCTCTGTGTTAAAAATAAATGTAAAAAAGCATATATGTTTTTAATTTAAGATGAATATACTGTATAACACGGAGTTTCAATACATTTCAGATGATCTTGTCAATTCTTGGACACCTGAAAGCTGTGCCCAATGCCTGCCACAAGTCGATGGACAGGACAAGGGGACTTCAGGCAGTCCTCAAATGTGTAGCATCAAATGGGTGAACCTTAGCTCAGAGAAAAGATGAGAGGACCTGAGAAGAGGAGACAATAGTCAACGTCCACAAATAAAATAATTAAAATATGCCATATGATATAGATATGTAATACTTATATATATATATATATATATATATATATAAGTATTACACATTAAAACAATGAGGCATGTACAGTACTACTTGGAAAATTAGAATATCGTGTAAAAGTTGTTTTATTCAGGCAATCCAACATAAAAGGTGAAACCAATGCATTTTATAGACTTATTACAGATGCAAGATTTTACTTTCAGAGGCCTCACATTTTTGTAATTAAATTTTTTTAAATTGATTTCAAGCAATATTCTAATTTTCTGAGCTTTTGAATTTGAGGTTTTCTGAGGCTGCAAGTCCTAATCATCAAAATCAAAACAAATAAAATCTCGAAATATATTGATTCGCATACTATTTCTCTATATAATGTGTACATTTCACCTTTAAAGTTACAGAAATGCATGCACTTTTTCAGGATATTCTAATTTTCCGAGTAGTACTGTACATTGCACAGACACAAATCATGACCGTGTTCTCATGAATTTAGCGTAAATATACCTGAAACCGTACTGTTGCATGCACCTCCTGATGGTCCTCTTTGACACTCCGAACATCGCTGCAATTTGACAGGCTGGTAATCCACAAAGAACGTGATGTTCCAGAACTGCCCTTGGTTATGTCAAACGCCAAACGCCCTGGTCCCCGTGTCTGCTCCTGTTACGCCCTGGTACCAGAAAAGCGGTAGCGGAGTACTTCTAAATTTGCAGTCACTCTACGGTCAACATCTCGGTGGGAAAGTGCGGAAACAATTCCAGCAACTTCAATAAATTCTTCTGCTTTACACGCTACATGCTCGGGGTCAGCAGGTCCTGCTTCCACATACTCTGCAACATATCTCTCACTAACTCTGTAGAAAATTCACGGAGATCCTCCATCAACGCAGCCGCCATGTTGAGAACCAGACCAAAGCAGTAGATCCCACTAGATTCTCGTTAGCCCCGCCCACCGACTTTGATGAGTCACTTTAACAGATAAAATAAATTCATGATCCGCTGTGATGAATTTATTTTATCTGTCAACGGGCGGATCCCAGCGCCCTCATTGGTTACGCTGCATGTTACCGTCCCTTGATGTGCAGAGTAGCCAATCAGGAATTAGAATCCGCCCAAGATAATGTGACAAATAAAATAATTTAAAAAGATAATTACAAATTAAACAAATGTCATGCATGCAAGAATGAACATAAAATATAAACTGATTACGTAAACTATACATAAATGCGCGGTGGATAATATGAATAATTGCAAATAATAAATGCAAACTGATAAATATTATAGTGCATGTGTAAATCTAATAAAACCAGCAAGTAATATGTGCAATTTTGTACAATTAATAAGGTGTATAAACAATAAAACAGTGGAAAGGTAAATGGTCAGTGTGGTCATTGTTACAGACTTCTGTCAGCTAAGTTAAGGAGTCTGATGGCCAAGGGAAAGGAAAAGATTGAGTCTCTGAGTCTGGTTGTCATGCATTTCAGATTCCGGTATCTCCTGCCTGAAAGGAGGAGATGTTGGAGGTATGTGTGGTATAACAGAGGCAGCTCTCCTGTGGATTCTGTGCTGGTAGCTGCTCTACAGAGAGGCCAGTGGAGTCCTGGTGAGCTTGGACACAGTCTTCACCACTTTGTAGGCATTTCCGCCCATGACAGTAGAGCTGCTGTCCCACACAGTGATGAGTCAGGATGGACTCAGCAACGCAGCTGTAGAAGTTGCTGGGAATCTTTAGTGACATGCCAAACTTCTGCAGCCTCCTCAGGAAGTACAGCTGCTGTACTTCCTCGTAGTCTTAACAAAGAGCTAGTCTACTGTACAGTTTATATTGTGGAGCCCAAAAAAATGTATCGTCATACAGTATTTATTTTTAACTTTCAAAGCAAGCTGACATTATTTAACATAAATTAAATAATCTTAAGGAATTAAGTGTTACTCTCAAAAAAACTGATGCAAATATTAGTAGAAATATTATTGTTTATTTGATAGGAACAGATACCGGAAACACATTGAGGATTAATGCTGTAAAAAGTTCATTGCAGAAGAAAGTTTTCAGTTCACTTCTTTAAACAATCATCAGGAATCTTGTTAAAGCAAAAGTCTTCTATTACCTTATTTAAAAGACAGCAACCTTAACTGAGGTTAACAACATCAGGAATCAACAATCCACAGGACAAGGGGACTTCAGGCAGTCAGGCAAATTAATTAGATAGAGATTTTATAAAAATAAAGTAACAATAATAATTTTTATATATATATATATATATAAACACACACACACTTTATTGTGGCAGCACACCAAACACTCAAACACTTAACAACATACTTGGTGATTTAGTTCATTTCATATTATGGTGAAGAAGAATGTGCTTTAGAGAGGGCGGACAGTGAGGGTGAGATCATTTCCACGCTGTGGGATGATGTAGCGCTCCTCCCTCAGCAGACGCAGGAGCAGGTCTTGGGTGTGCTGGGGCCACCGGTAGATCCTGGTGCTCCTGAGCCAGTGTGGAACGTGTTCCTGTTGCATAGCCACAAAGTTGGATATAAAACCTTAACCTTGCATTAGGACTGTGGTGGACAGATTTCTAGTGATCAGTAGTCATGTATTTTTTTTTTTTTTTTTTAGTCCGATGCAGTAGTACGCTTGACCAACAGAGTTAAAACACCACTTTAAAAATATTTCCTATTAATTACAATTATCACCTTTTGATCCAACCTAAAAGCCTGGATGAATGAGAACCTACACTGACATAAAGTGTAAACTGACATAAAAGCATCGATCTACTTATAAATGATCAATCTTTCAGTAGTTTATTGCTCTGTAACGCTGACATGAAGGAGCAATGCGACACTATTAATCATTCTATAAAATCTGTAAATGTTCGGAAGATATCTAACAGCACTGTATCAAAACATGAACCTGGGAGAACTGTCCTGTTGCCTCTCTTAAGTGCTTGTCATTACCTTTCTTGCATTCGGAAACAGCACTGGTACCAGTCTGAAGTTCAAACAGCCTTGCTGGATGAACTCATTCTGGATCTATAACAGGAGATGAGGTGGTTGAAAACTCCAATAAAAATCTGGCTGCAGTTTCATTTGTCTCTTTACCATGTTAGAAACATTGCAATATCAAGCAATTGCTCTTGAAGGAATCAAATGTGAGGACTGGAAGTGCACAGCAAATTGTTCACAGGCATCACTAGGTCACTTGTTTCACAAGTTAAAAAAAAATCACTATATTACTGTGAGCCATGGAAAATTGAGAAACGCGGATACACAATAGGCATTTCCTATTCTATTGTTTTTATTGGCATGTGTTGTTGTATTATCACCACACAAATATAGAGACCGTTGTGACAGTTGTTATCCTTGAGAGTGAGTGGCACTTCCCACCTGATTGTGAATGTACTTGGTGTGCAGGCCATGTTCGTCCTCTCTGTTTCCCTCCACATCCAGCTTGTACCCAGGGCTGATCACAACGATGATTAGCACAGATGTCTGAAGAAACACATTTCATCATCGGTCAGTATTTCGTGCCTACAGGTGACAGACTGGACCTTGACTGGAGGTACATACATCGTTCAGAAATCTGTCCATCCATTTAGTGGTGTCCATTATTCGGGCTGTATTGTCAAAGATGTCGATCTGCCATGAAACACACTTATTGTCTTTGTGAGATATTATTGGGAAACAAATTTCATGGAGCCATGACAGAACTTACTGCAGGTTCAAATCCTTGATCAGTCAGAAATTTAACAAAATTGATTATTTCACTGGCGGTGTCGATTGAATATGTGATGAAAACACTTCCTGTGAAATAAAAGCAGTGCTTTTAAAAGAACTGCTTATGAGACCTTATAATGGGTGGTGAATAGAATGTTGCACTGAGACCTACTGCATTCCTTCGGTAGGTTAATGGTCCTTTTGATCTCTTTGGTTGCAGGTCCAGGAAGGGCCTGGCAGCATGGATCCACACTGACCTCATACATCACATCTCTTGATTGGGTATATCCATGGAGGACGTTTGGCATCGGAACAGGGTGTTTCAAATTCCTGTGGAGGGCAACAACCAAAGAACACTCTCAAATGTACATGTCATCTTTGTCAAGTGTTTTGAATGACATGATTATACCAATTACCAGTACTGGTGATGGTCTTGAGGTTGTTCTTGTAGATAAACGTGATGACCAAGAGGATGAACATAATTGTTGTTGGGTTGTGGCATATTTGCAGGAGGACAGCATGCACACTGTTGTGGACCTAAGGGAACACATACAGAAAAGCAGTCGACTGGGTTGAAAGGAGCAAATCTAGAGCAAAAAAATCTAATTCAGAAAAACGTCCTTCATTTTACAAAGGCAGTAGTTTTGTGTTACTTTTACTTAAGTTTAGATTACTAGGCACAAGGCATAGTATTTTATTTCTATCCTATGAACAGTTGTTTAGTTGTTTTAAAGTGATCCAATCAAGTAGGGAGGGGAAAATAAAAAGAGCATTTTTTTTCTTATATGCCATAGAATAATTTAATCTATTTGTTCAGTCACATGTTGTGAATTCTAAAAAGAGGTGCTCTTGAAAATTTTTTGTTTCCAATCACACTGACCGGCTAGTTGTAATGCAGGGTACTGGACTTCAGACCTAAGTGGAAGCGGGGTCTCCAGGCTTTCCTGCATCATCCTATCCTTAAGCTGGAAGGGTCTGTTTCTACTCGCCATCACATTGTGATTGTATGTCCACACCTGACCGTGGAAAGCACGAGGCCATACACCTGCAGGATGAAAGTCAGTGTGAAAGGCCTCCGTGGATTTGGGGATGTGCCTCGACTTGTCGACATGTTTGCTGGACTCAGGATGCTCTTGACACTGTCTACAAGGCGGTGGCCAGGCCAGGTCCAGACTGGAGGATGTCATGCTCTCGTCCATCTCGACAGGAACGCTCTGATGAGGGCAGAGTCCTGACAACAGCAGCATTGACTTATGTTGATCCAGTGGAAGAGACTTGTGACAAATTCTAACCTACTTTTTTCTTACCTTTAAAGGATTCCATTCTGTCACAACAGAAACAAACACAAATAACATTAGTATGGCAGTACTGGTACTGGAAAAGAAAATAGAGTAGAAGTAAAAGTAGTAGAAGTAGAAGTAGAACATTTTAAAATAAATTTAGTGATTGTTTTATGATGACAAATGTCAGACCTGATAATTGACCAGAAACATATTTCAGTGATCTTAATGTGCAACATTTAAACATTAAATAGTTTAATTTACCATACTAAAAAGTACACTCATGCTTTTGTATCATTATGTGGCTATTATGTAATTACATGAAAATGAAATCATATCCAAGTGGCTTATTTTCACGTTTGCCACAAAATGACACGGTATCTTTATTTCCTCATGAGTTGAAATACAACAATTCACAGCCAACAACTACAAACTCTTGATCAAAAGTAAACAGGACAATCAAAATGGTATTATCAGAGAATACTTACATAAGCTTGTTCCTCGGGTGCACAAGCTGAATGTAGCTCTGTGGTAGAAACTCAGCACTGGTACAGGTCAGAAATCACTGGTTTAAAGGTATGTCAGGAATATCCTCTAAACTAACTAATATCAAAGGTTTTTAACATGATTCTGTGTCCTGATCTGCATTAAAAAAAAAAAAAGAAACTTTACTGTAAATCCACGCCCAAATATGTACCAGCACAACTGCACAAACCTGCTCTTCGGAAAACAGAAACTTTGTATGCAAAGCAGCACAATGTCACCACCCATGACTGGAAAAGGATATGACATTCCAGACTGCAACTGCTCCCAAGTCTTTGAAATAAGGTGACCCTAATCTTCAAGAGAAGATTTAAAGTAATTTCATTCTCCCTATGTGGACACTTAACCATCTGTAAAATATACCGATGGTTAAGCACACCAAAAATATAAGATGAAGGGAGTCTTAGTGGTTTTATCTATCTTCAACTTTAATCTGTGGTGTCCACCTTTTGCAGCAGTTATAGCTCCACATCGCTCTGGCACAGTGCCAGCATGTTTCTTGAAAACTTGAAAACTTACAGGTTATGGGTATTATGCCATTTTATGAAATGATAAATATCACATCACATTTTGATAGCAAACATACATTAATATGACATGTATGTTCATTAACCCACACACATATATATCTATATAGATATATATGTGTGTGTGTGTGTGTGTGTGTGTGTGTGTGTGTGTGTGTGTGTTAATGAACATACATGTCATATCACACACACACACACACACAAAAATTCCCTTCTCACCCCCCATGGGTGGTTCCTCCTCCATTCTAAGCTCGGGTCCTCAACCAGAGGCCTGGGAGCTTGAGGGTCCTGCGCAGTATCTTTGCTCTTCCTAGTACTGCACTTTTCTGGACTGAGATGTCTGACGTTGTTCCAGGGATCTGCTGTAGCCACTCCTCCAGTTTGGGGGTCACTGCCCCGAGTGCTCCGATCACCACGGGCATTACTGTCACCTTCACCTTCCAAGCCTTCTCCAGCTCCTCTCTGAGCTCTTGCTATTTCTCAAGTTTCTCATGTTCCTTCCGCCTGATGTTGCTGTCACTTGGTATTGCCACATCCACCACAACGACTCTCCTCTGCCCTTTATCCACCACCACAATATCTGGCTGGTTCGCCATCACCATCCTGTCTGTCTGTATCTGGAATCTTTGCTTGGTCATTCTCCACCACCTTTGGAGGTGTTTCCCATTTTGACCCTGGGGTTTCCAGCCCATACTCCGCACAGATGTTTCTGTAGACTATGCCAGCCACTTGGTTATGGCGTTCCATGTATGCTTTCCCTGCCAGCATCTTACAATATTAGGAACAATAGCAGACACTGAAGACAGTTACAAGTACCTTGGAATACCACAGGCAAATGACAACCTTGAACAGGCGACAAGGAAAGCGGTAACAGCCAAATACCTCCAGCGAGTAAGACAAGTCCTAAGAAGCCAGCTCAATGGCAAGAACAAGTCTCAGGCAATAAACAGCTACGCCCTGCCAGTGATCAGATACCCTGCAGGAATAATAAGGTGGCCAAAGGAAGAGATACAGACCACAGATGTTAAGACACGAAAGCTCCTCACCATGCATGGTGGGTTCCATCCCAAATCCAGCACCCTGAGACTGTACACAAGCCGTAAGGAAGGAGGCCAAGGACTAGTGAGCGTGAGAGCCACTATCCAGGACGAAACAGCCAAGCTCCATGAGTACATCAAGGACAAGGCCCCAACGGATGACGATGCTCAGTGAATGTCTCAGGCAATGGCAAGATCAGGAGGTGCTGAAGGAGGGATCAGCATGGGAGGACAAGCCCCTACACGGGATGTACCACCGGAACATAGATGAAGTGGCTGATCTCAAGAAGTCCTACCAATGGCTAGAGAGGGCTGGCCTACAGGATAGCACAGAGGCGCTCATCCTGGCTGCGCAGGAGCAAGCCCTGAGCACCAGAGTGATAGAGGCCCAGAAATACACCAGACAAGACCCAAGGTGTAGGCTGTGCAAAGAGGCACCTGAGACAATCCAACACATAACTGCAGGGTGTTAGATGCTGGCAGGGAAAGCATACATGGAACGCCATAACCAAGTAGCTGGCATAGTCTACAGAAACATCTGTGCAGAGTATGGGCTGGAAACCCCAAGGTCAAAATGGGAAACACCTCCAAAGGTGGTGGAGAATGACCAAGCGAAGATCCTGTAGGACTTCCAGATACAGACAGACAGGATGGTGATGGCGAACCAGCCAGATATCGTGGTGGTGGATAAAGGGCAGAGGAAAGCCGTTGTGGTGGATGTGGCAATACCAAGTGACAGCAACATCAGGCAGAAGGAACATGAGAAACTTGAGAAATAGCAAGAGCTCAGAGAGGAGCTGGAGAAGGCTTGGAAGGTGAAGGTGACAGTAGTGCCCGTGGTGATCGGAGCACTCGGGGCAGTGACCCCCAAACTGGAGGAGTGGCTACAGCAGATCCC
Organism: Pao palembangensis; assembly: GCA_015343265.1. NCBI lineage: Eukaryota > Metazoa > Chordata > Actinopteri > Tetraodontiformes > Tetraodontidae > Pao > Pao palembangensis. The sequence continues at coordinate 1,028,404 of CM027097.1, forward strand.
TGGAAGAACGTCAGACATCTCAGTCCAGAAAAGTGCAGTACTAGGAAGAGCAAAGATACTGCGCAGGACCCTCAAGTTCCCAGGCCTCTGGTTGAGGACCTGAGGTTGGAATGGAGGAGGAACCACCTGCGGGGGGTGAGAAGGGAATTTTTATATATATATATATATATATACACTGTATGTATGTATTTGTTTATGGATACTTTTATGTATCCATAAACAAGGGAGCCCCCTCAGACCAATAGTAAGTAGCATCAATTCTGTCACATACAGATGGCTCCCATGGTTGACCACACCACACACCATCAGAAACTCCCAGGTTTTTGCTAAAAAGGTCAGTCGTCTCAAACTACAACCAGAGGAGACCATGGTAAATTATGATGTCATTTCCCTCTTCACGTGTATCCCTACCACCAAGGCAACAGGGACGATCCACAAGCGCCTTCTATTGGACAACAACTTTCCAGAGAGAGCAGTCTTAACTCCAACCCAAATCTGCACCATGCTGGACCTCTATTTGAACACCACCTACTTTCAATACATAGAGGTATTCTACAGGCAGAAACATGGTTGTGCAATGGGTTTAGCAGTGTCTCTACATGGAGGAGGCTGAAAACAGAGCCCTGTCATCTTTCACAGGAACCATCCCAAGCCACTGGTTCAGATATGTTGATGACACCTGGGTCAAGATTCAAACAAAAGAATTGGAAGCGTTCTCAACCCTCCTGAACAATACAGATAATTATGTTAAATTCACCAGAGAGGATGTAAAAGAAGACAGTCTGGCCTTCTTGGACTGTGCAGTCAAGATCAAGGAGGACAGAACTCTTAGCATTGAGGTCTACAGAAAACCTACCCACACAGATCAGTACCTCCTTTTTGAATAACACCACGCACTAGAACACAAACTGGGTGTTATCAAAACTCTACAACATAGGGCCAAAGAAGTACCCACCACAACCCAAGAAGAAAGAACTGGAACATCTGAAAACAGCACTCAAAACATGTGGTTACCGAGACTGGGCCTTCACAAAGACCTCCAAAAAAACGAGACCCCAGCAAAGAAGAGGAGAGAAATAAACGTCACAGCATTTCTATCCCCTACCTGCGATCTAATTTTGGATTAAACAAAAAAAATTTTATTGTGTCATTTCAATAGTCATATAATTCAGTTTAAATGTCTTAAAGTTGTTTTTTTATGGCTTAACAGGAAAAAGGGTCTGCTTTTCCTTTTTCCTTCAAAGAAATATAAAAATTATTTTGCCAATCTAGTGTAAATTTTAGCCGACATGGAACTTAAAATTAATGAGGATTTATTCTGTTGAGACTGAATGTTTGTGATCATTTTGATGTTCAAACTTTTATGAGTTCAGAACTATAGGATATACGCCAGGATTTTTCGTCATAAACCTCAATCCTGAAGATCTTGCATGGAAGGTTTGCTTTGAGATCCTGACTGTTCTGTCTTTTTGACATTTGTGAGCACGACGTTGGGAGCGTCACTAGATGGTGAGGCCTTCTCATCAATGATGGAGAAAACTTTCATGGTGGTGTGGATGAGGATAGGGTTCACCTCACAAGCCTTCGCCTTGCAAGTCATGACCTGAACCAGTTCCTGTCGGAAGCGTCAACTGACCATGCAGTAAAGCAGGAAGTTGGTGGTGGAGTTGAGGTTCTGCAGCATATTGGCCAGATCTCTTGCAGTGTTGATGGGGATGCTGTAGTCTTTTCTGTTAAATTTCTCGTAGTTGTACTTTGTCCACAGGATACAATATGTACAGTAACAAAGCGAGGCAGGCTTAGCACAACAAAGGCCACAAAGACGGTGCCCAGCAACAGGACAGTCCTTTTCAACATACCCCTAGTGCTCTTTCTGCGCATGGCACGACACTCCTCCTTAGTGAAGAGGTTTCTAGCATGGCACAAGTGGTATCCCATAAGGAAGTTGAAGATAATGACGAACAAAATCAGTACCCCTCCTGAGAGGAATGTGGTTATCCATACTATGGCAGTTTCATTACGGTAACAGCACCTTGGCAGCTTCACGTTCTCCCTGTCCACGGTCAGGTTGACAGGCGTGACAATGCTGATCCAACCCAGCGGTATAAAGACCACATGCGAAATTAGGACGATGGCCGTGCATGTCAACTTGGTGACCCCGGCCTGCGAGAAGTGTTGCTTGGCTTTTGTGCTGCGGAGGACAAGATAACGCACGATGGTGAACACCACAACAATCCAGGAAGATTGAAACAGAGCCATTAGCCAGACTCCAGGCATGTCTCAAAGACATAAAAGACTGGATGACCTCCAATTTCCTTCTTTTAAACTCAGACAAAACTGAAGTCATTGTTCTTGGAGCTAAACATCTGAGGACTAGATTATCAGATAGCATTCTCTCCTTGGATGGCATTACTTTGTCCTCCAGTACGGCTGCAAGGAACCTGGGAGTTATCTTTGACCAGGACATGTCATTTCTCCCTCATATTAAACAGGTTTCTAGGACCGCCTTCTTTCACCTCCGTAATATTGCCAAGATCAGGAGCATCCTGTCACAGAGTGATGCTGAAAAACTGGTCCACGCTTTTGTTACCTCTAGACTGGACTACTGCAACTCATTACTGTCAGGGTGTCCAAATTATTCCATTAAAAACCTGCAGCTGATACAGAACGCTGCAGCCAGAGTTCTGACAGGAATCAGCACCAGGGAGCATATCTCTCCAGTTTTAGCTTCTCTTCACTGGCTTCCAGTGAAATTCAGAATAGACTTTAAGATTCTCCTTCTAACATATAAAACTCTAAATGGACTATCTCCATCATACCTGCAGGATCTCATAGTTCCGTATATACCTAAAAGAACACTCAGATCACAGAGTGCAGGTTTACTTGTAGTTCCTAGAATTCATCAAAGCAGACTGGGAGGACGAGCTTTTAGCTATCGGGCAGCTTTACTGTGGAACCAGTTACCAACCTGGGTCCAAGAGGCAGACACCACGTCTGCCTTTAAGATCAAACTTAAAACCTTTCTGTTCACTAAAGCATATAGCTAGCCTCAAACCAAGTGTGTAGGGCTGACAGATCTAGTTTAGTCAGTTTTCACAGTTACAGGTAGAATAGGCTCATCAGACTCTTATTCTTCAATTTTTAGCACAGCTATGCTGCTATAGGCCTACGCTGCTGGGGACAAACACATGATCCACTGAGCAGTTCCCCACTTCCTCAACACCAACCACTCCCTCACGTCCTCTCCTCCTTTTCTTCTTCTTTCTCCTTTTATTTTATCTGGGTCCAGTCTTCCTTGTCGTTCTGTGTGTCTCCCCCCCTTCTCTCTCTCTCTCTCTCTCTCTCT
>CM027097.1:1631848-1989348 GCA_015343265.1 Pao palembangensis
GTCTCGCAGCGCCACGCGCTGAATAAAACACAGCTGAGTCGTCCGTCATGGCAGCCTGACACAGGCGGGGCCCTGGCGGAGGCTACCGGGACATCTTTGACCGTTTACACAGAGGCTGGAGTGAAAAGGGCTGTGTTTATCTGAGCCGGCCGACTGTGCATCCAGTCTGGGTCGCAGCCTTTTCCCATTTAAGGAGCTGAACGCCCGAGTCGGAGAAGGGCAGCCGTCTGCGGTCACACAGTTTATTTTACGCCAAGTGTCAGGAGCAGATATATAGTTTTCTTCACTATTTGAACGTGTGTGGTCAAGGAATCACGCCTGAGGGCAAGAGCGTGCATAATTCTTCCACACATTAGCGCGGCTGTTTGCGCCGCCTACGGACTCCTCATCCCGGAGAAAAAGACTATTTACTGGGGTTTAATTAGAAAAAAAAAAAAAAAACTGGACACTGACTTTTGCACAAATAAAAGAGGCCACTGGTGCAACAGATATTAATACAAGGCTGTTAAAGGCGATTCAAGCATATTTAAACTCAAACCCGGGAACGTTTTTTAAAGCTTCATTCATGACGCTCATAAATTTCAACGATGGTACAATGTTCATGTATCAAAGGACTACACCACCACCTGTCTTAGCACTTGTGTTTAGCACTACCGTTAGCACTGTTGCACAAAACAACAAAACTAAAAAACAGTATTTGATATTATTTCAAAAGCACGCTCTCACTTGCGAGTTAGAGCAAACACACACACACACACACACACAAGCACAGCGGCGCAGACTCGAGACGATACGCCGGCCAGAAGGAATACGATGCGGGAGATGGGGTTTTGCAGCAGGAATCTTCGCCGTACCGCAGCAATCATCAAGGCTCAGTAGTACGCAGGCAGCGATCCAGCGTCGCCTCATTCAGACGGGCTCACATTTATAGTAGAGCTTCTAAAAGAGGACTGGCCACAGACCAGCAATGTCCTCCATTCAGGGCCCCGGAGACGCGGCCAAGTGTCGGTTTTCTCGCTGCTAACCTACATTAACTTCAAACACGCACCTTAGCTCTGAAGAGCCGAGGTCCAGCCAAGCACCCGCTGCAAGTCTCCGAGCGAGGGGATTTCCTCCGCAAAACCGCGCGTCCAGCTCGTTTTCCACCTCGCACCGACGACCGAGGCCTGGCTCTGGTATGTGGCCGACCCGGTCTGGGCTCAAGCCCCCCCGAAGAACACCCAGGGTGACAATCCGGCCTCACCTCACACAGCTGTCCGGAGAACTTTGGCGGGCACCGGCACACGAAGCCCTCCGCCTCTGCGTGGCACTGGCCGCCGTTCTGGCACGGCCGGCTGGCGCAGGCGTTCCTCTGGACTTCACAGTGCACGCCCGTGAAGCCCGGCGGGCACAGGCAGCGGTGGCCCTTGGGACCCTCCTGCAGAACACAGGCAGAGATTAGAGGGAACAGGACAGCGTGCACGAAGGTGGGTCCGGGCTTTAAACGTCCGTACCTTACACGCGCCGCCGTTCTGGCACTGTCCGCCGCAGCCTTTCACACCTGAGGATCAAAGGAAGGAGGATCAAAGGAAGGAGGGGTTCAGCTCGCTTTCGCTGGGGATTGAAATCTGCGCCGAGAGGCGTGGGATTAATCAAAGGTGTGGAAACATTAACAAGCGAAGCCAGAGGTGTGGCCGGTCGGTCTGAAGGGGACTGGACCCGAGCATGCAACCGGATCCAGACAGGAAGTGAGCATGCACGTCGACCATGAAGGCGGAGCCGCAGCTCGCCAGGATGGCACAGAAACGGGGGGCGGGGGGGGGGGTTACCACGCAGGAAGAGCCAGTGAAAGGGCACCGATGCGCCCCGTCCTGGAGGTGAGAGGAGGCTCTCTCGCGAAGAACCAGAAGGAGGAAAGAGGTTCAGAAAGGACGGATTAAAGAAAAAATACTGACTGAGGTCACAGTTCAGTCCGGCCCATCCCTGAAAACAGTCGCAGTGATATCCGCCGATCAAATTTTTGCACGAGCGCGCGTTCACGCAGGGACGCGCTGTGCACTCGTTTGCATCTGGAAAATGAGCATGAAGAAGAGAGAAGTCCGTCAAGAAGGGAAGCACGGAGCGATGAGGAGGGAGGAGGGAGAACCACAGCAGGAAGCAGCACTTCAAAGCCCCCAAAAAAAGACAGCAAATGAAGCTTTTCTGCTCCCCGGGCCCACACCATCACACCGGCACGTTAGGATATCGTCCCTGTTTGCCGGATTCTAGGCCACACCAGCCTGGGTCTGACCGTCTGCGCCGCAGCCTGGCTGGGAGAGTCTGGCCAGGACCTACCACAGGCGTTTGACAGGGACGTCCACGCGCATCCAAACACACGTACACCGCTACCACTGCTCAGATGATCACAGCGGAGCGGAGGGGAGGGGAGGCAGACCCCCCAAACACACACACACACACACACACCTGTCTTCTGTGTGAAACCCAAAACTACACACGCAGTAAATTGCCAGGTAAGACAGAAGGCCTGTAAGCGGAGCTCTGAGCTGGTAAACTGATAGCTGGGATCTCTTTCCAATCATCACCCGCCCCCCCCACACACACACGCTGTCTCACACACACACACACACACACACACACACAGAATTTTGTCTGCAGCTGTAATCCATTTCCTGGATCCGCATGGGTCACGTCCTCTTTGTGGGACACTGATACAGAGGCAAATGCCTCTACCGACTGCATTCCAAATGGAAAAATCCGGAACAATCAAAGTCTCACGGGACAAAAGCAAAGAGTTGGTTAGAACAAAACAGACTTCCCAAACATGCGTCCACCCTCAAACAGCCTCTGGTTAGAGTCCAGGAACACAAAAGTATGTGTGTGGGTGTAGTTGATGTGCGTCTCACCTAGCTGACAGGTCTTTCCCTCCCACTGCGGGGGGCACACGCACTCAAAGCCGTCCTCCAGGTCCACGCAGGTCCCACCCTGAGCGCACGGGTTGGAGGCGCACTCATCCAAACCTAGGAAAACATGCCGCTTTAGAAAGTCGGCCTCGCCTCGGCGCGGGGACCAAACGGTTCGATCGGAGGAAGACGGGGCTCTGCGGAGGTGACTGACGGGGGAGCGGAGACTCACTGATGGCGCAGGTGGGACCCTCCCAGCCTGGCGGACAGCCACACTCAAAGGCTTCGGGGAGCTCGTGACACGTGCCGCCATTGGCGCAGGGATCGGAAGCACAGGCGTGCTCGGCTGATGGAAGAGAACAGTTCAAGTGGGTGACCCCACATCCTGCACCTCACACTTCCAACAACACATGATGAGATGAGAAGTCACTTATCCAAGTCCAGGGCTGACCTATCTGGCAGTCCTTGCCGGAGTACCCCTGAGGACAGGCGCAGTAGTACTCGTCTGGCTCAGTGTTCATGCAGGTTCCTCCGTTGACACACGGCTGGTGGCGGCCGCAGTAATTCAGATCTGGAAGGCGCAAACGTGTCATTGGAGCATGAAGCAAAGCAAGTCCCCAGCAGAGACGCTTTGTTTGTTTCCCCTCGTTATTGCTAACCCCTAGCACATTGCTATAGCACTAGCACTGGTAAGGACTGATGGCTGATGTTTTAAAAAGTAGGAAAACAGTCAATCGCGTGGGATCTGGCTGACTATCTGCGCAAAATACGGGCTCAGGAAAGCCACAGAGAGAACTCTCACTGTCAGTCACATCTGCGCCTTCAGGCGTCGAGTGGGCAGAGTCTGCGCAACCTTTGCCACCTTTGCTCCAGTCGCTGCGAGCTTGCCGGAATCTTAAACAGCAGCTGTCAGCTCTGACGGGAGGCAGAGAGAGTCGCTGCTCGGCGCTCCAACTCAGAAACTTAGAAATAAAGGAGCCACGCCATCTTTAAATGTTTCCTTTTCCGAATCTCAGGGCTTTGATTCTCATGTGTCAGTGCTGTGGAAAATGGAACAGTGCTTCCTAAAGCCTACACACACACAGATCTGTCCCCGCAGAGCATCTCGGGACCCATTCTCATTCGGTGAAGAGCCCTCAGTGGCGAGGGGCCGCGAGCAGATCGAGTGTCTCTGCTGCAGCTCACATCTCCTCGTCGGTAAAACTATCTCCCGCTTCTCCAGCCGCGCCTCTAAAGTAGGGTGAATCCTTGAACTAGTTTCCATGATGGACTCTCTACCGTCACAGTTTCCTGCTCCTGGCGTTGCCTTTTACGATGCCCCCGGGCCCACACCACAACACCCACCTTTATCGCACAGCAGGCCCCCCCAGTTCCTCTCGCAGTTGCACTGCCAGGGCAGGTTGCAGGTCCCGTGGACGCATCCCGGGAAAAGCTTGCACTCGTCGCAGAACTGGCCGTCCCAGCCGTAGCTGCACCTGTTTGGCGACACACGGCCATAAATACTCTCCGGCTTTGGCTCCACTTGCTCACAGAAACAGCGAACGATGATTCAGACACCACAAATGCTGCTTTCGAAAATAGGAATATGTGCCGTTTGCATGATTTATCCCCCGATTACGACATTAAGGTTGAGAGACAAGCCCACACAAACGAGCTCTCCGATGACATCGGAAAATTCCCCTAACCGCTTCCGCGGCAACCTGTCCCACAACCTCCAGCCGCCTCCTCCCGGTCTTAGCGGAGGCTGGCATTCCAGGGCAGGAGGGGTTAAGAACACCTCTAGCGGCTCCCGCGGTCAGGCTCGTGCCTGGGGTGGAGGCGGGGGTAGGGGTAGCGGGGGGGGGGGGGGAGGGTCTGAGGCAGCTTCCTGACAACGCTCGGCTATTCCGAGGCTGCGACGTTGACGAGCCAGCTGTCTTCTGCTATTTTGAGCATCCTGCAGACGGCACCGCTGTCTCTCTGGGAGACGCAGCCTTTCCGATATCTCAGGCTTGAGATAGGGTGTGTGTGTGTGTGTGTGTGTGTGTGTGTGTGTGTGCGCTCCAATACTGCCCCAATCCTCCTCACAGGTAAACAGAACCACCGATCTGCTGCGGTGCGACGGCACCAGCAGGCTGACAGCAACAGCGCTCTGCTGAGCCCCGTCTTCCTCTTGGACTTTGACTACAGGCACACGCAACCTTTGTGTGCTCCTACAAGTCCGCAGGCAGCAGGGCGAAGCCTGTAAAGCCGATGAAATAAAGGGAATGAATCAAGCTGGCACGGGATGTAACGCCAGCTTTCTGTGACCTGAGGCTTCCTCAAATTCATGTCACTGCAGGAAGAAGCTTCACCCTCTGCGCTGATATTCATACCGCATCTCCTGTCGGCTGTTCCGAGGCGCTTCCCGCTGCAGCCCACCGACTTGGGCGGAGAGAAACATGCAAAAAGCGCCCGCCCCCTGCAACTCCTGGCCCCCGCCCCCCTCCTCCTCCCGGCCAAGCTCTGTTTCCTCGTAACGGGAGGCAGATGTGTCGCCACCTGGCAGGTGGTGGCGCTAGTGGTGCTGGGGGATGCATCGTGGAAATGCGCACGTCAACTGGTGGTGGTGGTGGGGGCACTGTCTGTCACTTTATCTAACCGTCATTTCCACTTTGGGAATGGCGCATAAGAGAGCGGGATATTCATTTCCTTTCCTGCCCTCTGCCCTTCAAGGAGGACTGCAATGCGGATGGGGAGGTGGATCTGACAATTCCCAGCACGTTTACACTGGTCCAAAAAAAAAAAAAAAAAAAAAGAAAAAGAATCTGAGGCTCACACATCGACTCTTGGTATTCTGTGGAGGTTTGCAGGGGCTAAAAATACAAGGCGGCGAGCAGGGAGCTGCCTTTATTTGGACCAGCGCAGATGGAGAGAAGAAAAAGGCAGCGCACGACAGGCCACAGCAAGGATCTCCATCATTCCTTCACGGCTGCCTCTGACAGCTGGATCGACGCACAAAGCCGAGGCCGATACTTACCTAAACAACCCTCAGCACGGCTGACGTGGTTGTGATCATAATAATGATTTATACCAGCCCTCAACGCCGCCCGGGTGGATTTCCCTGCCTCGTGTCTTTGCTCCAGGCCAGAGCTTGCGGAAATCCAAAGTCAAAATGGTTCCGTACCCGACAAAAACCCCGTTCACGGGTGCGTTTGGATCCGGGTTAGAACCGCTCCACAGCGCAAATACTGCGAGTGCAAAAGGAAAAAAAACATGCTCGTCTTACTTGCATTCCCCCGGGACCGAGCAGCTTCCGTGTAACAGGTTGCACCCTTGTTTGCAGATGGCTGCAAAAAAAGAAATAAATAAATGAATGAATGAAAAGACAAAACGGGATTTATCTGCAGCTGAAAGACAAACTCTGAAATGGTTCTGCGGGACAGACGCGCGAGGAGAAGCCGGAAAAACAATAAGCGGTGTGAAGGGAAGAGCGGGAGGGAGGGAGGAGAAGCTTCTTTGTTTGCCAGCCTTCTAACAAGTGGAACCAGACATGAGAATTCATGGCACCCCGGCGAGGCTCGGGGGTGAGAAGGGGACAACTTAACAGCCGGCTCATACGAGGCTACACCCCCCACCGCTCCTCCTCCTCCTCCTCCTCTTCTTCCTCTCACCACACGTCTCCTGAGGTCAGACGGGTGATAGATGGAGCCCGCTGCTCGTCTCCACCGCCGCGGCCCCTGTGCTCACCTGTGCTGCAGCCCGGCCCCATCCAGCCGTCCAGGCACACCTGGGCCCCGGAGGCCTCGCAGCGGTAGTGGCCAAAGTAGTCGTCGCGCGGTACGCACACCTTGTTGCACTTGTTGCCGTAGTAGTTGTCGTCGCAGCGCACCCTGACGCGGTAGACGAGGCGAGCCACGGGCCCGTCGTGCTGGATGGTCTTCCAGGGGTCGCCGGGGTTGAGCATACCCGTGTGAGCGCTGCGTTCGATCAGCAGCTCCTCCTCACCTGAAGCAACAGAAACCGAGCAGGTGAGCAGACGCAACAATCGCTGCCAACCCTTCCCGCTTCTGATTTAAGTCGCTATAGCAACACTTCTGTCCACATATTTTGTTTATATGCATTTAAACAGCAACAGACGAGGCAACGCAAAGATTCCTTTTCGATCAGCGTGTGATCAGCGCTTCATGCACGAGAGACGACGATCGCCACTGTTACTGATATCCTACAAACTGATCCATTCTCTGGCGATGGCGTGCGTCACTCTGGCCCTATTTTGCGCCGTCACGTGCGGAGGCTGCTCAAACCTCGCACCAAATGTGATTTTCTGCGGCCGGCCTCCAGAGAGAGAAGCTTTATCACAGCAGCATCGAAGCCGGCAAACAATCTCCGTGGAACTAGGAGCCCCGCCATTTCCTCCGGGCTGATATTGTGAAGGGAACAAGCGGAGCGCGCGCGCACGCGCACACGCCTTCCTCCGCTGGGGACTGACACAATGTCGGACAGAATTAAGCAACAAAAACAGAAATAACCCCCGGTAGCTGCCAGATAGAGAACAATGGGCCCCGGGCCCAAGCTGGGCTCTGCTGCACTGGTGTCTAAACACTGGACCCGGCCGCTCAGCCCACTTCACTTCCTGCTTGATAAACACAAGGAAAACAGCCGGCTGCCTTTCCTGAGAACAAGAGGGGGAGGAGGGGAGGGGAGGGGCGGCGCTCCGGAGGAGGAATGGCAGTGACAGGCGGACACCGCCGCGCTGCCGAGTCAGATCAGGCGAGACCGACTCGCGCCGACCGGCGTTTGGCGATGGCGAGAAGAGCAGGAGAAAGAGCTGGAGCAGCTGGAGGATGCAAACCTGCGCATCGCCCGGGCCGCCGTCACCTGCTCACGTATTCATCACCTGATCACTCAGGTCTGCAGCGCCAGACATTCAGGCCCTTCCTGCCCAGTTCACCGGCCTGACCTCTGCCCTGGGAACCGGCCTAGTTAGCCATTTTTGTTCCATCCACTCTCTCCCCGACCCTGACGCCGATTGGAATATTAGGCGAAAGGAGCGTTTGGCCCAGACGTTTGTGCTCGCTGAACCCGTGACATCAAGGTCGCAGTCAGGCCGGCGCGGGAGCCTCTCGTGCCCGTTTGACCGCGCTACTTCCACGTTCTCCAAAGAGCAATTTTCCAGGTCTCACATCCTCGCAGCAGAAGGCGACCTCCTCTTCAACGGGAGCCAAAAATCAATCAAATCAATCAATCAAGGCGTGTCCGGTCTTTCAGGCAGCGTTTCAGCCTGCCGTCCGTTAGACACGACTGAACTAATTGCCGGAAAAGTCCACAGTCCAATCGCTTGAGGCCCGCAAAGAAAAACAGGCTGCACAGTCTAATCAAAGCACGATGATGTCAGAAACTATTCCTTCCCCATTGTTTGCATCCGCGCCCGTTTGATGTGACGGACAAAACAGGATGCGAGGTCCTCGTATACAGCGGTTCACGCCGGAGAGCAGACATCAGAGCGTGGCCCCGTCCACGCGTTTCCACGCAGACGAGCGCGGCCAAGACGGAGCGATGCCTCCGCCTTGGCAGATCAAAGCCACATTAACACATATCAGTCATTACGGGCCTGAATGGGCCCCTCTTCCTCCTCAGACGGGGAAAACCGGATCGTGCTCCGGTCCACCCAGCGGATATAAACGCCGGAAAACAGGATACAGCTGGCCAGAGCTGACCACTGAAGCCATTACAGTCACCAAGAACCAGGACGTCCACAGCATGTGAAGCATCTTGGAGAGTCGGATCAGAAGCAGCCTAGACTGGATCGTCAGATCTAGCGTAGCGTGATCTCCTTTCATCCTTTGATTTGTCTGGGATCAAAGCAAAATCTCGCTGCACTGACTACAATAAAATCCGGGTGTCGGGTGATCAAAGCGTCTTTACTGTTTCCACTTACTTCCCCGCGTGCCGTTGTCCCAGTCCCGGGCATCCACGATCAGCGTGTAGGTCCGCTGGAGGGAGAAAAGGAATAGGATCAAATAAAGAAAGCAAAACAACATTTGAGATGTCAGACACGCATCAGACAAGGGTCCCGCCGAGGCTTTCATGACAGCAACAGCTGTCACACTGTATCAATCACACAGCAAGAAATAAACACCAAGAAATAAACACTTGCAAAGCGGAAGAAGTTATTTTAATAATGAGCAGTTTTTTAAACGCCAGTCAAGGTCCGCCCCAGCCGAGTCGGTAAGATTGCCAGTGCTTGTTTTTCATGCACGCTTCACCCAGTCGGTCTCTGCAAGCGGCCTCTTAAATGGGCCGATTGTGCTGAGACTTGGCGGAGGCCTTTAAATGTGGTTTGGAGCACAAAGATTCAGTCTGACATCATTAACCATAAGACTCCCCCTAAGCACGGCTCACCTACTTCAGGAACAAAATCACCAGAATTAAAAAAAACAAAAAAAACAACAAAAAACAAAAAAAAAAAAAAAGCCAACCTCCATACAATCCAGCGGAAAACTGAGCCTTCCAAAGAGCTACTGTGAGAAGATTTATCGTTTACCTCCTCAAAGTTGACGAATTTTAGCTTTCTCACAAAGAAAACATGGGGGAAAACATAAAGGAAAGCCAGGCAGGTATAACCAGCATGGAGAAGGTCACGTTGCCAATATTAGCTTGCACGAGACAAAATCTGCCTCGCTTTGTCCTTGGCTGTCACACAGTGAGGTAAATCAGCAGCTAAGGGGATTATCTTGTTTTAGACCAAGTTATAGTATACCAGTGACAGCAATAGAAGTGCTACACTCTGAAACCCTGTGTGTGTGTGTGTGTGTGTGTGTGTGTGTGTGTGTGTGTGTGTGTGCTGGGCGGGATAATAATAAAAGTTAAATCTGACTCCTCGGCGGTGAAAAAAAAACAAAGTGAATGTTCTCCAGACTGGTGGATGGTTCGGGTACTCAGGAATGACGTCATGAGGGTGCAGACGTGAGCTAACCAAGCTAACCTGCTACACAGGAGCAATCAGCTGGTGTGCTGCAGGGCACACTGCTAGGCAACCAGCTGACCTAAATAACACTCGTTACGTCACCGCGGGTGACAGTTGTAGAAGCCCCAGTGTGACGCTGCGACCTCCACTAAATATCACTGACGGGACACTGGTACAAAGAAACACAGAAGGCAGAAGCACTCGCGGGACGTGGGGCTGAAGCGGGAATAGGAAATCACTGGGGGGTGGGGGGGGTGTCAACAGTGTGTGTGTGTGTGCGTGCGTGTGTGCGTGCAAGAGAGAGACACAGTCTGTGTTGTTGATCTCGGGGACCAACAAGCTGGTAGGCTGGTTACAGCGGGGCTATGGGATTAAGTAAGCTTGTCTGGCTGTGGGTGGTGGTAGGAGGAAGGGGAGGAAGGGGAGGAAGGGGAGGGGACTGTTTTTGTGACAGACCATGAGTGACAAGAGAAGGGGATGCATGATGAAGGAAAAGGGCTAGCTACACAGCTGAGGTCAGCCAACTACTACAGGCTAGAGAGCTGCTAGTAAGACCAGACTAATCAGGGAACACGTTTGGTGGAGGGGCTGGGGGGGGGGGGGGGATCTCTGCCAACCTGTCCCACCTCAGACGCACAACAGATGCAGCCTGAGAGATGGATTATTTGACGTGAACGTGGATCATCCCACGACACGAAGCTCGGCTTCTGACCTTTCCATCCACTCCCCTGCCCCCCCAGCGGCGAGAGGGTGGGCTGGATGCCCCAGCCGGCAGGAGATCCTAACGCTGCTCCGTGAGACCGGACTCGCATTTCAGGCGGATCTGCCAACCAAGAGCAGGCGGACACCCTGGGACAATTTCACGAGTTGATGCAGGCGTCTTGGAGCTCTTGAGAAGAGAGTCCCCCTGAGTCAGTGTGCTGGGGAGGAGGCCAAAGTCTAGCCTGGTTTCCCACAGACCAAACCAGTTTGTGATTAGCTGGATTAAGTGACAGCTGCCCAAATGGTTGGAGCAAGATAGATGGATGGGCAGGGGGATAATGGGGAGCAGTGGGGGAGGGGAGGGCAAAAAGGCCTACTGAACAAAGACCCTTGTCCCAACACCATAACTCACCCCCATCCCAATCAAAACCATTGTCCATGAGGACACACAGTCAGCACGAGGACAATTAGCGTCAGCATGCGTGCAAAGCGGGCAGGACAGATTCACGGCTAAAGTCAGGGAGCAACACGAGTCGTCTCTGCCTCAGAACATCCTTATTTCATTCATCTGGCTTTTTTTTTTTTTTTTGCCCCCCCCCCACCCACCCTCTACCCAAAACAAACATTTCAGCCACGCTCGACAGTGAAATATCTCACCGCCAAGAAACCCGTGGCAGTCAAATCTGTAAAAGGCTGGCCAGCCCGCGCCCTGCTGGATTAGAGGATTTACTCAGAAAAATCCTAGTTTTCAAATCGGGGGGGGGGGGCATGGCGCGCCTCACGCCCTGTGACTGCTACCAAGCACAAAAATGCACTGTGTGTGTGCGTGTGCGACTTTGCTGCTGGAGTCGCCACAGAAGGGCAGTTTTGGGAGCAGCAGGCAGCTGATCCGGAGCGCCACAGGTGTAGGTTCCCACGCACGGCGGGGGCTGAATGAACGAGCCGACGCTCGCCCCCGAAGTGCTTAAAAGGGGGGACGGGTAGCAAAGTTGGCATTGGGAAGTGGACGCATGGGCAGGTCGGGGTCACCAAGCGTGGGATCTGCACGCTCCTCTTTGAAAGGAGGGGTCAGCCTGCTGCATGTGGGCCGGCGCGGGTATTTGCATTGGGAGAATACGGAGAATGTGAGATCCGGCTCTGCTGTGTAATCCCATGCAAGGAGCTCGGTCTGCCAACAATTCCATATCAATGGAGGGGTGCGTGTCTGCTTTGTCGGGGTGAGGTTTGATGGACTAATTCCTGCCTTTCGCCGATCGCAGCGGCCGGTGGGAACGTCGGAGGGGCGTTCCCGTGGAAACCGTCTCATCCTCAAAAACAAAAAAAAAAAAAAACCCTACCTGTCGCCATTTAATCCCAGTCCAGGCCCTTTGGTCGCTGCCCTTAGGTCTTGTGTCATTGGGATCTGAACGTCCACCTTGCCGATCCCAGCGTGCACATGGGCAGTTTTACTGACATCTCCTGATTTATTGCCTTCTGACGGGGTGATGAGGTCATCACGATTCATCCCGCGGCGAGTAATCGCATGTAATCTTCATTAATCTGAGATGTCAATCCCAGCTTTTGGTTTTACTAGGGCTGAGTCTACGCCGTTCCAGCAAAGGCGCAGCAGCGCGCCGCTTCAGCTGGACACGGCACGGGTCCGGATGAAGAGGTACCGGGTGGAAGACCACCCTCACGTCTCAGCCATTGCAGATATGGCAGAACAGAACCCCACCCGTATTCAAAAAGGTCAAAGTAAGATCTCCACCTTGTTGTTCTGGGTACAAACGTAGGAGGAACAATTAAACACTGAGAAAGACTGAAAAACGCGCAAATTAGCATTAGCATGGCAATAGTTGAATAGAATATCTAACCGGACAGAATGCTATATTAAAGAGCAGATTAACTATTAACTTGACCATTGATAACAATACTAATGCTGTTCAAAAGCTCCACCCTTGCTGCAGGTGGAAATCTGAGGGGACTTTTATTTTTTTTCCCCCCCAGAAATCTGCAAAAAGAGAACTGGGTTCTTACGACCGACGGTTTTGGGAAGCGAGCAAAAAGGGGGGTAAAAACAACACTTGATCTAATTTGCGTCAGCCGTTTCCATCACAAGCCAGAGCGTCGAACGAGCCAGTTCAGCGGCAAACGGACCCTGCAGAAGAGTAGACGCGAGTGAACTCAAGCCAAATGCAAGAGCCAAAAGACACCGTAGTGAAGACACACACACACACACAGACACACACACACACAAACGGCCCATTGAACATGCCGCTACTATGCCAACAGGGTCATTATCCATGCATTTCCAATACAACACCCCCCCCCCCCAACAATTAAGCCAGCATGATTCAGGATAAAGTAGCATGTCAAACAAACGAGGCAGTCACTGCTGCATGGAGCACAGAACAGACCACAGCACTCCGATGAGAAGAGATGGGGATTCAGTTCAAACCCCAATACATTCCTGTTGCCTCTGGAAAGCACACTGGGATATGGGAGCACAGCACGGAGCTCTCAGACAAAGGTTGACTTTAAGGCTAACAAAGACAACAGGCGCGTTTGGTTTTGGTCAGTTAAAGGAGAGAATTTCATACCAGTGTCATGAAAAGCTTCGCTTGTGCCAAACTTTTAGTCATCGCTTGTTTCCTGCACGAGCAGATTTCAGTGCATAGTAGATCAAAAGTAAGATATCGCAGCAATTAGGGAAACGAGCATCGATGGAGCGACTCTGCTGAGTGTACAACCGCTGCATTTGTCCACTCATACTGGACTCCAGAGGCAGGCGGCACCAAACAGCGGTCTGCTTTTCTGAGTGTGGATCGCCCCAAAGGAGCATCCCGGTACCTGTGGCGACAGCTCGGGTCATCGCGGCACCTCCAAACGTCCCAACTCTGCTATTTGCATCAGCTCCAGGAGGTGCGGGTCCATTTAAAGTTTGAAGAGCGGAACACGCGTGACTACATTACCCAGGGTGCCTTGAGAGGTGTGATGGGCAGCTTGGCGAATCAGGCCAACGTGCAGAACGCAAGCATGTTTTCTGCTTCCCTCACACGTGCAAAATGTTTACCACAGTCGCTGGCGCCCTGGCGCCTCATCAGAGATGACCTGACGACAACCAGCCTGTTTTCCACGCCTCCAGGCCTCATGCGTGCCAGCAGTCATGTGACCTGATGGCATCCAACAAAGGCAGCTTGAAGCTCAGCTCTCCGGTCCAGCCGACCGGAGAGCGCCGTGGCTCCGCCTCCGCCTCCAGCCGAGCGCCATTATCATCTCAAACAGGTTCAACAGTACAGTGACAATTTAACCGTCCGTGTAATGACGTGCTTTAATTAGCCCTGGCGCGGAGCCCCTGGCACCTGCCTCGTTCATTTAACCAGCGCCAGGGACGCGGCGGGCAGGGCGTCGGGGAAAAGACAGAAGGTCGGTTCTTGGATCACCTCTAGAGTGCCTGGGTGCCTGAGATATTTCCGTTCAAAAGCCCAGAGAGCACGCACGCACGCCAGCCGAGCAGCAGCCCTGAACTCTTCCGGCACGCCCCGCAATCCTCCCCGCCCGTGAATCTCCACACAAAGCCTTTATCATCCTGTCGAGGGTGCAGCAGGTTTTTATTTTCAGAAACGGCCCATAAACTATCTGAATGTTGGCACGCACGTTCACAAACCGAAGCGCGGCGGGCGCGCGGACAGGCAGGAATGGCGAGAAAAAGCTTACACCTGCGCATGCGTGTGGGGAAAATAGTTAACGTAACGGGCACCCAAAGGGGGGCTGGACGCGGAGAGAGGTACCGGAAACCACAAAACCCCTCCAAGACCTTTAAAACCCCAAACCAGCAAACATTCTAAAAGAAAATGTACTTTTCTGTTGCCTGTTTTCTCTTGGAACTTACAAAGGGTTCAAACCAAGCCAGCACGGCTCCGTGGGTTCCGAATGAGGCCAGATGGTTGACTGCTGGGTCAGCGGGCAAAGGCCGCAAAAAAAAAAAAAAACCCTCGTTACTAAATGGTTTAGCCCGAATCTTAGTCGGACTCATGAGAACAGATACACGATGCCCGAAAAACGTAAAAAAAACGCAAGCAAAATCAGGCGGATTTAGCTCTAAAATGGCTCCAGGCTGTGCAACACTTACTAGCCGCGCTGTCGACGCGAGCCTGAGCCGACCCAGGTGAGACTGGTCTGGTGTGGTTCTCCACACAGCAGCCTTGGGACCAGCTCAGGAAGGATGGGGGAAGGGGCCACCGAGGAGAAGATAATTGTTTACTACAGTACTATGCGCTGGTCTCCTAGCAACAAGCGCTGACAAGAGCCGCTTCAGGTGAGGCTGAGCCTAGCAGTCTGATCGCGCGTGTGTGCGTGTGTGTGTGTCCAAAATAAGACAGAGGATGAGTACACCACCTTAAAACTACAACGCTAGAGGGTCCTGATCTATGCGTAGGACTGAATCTGGGGTAGTTTCCAGCACAAAATGGACCAACTGTGTTCCTCACAGACACAAAGTCTGAAGACTGATTGTCAGAAGTCACACATTAACCCCCAGGACACCACCGACAGCTGACCTCACCGAGGGTCGCCATCACAGCCAGGGGCATTATCAATATCTGAGGCTTGAGCATCAGATCGCTGCACCCTTGCTGGTGATTTTAGAGCGTAGAAGCCGACATGAGCACGTCAGCTTCATTCCCTGACCACGCAGGAGAAGTTTCCCCAAACTCTCCAGGTTGCTTCAGCAGCAGGTTCTCTGGGAATTTCATTAGCGTTTGAATGGAAGAAAGGCTCTCCCCAGAGTGCTCACACAGCACAACAAAATGGAAAAGTAGGTTTTAATTTGGTCACCTGACTGCAGAACCACATTAGCGTTAATGTCATAGAGGTGCTGCGTGTCCACGTGCCAGTGACACGGATGGCTACTTCCCCGGCTCACATCTGCCCATTTCCTTCCTTTCTGACAGCCAAATAACTTGATTTTGTGTCAGTTTTATTAGAAAAGAACAGATTGAATGCACAATTGTAAAGGAAAATTCCTGGTTGTTCCATGTTAACTGACATGCTAGTCAAAGATGATATGCCTAGATGCTAATCCCGAGCGTTGGCTTTTCACGGAACCGCGCTGCTGCGTGGGAATTTGAGAACAACACGCAGGTATGAAGACGAGCTCATGTAGCGCCGGTGCAGAGAACTGGAGCATTTACTGTAACTGTACTGAGTGTAGGTGGAGGCTTCTTCAAGAGTCATCTCTCTCTGCCGGCACGCCGACAACACAAAGCAGATCTGGACAATCGCTGGAACACTTTCCGACAACTGATAGTCATCAGGCAATCTGTGTAAAATCAGCCATTACTGACGGCGTCGCTGGCGTGAAGCTACCGCCGCCGAGAAAAGGCGAGGGAGCGACACCTCCGTCGACAGAAGAGGAAGCGTTTCCCAGAAAGTGCGCGGGACTAAAGGCGTGTTTGAAGAAAACGCGTCAGGGAAACCGTTTCAAGGCTTGAAAAAGCTCATTAGCGGCGGCTGAAGCTGCGTTCGCCCAGACTGTCCAAATAAAGGGCCGAGCAGGTCAAGATGGCAGGCGGGTCATAGCCTCTGGGGCGGCGGCGGCGGCGGCGGCGGGGCACAAGTCAGGCACTCGGCCAGAAGACACAGCCAATCGTACACTGCATCTTTGTTTCTTCAGGGAGGAAGGCAACAACGCCGCAGCCAGTGGCCCCCGCCGGCCTGTTGTGACATCTGGCACTGGAATAGTGCGCCGTTATCAGGCCAGCCCACTTAGCACAGACACAGCACCCCAGAATAGCCCTCTTCTGCACCTGATTCCAGGTGTCGGTCAAATTAAGACACAGCGACGAGGGCAGGATGTGCTTTTTATAGAACTGAGGATAAAGACGACAGGACAGGCGCTCGGCCCCGTCCTTTACGTGCGAGGTCACGCCTCTGACAGCTTCCCCTTAAGCTCAAGATTAATTCACGGGAGGCAGAATTAATTTGCGGATCATTAACCAAACCTGGAAAACCTGGATCTGACATGCGACAAAAGTACAGTAAAACACGCCTTGGAGCGCCACAGCACGCACAGCTGCTAAATGAGTCAAACTAGCGTCGCTAAATGAGTCAAACTAGCGTCGCTGATAAGGTCGGATTCTGTGTGTGACAACAACCTAATCACAACGTTGGAAACCATGATGGTGAGAACGTTCTTTAAAGGAGAGATTTCATTGGTTAAGCACGCCAATTACGCTAGCCACCGTCGGTCCCATTTTCTCTCATCTAAAGTGAAGAAATACAGAAAGAAACTATGTAAAAAGGCTGAAAGTAAAAGCTGAAGTAGCCGTTTGTGCTTAGCATCGTCAGAATCACCTCTGCCCTGCCACCAGAATTCAAATATAACAACAGCTCCATTTAAAGAAAGGTCTCATTAGTCGGCCCTGATCACTTGACAAAAGGCTCTCGGGGACCAGATCTGGCCTTCGAGCCAAGCAACTCAAACCGTTTCTGTCCTGAAGGATTAACGCGTCTTTTACCGCGTGCACACCTCAATTCCTGGGCCTAATCCACCAGCTATCATTCATTACAGTCAGATGCTCCTAATTGCCCTGGAGGGGCCACCAGGGGCCACCTGGCACCCACAGCAGGAGACCAGGCTGCGGGGTGCAGGTGCGGAGGGGGAGGGAGGGTGTCAGAAAACCCATCCAGCAGCCTGCGCCAGAACCGCAGCCTGGAGGCGTCACAGCACCCATTTCACTCTCCACTCGGGTGACACATCAAGCGAGGGGAGGGTTTTACACCCATTATCACACTCACCAGTAAAGATGAAGCTGTGAGGAGCATTTTTCACCTCAGCAAACCCCCCCCCCCATCCCGGTAGGGTCTCCGTATCAAAGCATTTCCCTCTAATTACGCCATCGCTGCCTGGGCAGGTGCAGGCCGGCCAGTTGGGGGCAGGCCAGCCCTCGTATAGATTTATATACATCGGGGCAGCTTTAAAAGACGACCCAGGCGCCGCCGCCAACCACCGTAGCTGCAACCGGATCCCGGGGAAGCGCACCGTCGTTCCACTAAGAGCTTTGGCAATTCTCATTAGGGCAGGAGGCCATTAGGAAGCTGGGAGCATGTGACCTAAAACCCAACGATTTCAGTGCTCCAGCGGGAACGGGATGCACGGGGGAGGCCCCCACCTCCGCTCCCACGTCTTTTTCTGTCCACTTGAATGTCTTAGTGTTCAATGACTAGTAAAGGACACTTTTCTATCTGAGAGAAAACATTAATGTTGCATGAAGCCATACAAAACAAACACGCCCAAATGTGATCTGATTAACAGGCTTCACCAGTTCGACAAAAAGGCTGAAACACTCATGGGGCACCTTCAGTGGGAAGCAGACTGGTTGCAATGGGACAGGCTTCACTTGCTGCAAGATTACATGTGTTAATCAAGGCAAAACTGATGACTCATTCTTAGGTTTTAGGCTAAAGTGCTAAAAGTTGACGGTTCCAACTTCTGGAGGATGAAGGAAGGATCAAATGAAACAAGAGCATAAACAGCGGCGTGAACGTGGTTACTGAAACGTGCTGGACGCACGCCGACCGAGTCAGAAACCAGCCAGAAATGACCCACCAGAACGCACAAACACGTGGCGCAAAGTGCCCCGAACGCTGCGTAAAAACGTCGCCACTCACCGGCCACGCGAACTGAAAGGAGATCAATATCTTGCCAGCCTCGTCGATTTTATTCGGATTGTTCTTGGCGCCCTTCAAAGAAAAGGTATTCCCACCGAGAACTTGCGTAGATCCCGAGCCGTAGATGCAGGTGCCGGTGTGGATGACCTCCATCTGGTACTCCTTCAGGCAGATTTCAAAGTAAGTGTCGCACTCGTCGCGGGTGCAGCGCAGGTCCTCGGAGTTCCGGGAGCCGTCGCAGCACTCCCCGTCCGCCAGCTCGCCGTTTACATTTTCCACGGAGATCAGCTGCAACTCGAAATAGCCGGTTGAGCGGGACACCTGGAAACAACAGGCAAAAAACAGCGAAATCACGCGCGGCTCCATGTTCGGAGGCTGCGGGGCCGGTTTCAGGTCTGGTGCGTAAAACCAGGACGGGCGTCCACCTTGATCCACTTTAATTAACGCTGTTCCAGATTGGGGATGGGGGTGGGGGGGGTGGGGGTGTAATTCCAAAATAATGCGTTGCATCATGTCTGCAGCACGTGAACAGTTCACAGGCGGCAGCGGCCGATTGATGCAACTTGCAACTTCTTGTTTCGGGCCTGATCCCCCCTCAAAAATTGCTTTAAAATAGTGAAAACCGAGGGGCAGATGGCTCGGAATTCCCACCAAAACCCAGAGTAAAGCCCGTATCACTTCGCCAGACTTCAGCCTTGTGGCGGTGTCACGATCACATGCTCCACAACTGACGGCTACGTAATTCATTAATCGATTAACTCGACGGCGAATATGTATCCATCAGCCCACGCCCACCAACTTTTGACATTTAAACACATTCAATGGTGCAAAGCAAGACTCAAATCTAATTCAACATTTAAAAAAAATACAATAAAAAAAATTAAAAAAAAAAAAAAAGCCTCGTTACCTCCGTCCATAACGTCAACAGCAGGCAGACTATTGGGAAGCGATTCCTAATCCTGGTGCGATTCCACATGCCTCCGATTAATTAGAGTGACATAAAGGAGAGAAGCGACAAGAAAAGACCAGCAGGCGCGGAGCCGGCGACCAGTTCCTCCTCTCCAGACATGCAAAAATCAAATATTCACATGCGCCTTCTCTCCGGCGTGGACATCCAGATTTTCACCGATGCGTTACATGCGCCTGTGTGTGTGTGTGTGTGTGTGTGTGAGCGGGCGTTGGATTGCACCGTGGTGATGGTCCATGCACAGCAGCGTCCTTCCGTCAAATCTCTCCACGCAGCAACTGAGATGTTTCGCAGCCACAGCCTGAGGAGAGGACGTCGGCTTTGACTGGCAGCTGCGCAAACCACTTACAAATTGTCCTGCGGGCTGACTGAGAGCCAACCAGATTAAGGGGCGGACAATAGTACGATAACCCCCCCACTCAACACACACACACACCCTTCTCCCTCTCCTCCTCTGCCTCATCTTCCTCCTCCCCAAACTTGAATTACACCGAGGCTCCTCTCCAGCTTCATCACAGGAACAAATCTTTAATCCCACAATAACACAGAGACGTCGTTACTGAGCCCTTTAGTTATCCATGTCGGCGGATCCGGGTTGGAATAGATCCCCTATATCCGCTCGATCTGTTTGATTTGCGTCAAATGTGGAATGAAATGAAAGGGCATTGGAAAGCCTTAGTCATGTTTTACCGTCTTTTTGTCAGTTTTGGTGGACTGGTAGTGACAGAAAGTAGAACTAACACGCTGAACACACAGGAGTGTGTTGACTGACAGAACGCAGCTCATTGAGCGGCTTCTGATCCGCACACTGCAGCAGCTTAGAGCGCCCTCTACCGGCCACGCCGGAGACAACCGATAATGTCTGTCGTCACATACACAGTAGTGTTTTGGGTTTTTTTAGATGGTTTATTTTGGTTTGATGTTACTTCAGAAGAAAATAATGATACATTTACTCAATTAGGTTGTTGAAAGAATTTGTTGAGTTAGGTTCAAGTCACAAGGCCATCACAGGACACACACACATACCACTCACTCACACACACACTCGCCTGAGTACCTGATAAAATCTGCACAGGCACTGGGAGAACACACAATCTCCTCAGTGGTGGTTAGCACCACTAAAATCAGTGTGTTCTATCGTTTGTTTATGTAAAATGTCGTAATCGGTCCAGTTTGTTGTTCGATATGAAGGAGTTCTCATCTTCCGCCTACCAGAGAACGCTGCCGCCCTTCGACGTGTCTTCTTCTCGTCAGGCGACTGCCAGGATGACAGATAGGACCCAGCAGAGACGACAGATAGCCTGAGCAGGTCCAGACGCTTTGACTGGGGTTTTTTTTTTTCACATGCTGTCACCAGAACACGGGCGCCTCAAGTTGGATCACACCTTGTAAATGGCCTCAGGTGCTGACGGCTCTACTTCCTCACCCACGGCCTGAAGGCTTCCGTGATCTCCTGATTTGTAGATAATGTTCCACTGTTTCACCAGAAATAAGTTCGCCATGGCGACACTAAGGTCTTTGCACGTCGGACTTGGAGCTGTGGAGCCCCTCCACCCTGCAGGGACCTTCAAGGCTCTTCCTCTGGTGTCCAGCTGGACGTTTTTGGTGCCTCGATATGCTCAGGATGCAGTCAAAGTTCTCACCGGCCTCCTGAACTGTCACATTTCCGATCAATGGAAGCCTCGACTACGTGTCAGCTTCTCTTTATTTGCTGCTGTTAGCATTTCCCATGCTAGGTGGGAACGCAAACAACACGCTCCGGCTTAAACGTGGGCTGACGGACGATGCTGTGCGTGTTTGGTTATCGTGTCTGAGAGTTTAGACCAGGGGTGGGCAATTATTTAGCCTGAGGGGCCACATTGGGTTTTAGATCTGGATGAACAGGCCAACCAGGTGGTGCGGGAAGTTAACCCCCCAAATGAGGGTCGGAGGTTAACTAAAAATCCTGCTTGATGGACTATTGACAGAGAAAACATTCTGAAGAGCCTGTAAATTGGTCCAACTAGAGATGGATGATGAAGCTCCAAATGATGTTTGGCCCCACCTTCTTGAGAGGACATGTTAGCATGCTAGCTGAAGGGGGGGTCTGGACCTTTTTCTAACCAATCAAGCTGACGACCCTCTTCATTTGGCTTTTAGAGAAATGATTGTGAAGGTTCTGCGGGCCGGATAAAATAGTTCATTGGGCCACATGTGGCCCCCGGGCCTTAGTTTGCCCACCTCTGGTTTAGGAGTCTAGCTCTAGGTTTAGCTCCATAACACGAGCCTTCGCCATTGAATGCGTGATTAATCACATTTGTTGAGCGCCTCCGTTGGCCTCGGCGAGGAAGGTGGAGACATTTGGTGGCGGATCCACAAGGATGCCTAAAAAGGCAGAGATTTCAGTTCATCACATTAGGTCCACTAAACGAGTAAAGAAAAGTCTAATATTAGTTTAGTACCCCCCCCACAAATGACCTCAGGTGGTGTTCGCCCACCTTGTCTTCCCGTATGTGGGCGCTGCGTTTGTGTGTGTGTGAGAGAGAGGAGTGTTTGTGTGCAGGAGGAGAAGGGATTATAAGTATGCACTGTGGGGGGTTTTCAAGCCTGGAAGGGGCGGGGCACGGGGGGGGGCTTTCCTCATCCATTTTTCATGGCTTTTCTCCTTTCAGATCTGCAGCCTCACACACTCGGCTGACAGGTCCCTTCTCTTTTATCTCCAGGCATCTTTCGCAGACTCGGCGTGCGCGTGGATCTGGGCGTTTGCTGCAGGAAGCGGCAGCGACGCGGGTCAGGGGTGACACTCAAGTCTGTTTTCATCAGTCGGCAGTGACTGTTCCGCAGGTCGGGGTGCAGTGTCGTTGTTGTTTTAAGGATTGCTGTATTTAGGGGAGAAAGGGTGCCTGTTTGCTGTGGCACAAGTGGAAGAAGAGCAGTTTTGGAGCAGTTCATTTCCCCTGTGATGTCATTTAAACAACGGTCTGAATAATTCATGAGCTCGTCTCCGTCCTCAGCGTCTTTAAATGAAGCTCCGAGTGGCAACAGTAACTCTGTCTTTGATCAGCTTTTGCTGGTTTCCTGCTCGAAAACAAATGTAAAGCATACTGGCAACACGGAAAACGATATTGTTGACATTTACCTGCCCACAAAACTCCCATCATCATCCTGGAGTTACCAGCTTTTTGTCAGTATGTGAAATGCTTCTAATCCGATTATGATGAATTTACCTAGATTTCGCCACAGTACGCTGACATCATGCGTACTGATAGTAAAAAGGACAGCAGCGGAAGGTCGACAAAGGCCTCCTGAACGCCGAAGGAAATCTGATAAATGGAATAAAAAACGTAAACCAGCGGTTTCGGAAATCCTGCAGCGAACAAAAGGAATAGACTGGTTTCTCTTTGAAAGTTCACTGAGGTCTAATTCTGCTGTGGCCAGAAGCAGCAAACATACGTTCCCTGACACAAAGACCTGGCCGTGGTTATCAGATGTAGAAAGAATGGGGAAACTACAGCGCTGTGCCCAGGCTGGCAGAGGAATGCAACCTTTCAGGCCCAGTACCAGTTTGTGGAGATCCGGTCGGGAACCATGTTGGTGTCGGTGACTGGACGAACCGTCTCTGGATTCCAGCGGTTCCTGTGACGGACTGGAAACTTCTCCTGGGTGTATCCTCACCCAGTGAGAGCTGGGATAGACTCCAGCACCTCCCGTGACCTTGGCTGGCCGTAGGGTCAGCGGGGGTCAACAGGAGGAATGGCGAATCTTGATTCTGAGGAAAAGCAACCGGCGGTCATCATCGCTGGAGGAGGCCCACCAGTCCACCCAGCTGCGGTCCGAGCCCCTGAATCCAGTGGATTCATTTCTTTCCTCCTGCTCTCGTGGCTGACTGAGCGATCAAGTGTGCGGAAAGGGCATTTCCGCTGCGATAAGACGAGACAAGCGGTCAGACCAAAGCGAGCCTCTCTCCCCGGACCCGTATGTTCTGCCCTGCTGACTGGGAGCATTTCTCCCATCCAGACAGCTCGCGTTTCACCCAGTGTGTGTGACATGTTAGTGTTCACGGGCGACGTTTCTAAATTAACTGGAAATGCTGTCGGTGTCGATAACACCGGGCAGCTGCAGCTCGCCATTCTGGATCCGGAGACTGGAGGGCAAACACAAGCATCCTAAACCCTTCTGAAGCTAAATTATTGTTTCTGCTGCATCCTCTCCTCTGCTAACACCTAGCTTAATAACACCTAAGGGGTGAAATACGACACTCAGATTAGCTAAAAGCTTCCTGTCCAACCATAAACGGCTGAAATAGATGATTAAAGAGGATGCGATAACGCCCATCTTAGTCAGATCTCTTTGTGTGCGTCTATGGCAGACTTTCCCGCTTTACCTCCTCCATCGAGATGAGCACGAGCGTGGGATTTTGGGAAATATATGCTCCTGATAAGGCTGCCAAAAAAAATAAAAGCGGTGAAGCCTGACCTCAAAGGAGGACGTCGAGTTAATCCAAGTTTATGACCCGGGTTCAGGGTACAGGAGTCACAGCACATCTTGATGGGATTTTCAAGATAGATAACAGATGATGGATTACTTAATCTGGACAGAACATTTTAAGATCCTTGCTAAGGTTCAAGGAATGCTTCTCCTAACCTTGAATTTATTTATTTTTTTGAAATATCCAAATTAAACTCAAGTTTGAAGGTTACAGAGACCAGAAGAGGAGAAAACGCGTGGTTTAAAAGTTATTCATTTCTTTACAACTTTGTCGTCCTCCTGTTTTTTTCTGTCGTTAGATCGACGACAGAACAGAAATATGAGTTTCTGTGCTACCTAAAAACACACATTTGATGTTAAAAATAATCTAAATAACCCTGAATATTGATCAGAAAGTGCTGTAATAACCTGAGCCTTTCACGATATAAACGTACAAACGCATACCTGGGGCGGTGAAGAGGGCCACGCCTCCTTCACGTCTGTGCGGGGTCTCATTTGCATACAGATGGAGGTCGGACCACTGCGCTGGAATCAGCCTGGCCGCCCCAGCTCTCCGGCGGAGCCTGTCCTGCCTTCAAAAGGGCAGGTTTTAGCTGCCACCTGTGAATGGAGTGCATTGAGATGGACGGCTGGTAATCCATCTGCTGGGCTTACACACACACACACACACACACACACACACACACACACACGCTGGAGAAGAGACACATCCCATGTGTCCAGTTACAACATGAAAGCAACTGGGACACAATCTAAATAACTGCCCTTCTACACCTCCACACCACACATGCTGTTTTTTTATACAAGTTTATTCGTTTTTCCAGGAAATATATGCAAGTCATTCCTCCTAGCCTAGCCTAGCTTAGCTCATCTAAATGTAAACAAGAAGGAAGGAAACAGAGTTAACGTGAGAACACTTGGCACAACCTTCTCTTTCATTGAAAACACTTGTACGTTTAGAAAAACTATGTTTGAAATGCAAAAGACTTTGCATTAATATGTTCTGGATGGTTGAAATGAGCTCACGATATTAGTAAATAAATAAAGGCACAAAAATGTATCATTTCGGGTATCAAAACCCATTTTATTTCATTATCATCTCAATTCGGTTGAATCCAACACAGTAAGTGCACATGCAACGTCTCATATTTAAATATATACTGTATTTGTACCAGCTGTCATGTAGTTTCACATTAAGGTAATAAAAAAAAAACTAGAATTGGAAACTGAAGTGGAAACACCGCCCACAATGACAACGATCTCTTTATAAAACATGTTTGTCCTTTTTTTATTATTATTTTCCAGACAATTACTTAAAACACACTTGAGTTTAAGACACCTGAAAAAGAAAAAACCTCACAAATCTGTTATATTAAAGGTATTATGTGTAGAACTTCCAGTGTACATGTATCCTACCTCTTATCAGATATGTGCTACGCGTGTGGTTCTGACTTTCACCATATTCAAACACAAGGTTCAAACCAAAATATCTTTTTTTTTTTTTTGTTCTTCCAAGACCTGCGACAAAACCGACACGATAGACGGAGGTCAAAAACCCTCACAATCTTGGCCCCAGTTGGAATTTTGACATAAAAATACAGCATTCATGAGCGAATACTACACATAGCACCTTTAAAAACATACTCCGGTACAGTCAGAAATCATCGAACAGTACAGCAACCATGGAAACCAAGAAAAAGAACCAACAACAGCAAAGCCGTGAGGGGAACATTTCCACTGATGATTTAAGAATTCAAACTGGTTTTGGATCATGTCGACATGTAGCCGAGCTGCGTCGGGAACGTCTCTGTTAATGTGTGCCTGAGTGATGGAGGTAGAAATGTCTGGTGCTGGGCTGAGCTGTGCTTACCTCACATATTTGCTTGAGTTAAGAACAGTGGCTCATGTCTTACCCGTGGCACAGTCTGCAGACCTAGCCTCTGCTATCTGAAGTGGATTTGGTTTTTTTTTGTTTTTTAGGCTCCGCTGGTCAGTGTAAGAGCTCGAAGGAGATGTTGCGGGGGTTAGAAGAGAGCGCTGCTCTCGTGGCTCCACCAGCCGTTAGCTTAGCTTCACACAAAGACAACCAGCTGAACAGAACTTGCATTAACACCAGACTTTTGCCTCGCATGAAAGCAACATGCAGCTTTCATGCGCAATTCTGGCTAGATCAGCATGGATCAGCATGGACCAACAGGGAAGTGACACCACACAGCAACAACTGGAAACGGCGACCTGACAGCAGCACAACTGGCCGCGCTGAGAGCAGAAAGAAGCCAGACAAAGCTCGCCAGCGCAGCTGCTCCGACAACAAAGGATCAAAGCAGATCAAAGCAAGTTCAAAGAAGCAAAAGAATAACTGATCCATTTCCACACATTAGTCCTTGTTCCAACTCAAGCCGGCCTAAACATTATATTAATGCTACATGAGATGATGTGATAAAATGTATTCACCTAAATCTGGACAAACACAGCAATAAAACTCATTTTAAAAATGTCAAACGTTTCCTTCAAAGATCACCATTTAATGGACGTAAAGTTAAATACAAAATCTACATAAAAAGGTGACAGACAGGTTACTGTATGTGGACATCATGTGAGGCCTCGCATAACGAGGCCTCGCATAACTTTGAATTCTGAAATGATTCAGTATCGATATAACCTGCTAAACAAGTTAAACCCGAAGTGTCGGTTCCTCTTTACAACCAAATTCTGTGAGAATTTAAGAACAGAGTGCAGCTGCAGTGCAATTATAACATCGAGTCTCTTTTCAAGCTGTTGTCTTGTGTTTAAAAAGTTGGATTTTTATAGTTTGAAGCGTAACTGTGTTGATTTGAAGCTGTGTTAGTGTTTAATACTTAGAAATTAAACGCTAGCAAGTCTCTAGACTCCATCACCGGGCATAAATATGGCTTTCAATTTTCTGCATATATTCCTATAGCGTGTGGAAGGTTACGCGTTTGGATTTGTTTTTTATGTAGTTAAAATGACATTTAGAGCTCACACCAATGAGATAATAAATACACAACAGAAAACAATCTGATTGTCTCCATCAAAGAGCTCAGAGATCATCTTCACTCTGGACGGGTTCGTGCATGTCACAGATTCCGGATCCAGGTGGACTAACACTGCACTTAAAAGGCTAACAAACCCTAATCAGACAGTTAAGTTCGTCACTAATCCACAAAAAGCTCACAAACCCCCTCATGTCATGTGTGTTTTCCGGGTCGAGCGTAAACAGCTGTGACACGCAGGTGGTCACGTGTGAGGACAGCAGATCGGCTTTAAACCAGCATCGCCTGTGTCTCAGAGTTGCATATTTAAGAGTACTTTCAGGTGGCGGACTTGTTTCCTTATTAATAGATGGAGTACCAGCCCTTTTTTAATGAAGGAACAAAAGGAGGAGAGGGATTTCCATGATTTGCGCTCCGTCTGACTTGATAAAATGACTTGATAAAAATGCTGGTTGTCATCGCAGATGGCCGATCCTAATTGTGACGGATGGTTTCAATGCTCAGACCTGAGAGTTTTGGTATCTTGCAGCGGAGATTTCATATTTTTTTTTTTTTTTTTTTTTTTTAAAGATTCGATTCATGAGTGAGGGATGAGTTCAGGGTCCTGGATATTACCCAAAGACTGTGAGTCTGACAAATTGACGTGTTTGACTGAGTGGTAGTTCAAAGAAAAACCCACATCTAACACATGTATTGTTGCAAGTTCACCACTGAATACAAAGGTCATGCATAATTAGATCAGGTGTTAGAAAACCCATTTTCAAGCAGGTCCCTCTAAGAACTGCGCTGTCACTATAGCAACAAATTTTAACAAATCAAAAGCAATTTTAGAGGTACGTCACTTCCTTGTTTGTGCTTGCAACACAAATTCTGACAGTTAGGGATCAAACTAAGCAGGGAAAAAAAAAAAAGACAAATAAGAGGCAGATGTGTCTTCTCGGACTGGACGTGTCAGTTTGGGCTCCACAGAGCTTTTGTCGATTGCGTGGGTGCAACCTTTACATTCAAATTGACGCAGATTTTGATAGAATGTCTTAAAAACCTGAGCGTTTTAATACGGTTCCTGTCATTTGTTCATCAACTGCAGAAAAGAAATGAGTAATCCCTGCACCACACTGCCCAAAATATCACAGAACGATGGGTTTACCTTTTGAAAAAGTTGAGTAACTTAAAAAAAAAAAAACGGAATAAAAATCCAGGAGGGACCGGTTAACTGTACTCAGAATGAAGGTTTACGTGACGTTTAATGCAAATATTTGGATATTTGTGGAGGAAAATGCTGTAAGAAGAGCGGTAAAGCTGTCCTGGGTCCATTTATAACTGCTGGGGAGCATTCAATAAAAACACTGAAGTATTCTTCTAACAACTGGAGGTTCATGAAATCTGATATATGGCTACGTCGACGAGACAGAAAATGTAAATGAATAATTACACAGACAATTCAAATAACGTGTAAGCAACATCAAGTTATGGCAAATTTGTTTATCTGAAGCATCAAAACCACATAAATTTAAAAAAAAAAATGGCAACAAGTTCCTGCTTTTTATGATGTACCAATATTTAAAAAGGCAATAGAGGACGTAGAGCCGTGTGTGTGTGTGTGAGTGTGTGTGTGTGGGAGGGGGGTCGGGGGGACTGCTGGCAAGTGTAAAGACTGATGGATGAGCACAGGTTACACGTTGGTGGAGATCTTGTACTTGGGCGACATGTTGTTGTGGAACCAGATGAAGCTAAAAATGACCCCCATGGTTTTGGGTATGCGCTCGTCGTAGGCGAAGGTCATGGCCTCGTGCAGCGGAACTTTGACCACCTCGATCAGCTCCCCCTCCCGCGGCTCGCCGCCGCCCGCGCCCACGCAGTTGTCGTCGGAGACCTCGGCGTAAAACATGGTCTGCTTGGAACCCGTGAGGCCTACGCCTGACCTGTGGGGGGTGGAGGGTCGGGGTGGAGCACACGATGGACACGCTCAGTGTGATTATTCTTCTGGATGAGTATTTCCAACAGCAGTGGGTCTTAAGAACAACAGCTCAGTTCCTGCTGACAGATCCACCCTCATGGGGCTCATGGGGGTTAAGGTGATACCCCGGTATCTGATGGAAGCTGCCCACACACAACAGCTCTCCTAGACACCACCAACAAAGCAGACGTGCCGCTCGAGTCAAATCAAAAACACTCTTTGGAGAAGTTTCTGTTGCAGCTGTACAGGTGCTGCTGGTTAATGTGGGCCCTCAAACCTTCACCTTCTGCACCAGCTCTGAGAGACGAGGCTCCAGAACTCCCTGGCATGACCCCACATGACTCTGCTAGCGCCAAGTTAGCTGAGCTAGTCTCACAAGTCAGGTGTTTAACGTGGTTGGGGGGGGGGCTCATACAGTGTAAAGAAAAATGCTCCTGACCTGTAGGAAGTGATCCTCTTCAGCTTCGAGGCAGGGACGTCGTA
The DNA here is from genome assembly GCA_015343265.1 of Pao palembangensis. Taxonomy (NCBI): domain Eukaryota; kingdom Metazoa; phylum Chordata; class Actinopteri; order Tetraodontiformes; family Tetraodontidae; genus Pao; species Pao palembangensis. The sequence continues at coordinate 1,660,896 of CM027097.1, forward strand.
GCCGCACTCCTCCAGCACCTCCTGCCGAGCGATCTCCTCCAGCGAGAGGTCGGGTTTGTCCACCAGCCCGGCGCACAGCTCATATGTGACCCCCGCTGATGCCGGGGGCCACTCGGAGGAGCCCTGGCCCTCTGAGGCCGACTGGCCTGCATGAGACTCGGGCCCGCCGGCCTGGGCGGCGCCCTCCTCAGGTTTATCAGCGGCCTTGGGCGGCTGGGCCTTGCTCCTCTCCCACTCGCTCATGTACACAGCTGCAGGTTCAACAACATTTGAAGCATTACAAGTTTGTGTATTTTGTACAAAGATGTTTGTTTACTGCTCAACAAGCTGCCGGTTTGCCGCAAGCTAACTAGATAAGCTAACCGTTATTCTGGGTACTATTACCAGCACACATGCAGGAAAACTACAGTACACTTCACTCATTGTAATAATGACGATAATAAAAAGGACTGATAACTTTCCTGTAAGTGGCTTTTGACTTCTGCGCTGAAGAGATGTCAGAAAAGCCACAAACACACTTCTAAACATTATTGTTTGAGCAGAAAGAAGCTGCCCAGTACATGGCACCCTCCCTGTTTAAAACACACAATCTAGCCTGGAGACACGCTGATTGCTTTCAGATAAAGGTCATTTTCCCCTCCCACAAAGGCAATGGGAAAGCAAAGGGGAAATAAATGTATCAATGCCCAGACTTCCTTGAATTTAGAAGGCTGTGGAGTGGAACAGTCCCTGGTGAATTGTGACAAAGGAGGCTGGGCTGCTTTGTAACGGGGCCTCTCGCAGCCTATTTCTGAGCCCGCATTGTGATTAAGACCCAGAAGAATAAACAGAGGTGGCGATGTGTTGCGTGCGGAGCATGCCCACATACGCTGCATGCGCGCACACACACACACACACACACACGTACGGTGGCCGCCACACGTGAACTCTGACACGCAGGGCTGGAGCAGATGTGCAAACGTACCTGGGCGGAACTGCTTGACCAGGACGAAACAGTGTGAGGTGGTGTTGAAGAGCAACACCGAGACACTGCGCAGGAAAAGAAAAGAAGGCATCCTGTTATTTCCCTATGAAAACTCAGTCATTTCATCTGCACGACATCATGTGACCCAAAAGTCTGGAATAACAAGATGTAATTAAAGTCCGGTGTCTAATCAGCGGCTGGTCCTTGTTTTCCAGGACGCAGATCACCCGCTGCCATCCACTCTGACGGGCTGCTGTGCTGCAGAGGGAGACCACAACCATCAGAGGTGGAGCAGGAATAGCCTCCAGTCCAGGGTTCATGCGCCACGCTCCAGCCAAGCTCCAACAAAGCGGAGCCTGGACTTTGGCTTTCCCCTGTTCCCCTGTTCACCTGGGTACTACCATTTGAGATGTGGCATGGTGTGACCCGAGGAAAGGCTGATTAACCTCTCGTGCAGCTTCTGGTTCGTGGGAAGTCTGACATGTTTGGTGGCCAGCGGATACGCCGAGGCGGTTCTGGCCGATACTGCCGGCGGAGCCTCCAGGCCTGAAGTCTGCGTTGGGAAAGCGGAAGCCTGACAGGCAGCAGGAAGCCCTGCCCCGTCTTTCCCAGGCTGAGGGGGAACCGGGACACTGATATTACTTGTTCCTCATAATAGCGCCTGGCCCGCTGCTGATTTCAGAACCTCGCAGTAGAGTTCCTTAAAGTGAAAGTTTAACGTCCTTTATCAACTTCCAGGTAAAGAAAAAGGGGGAAAAAATAGCGGCGTGGATAACGACTTGCAGGAGAATACTGCCACCGGAGCGCATAAATATGGATAAGATAATGGTGTAGATTTATGCTTTAAGTGGGACACACAGGCCTGAGGCAATGGAGCCGTCCCCTGAGACAAGTCCGAGCCTTCCCGGGTAGTTCCACACCATTACTGCTGTTCCACAGCTTCCCAACGGAAAAAAAAAAAAAAAAAGCCCTCTAATGGCTAAACCAAGAACCCGGCTAAAAAGACACTGGCAACTTTTTCATGCACCATTAAGCTTCCTCTGCAGGGCTTCAGAGCAGAGTTATAGCAAACAGATGAGGAGCAGGGCCGCGCAGAGCTGACGGCCGAGGAAAAGGAGAGGTATTCCGAATGGCAGCAAGTGAAAGGAGTGAGCCTGGAGGTCAGCAGCGCTCTCTGCTGTGCCGGGACCTCATCGTTCTGCTGCCTGTGGCCGCTCCAATTCCATGACGATAAAATATGTGTTGTGATGTGTCGTTATTAGAACAATGATTTCACTGCTGGGGGTGTCAGGATAACAGAGCGGGCGGAGTGTTGTCCTCTGGAACCTGGAGGAGCTGCACCTGAGAACACACATTTCCACATTTGTGACCTGGATTTCTCTGCTTTCCAGAGCGCCTAAATAAAGCAGGAGAGCCTCCCGAAGATGCAGAGCAGCGAGTGGGAGTGTGGACGGCTGCTGCCAGAGCGAGGAGGGCCAAGAACCGAGCCTGTGGAGGCGCCGTTGATGTTCACAAAATCGTGGCGAGATCACTTCAGAAGGTGGGGATGCGGCCAACCGAGAGTTTTTCCCCGTGCACGAGCGCCTGTGTTTGCTGGGCCTACGGGAAGTCTCCATCCCATCATCTACAGATGTCTGAGAAGGCCACGAAAGCGGGATATGGAAATAAGACCCTCCAACGTGAAGGGTAGGTAACAAATATCACGCACTTTAACAGAAACGAACTAAACTATGCTGGTGTTCCCCCCCCCCCCCCCCACACACACACACACACACACACACACACACACACACACACACACACACACACTGGGGAACAACTAGTTGAGGCATTTTCCTTTGGAAGCAGGGCTTTAAACTTTGCTGCGTCTGCCTCTCAGTGGAACTATTTTTCACCATTTTCGCCTCTCTTTGGGCCGATGAATGGAGGGAAGGGGGCTTTTAAACCGCCCTCGGGGCAAAACGGGAGCAGGAGCTGAGGTTTCCACACCAGTGCTTGACGTTTCTCTTCCAGTGGCGCCCCCCCGTGGAGCGCAGACACGGCCACGTGGAGCAAAAAGAAGCAGCTTTTGGTGTGAGTGCAGGAGGTGGAATGCTTTACCTGTCGTGGGTCCGCATGAAGTCCCAGGATTTCCTGGTGCCATTCTGTGAAGAATCAAAATACGGCACAAGTCAACACAATATTTCATGAAAAGGCCAGATTCTAAAAGCGACTCTGACGTCAGATCGCCTCTGACTTCATTTGATAAATGTGGAGGCCCCAAGCCGCCCTTGGACCAGCCTGGGCCAACTCAATACCACAAGGACGTCTGCAGATGCACAGGAAAGAGGCTCGGCCCCGCACGCCCGCCGAGGCCCAAGCATTCAGGCTAAAGAAAGACGCTGAATAATGCTTTGTTTTAAGAACTCATTGTCCCGGCGGCTTCCAAGGCAGGTGGACAATGCTACTTAAATTCTCCAGCGGTGACCCCGAGCCCTGCCACAATGCTGCAGAGCAAAGCAGCCACTGCATCCTGTGGCCACGGTTCACTCAGGGGTCACGCTCAGACCCTCATGCTCAGCCGTGTCACAGTGGGCTTCGTACAATTCTATCCTCTCTCGGTGGCGTGTGAATCCAGCTGGAGCACGCATCCGTGTCGTCGTCCCCCCCCCACCCCCAACGGGAACACGGGAGAAGTTGTCCTACATTTTCTGCGCCTGAGAAATAATGGCCTTGATTCAAATTTAGGCTACACCTCCTCTCCTCCCACGAGCTCTTTCAGATGACAGCCTTCCTAGAACGGGACCTTCGCAGCGACAATAGCCGAGCCTCCCCGTGCGTGAGCGCGGCGGTCCAGTTTCAGCACCACCCAAGACATGGGAGGTGAAAAGGCAAGACTGCGCTGATAAAATCAGATATGGTACCACTATTGTTGCTGCAGCAGGATTCTACTCCAGTTACAGTCTGCAACACAAAACTGCACGTCTCATGCTTGTAAAATGAAAAATAATGAAGAGAATTTTACAACGATGAATTCTTTAATAAACACTGAGCTGGTTACCTCATCAGTGATGTTCAGAAACAAAAGCTGCTGCTCGGTCCAAAGCTGCGGACCCATCGGGAGGCGGGCGGCTACGGGAGCTGAAGGTGAAGCCAAGCTAGCGCTAGCTTGTGTTTACAGGTGGTTAAATATCACGCTGTAACCTGAGAACAGGAAGACTACGGCTGTGCTGCAAGGGCACCAGCTTCAGATTCTCCAGTAATACTCTTTCGAAATGTCTGCCCATCATGCAGAGGTGTGCACAGCAGGTCAGCTTTATGCTGATGTTAGTAACAGCATTCCGGTTATTATCCTAGCCATAGCGTATTATCCTAGCCATAGCGTATTATCCTAGCCATAGTGTATTATTCTAGCCATGTAGCCGCTCTGGTGATGGACAGGCTGACAGACGAGGTTAGACAGGACTCTCCGTGGGCTATGATGTTTGCAGATGACATTGTGATATGTAGTGAGAACAGGGAACAGGTGGAGGAGAAGCTTGAGGGGTGGAGGTTTGACCCGGAAAGGAGAGGAATGAAGGTTAGCCGCAGCAAGATGGAGTACGTGTGTGTGAATGAGAGGGACCCAAGTGGAAGAGTGAGGCTACAGGGGGAAGAGATAAAGAAGGTGGAGGAGTTTAAGTACTTAGGGTCAACAGTTCAGAGCAATGGAGAGTGTGGAAAAGAGGGGAAGAAGCGTGTGCAGGCAGGCTGGAACGGGTGGAGAAAAGTGTCAGGTGTGATGTGTGATAGAAGAGTCTCAGCTAAAATGAAAGGAAAGGTGTACAAAACTGTGGTGAGAGCAGCGATGTTGTTGGTCCAGAGACAGTCCACTGAGGAAAAGACAGGAGGCAGAGCTGGAGGCAGCAGAGATGAAGATGCTGAGGTTCTCTTTGGGGATGGACAGGATGGACAGGATCAGGAAGGAGGACATCAGAGGGACAGCACATGTTAGAGGTGTTGGAGATAAAGTCAGAGAGGCCAGACTGAGATGGTTGGGACATGTCCAGAGGAGAGAGAGTGGATATATTGGTAGAAGGATGGTAGAAGAACTGCCAGGCAGGAGGCCTAGAGGAGGACCAAAGAGGAGGTTTATGGATGTACTGAAAGAGGACATGAAGGTAGCTGGTGTGAGAGAAGAGGATGCAGAAGACGGGGTTAGATGGAGGCATCTGATTGGCTGTGGCGACCCCAGAAGGGAAAAGCCAAAAGGAAAAGAAGAAGAGCATATCACCCTAGCCATAGCGTATTATCCTAGCCACAGCGTATCATCCTAGCCACAGCGTATCATCCTAGCCATAGCGTATTATCCTAGCCACAGCGTATTATCCTAGCCATAGCGTATCATCCCAGCCATAGCGTATCATCCTAGCCACAGCGTATCATCCTAGCCATAGCATATTATCCTAGCCATAGCTCGCTGCCGATCTGATCAAGATGAGAGGTAAACAACATGTAGTTGCCACGGTGACGCTGCGTGCCGATGCTGGCGCAATATGATGACGTCAGACTCAGATTCATGGTTATTTCATGCACCTTTGTGGATAAAATAAATAATTGACGGTAATCGTGAATATGAAAAATAATCGCCGTTGACAATTATTGTAATATTCACGACTGCCCGACTTCCATCCATGCAAATGTGCTTTGCAGCAGGAAGCACTCACACTGGAGCGAGGACCCCAGGGGTCACGTGTGGCCCGACGTGGTGCGCATCGCCACTGGGGGCCGTCAAACGTACCAGTTAAACGTCCTGAATCAACACATAAAAGGATGGCGTTACAGTAAACGTACAGTAAAACTCCCCAATGCACCGTCTCCAGCGTCCTGGCACCACACACAGATGGCGGAGTTCCCCTCATTACTCAGGCCACTTGCTGAGAGAGGGAGGGCGGAGACAGCTTGAAAGGCCCAGGGGAGGTGGGGAATCATGGCCGACATGGATTACGACAGAGAGATTAGCCCGCGGGGACTGAGGGAAGGATGCAGAAAAAGCGAGAGAGAGGGAAAAAAAGAGAGCAAGAGAGGGAAGCAGACACGGGCGACACAGGACCTTGAATTTAATGTGGTCCCTCTGGCTTTGGGCATCAGAAACGACAGGCTCCTGTGTGAATGGCTATTGTAGGGGGGCATGGTCTTGATCTTTCGGGTACTTAAAATCTAACAACCATCACAAAGATTCACATGCACACCTCCTGTGCTGACTACACTACAAAGCTGGCAGCTGCGGCTCAGAAAAAAAAAAAAAAAAAATCAACTCCCATCTTCAAGTACAATAGTGCTCTTTGAATCCCAACGTGAGCTCTCCAGTTTTTTCTGCTTTTTTTTTTTTTTTTTTTTTTAAGGCTCTTTCTTCTCACCGGCTTCAACAAAGACAGCGGGCCGATCGCTCACACATCACCCCTAAGAGGACCCGCACCTGCCTGCACCGATGGCGCGCTAATGATGAAATTATCGACCTGCATTACTGAGACAACGCAGCCGCGAGAGCCGCCTCCGGTATCAAGGTCAGCCCGGGGCCCCAGTCAAACCCACCCGGCGCCTCATTCTACAATTAGCACAGAAACGACGGGAGTTATTAATATTTCTCCACGGTTCATCGCTAAAAGAAATCATGCTAAACTTAAATTAGCGCAAATATAGTTCGGCGGTAGACAAAAACCTTTTTATTTTAAGTAGCGAGGAGGAATAATTGGACATGTAGGTTCACGGTCTTCATCAAACACATACACGGATTTCTCGCACCTCCCTCACATCCTACTGTACGTGCACTTGAACACACAAGGACCACTTTAGGGAAATTATCTGGGCTGTAAATAACTATTCAAGTGGGAACATTTGTATTTCAGCCTTGGTAATGGATGTCGTATTCACTGAAGGAGCACCGAGGCCACGAGGGCCGTAAACGACACACACGAGCAATTCCAGATGAATAATTCAAAGCAGGATAATGAATCAAGTGAAGGTAATTATCCTGCTGAGGTAGCAGCCGCTGATTCAACACAAGGACGAGGCACCAGAGGTACGAGGAGTTGCCCGGAGTCAACGAGGTGCCATCACCTGCTTTGTTGGGAGAAGCGAGGGAGATGAGACAAAACAGCAGCTAACACTGATGATGATGAAGAGCGCCTCTTCTGCGGGACATTATCTACTTTTAAAGTGCAGTTCCATGAACACAAAAAGGTGGGAACGGGTGAGCAGTGGCTAAGCTGCAGATGTACGGACCGAGGAACGGGTTTGGGGGAAGAGACGCTCCAGCGTGGCTGGGAAAAAGGCCTTTGTGGGGAGTCCCCACACACACACACACACACACACACACGAGAGAGTCCACCAACATCTCTTTTTCTTTTCTTGTCCAGCTGCTGCTTTATGCGTTCGAGCTGAACTGCCCAGCTTTCCCTCCGCTGTCCCAGGGGTGAACCCCTAAAGGGGAAAGTAGCTTCTTCCCGAGGTTCCTTCTCTTAATACAAGTGCCTCGGTACTTCAGCGTCCTGATCACGCTGAAGCTGCTGTGGCAAAACAGCGCCATCCATCCGTTTTGATCCTGCACGTCATCCAGGAAATAAAACCCGGCAGATTCAGTTACAATTCACATTCATTATGTATCTGTGTGAATGTTGTATAAGTATCAGAGGCAACAGTTACATCTGCCAGAAGATTCACCACTGAGAATTGATTGTGTTTTAAGTTTAAAGAATCAGGAAGGAGCTCATTTCTAACTCTGTGATGCTTTGATGTTTGTCATTTATCTGTTTGTTTGTTTTTTGATATTACAGAAAACATCATTAGAATGCCGCTTCTTTACACAGTATCATAGTCATTCAGCAATCAAACACTGGAGGCTGATTTCCCCTCATTTTCCAGTTGTATGCTGCAGCTGTAATTCCATTAAAGTTTGATGAAACAGACAGAAGCTACAGACTTATACAGACACATCACTGTGTGCAGCAAATTTACTCCACATCACTTGTTATGCTCTTTTAGCACTGTTTTACTGATACAAGACATCTTTGTCACGTAAACACGTGTACTTATACTAATGACAAGCATGTGCTACTGTTAACGTGACACTGAATTTAAAAAAAAAAGAAAAAAATCTCTGCAGCCAGCCGTCACGGTAGCATGCTAGCTAACAGCTGTCTCTGGTCCAGGTCAACACAGATGCAACTGCTGAAACATTACATGCAAAACACAGTAAATACTCGGGGTTAACCTTAAGCCAGTTGTTGTTACAAAGGCTTGCGTTTGAAGTTCGGTGAAGCTTCACTGTTTGTTAGCATCAATATCGCTGCAAAGTGGATGAGGGGGCTGGGCTAGCATTAGCCTCAAGCATCCTACCGCTCCGGTCGGGAGACACACAGAGACTCACCTGACTGTAATGCACCCGGAAGGGTTTGAGATAGTTGGACTCTGTACACGGACCGACCTCAATGTTATTTATCTCTTCCATAATTCACAGTAGTTGTGTTAGTGGCTCAAGGATGGTTTTTCTTCCAGCGCACTGACAGCGATGGAATGTCTACGGAAGCCCAGAGAGGACACGAGACCCACAGGAACAGAGTTCGACTTTTGCTCGGGTTCAGAATCTGACCAAGTAAATTAGAATCTTTTATACTGATTATTAAGATGCTTTCAAAACACTGGCCAAAAATTAGAAGTTAAAACACATAAAAAGAGGCAATTAAAACTACATGATACAAACTTGACTCCCTCAACAATAAAAAGACTTAAAGTTAAAGAATCCACATGTTCTCTTTTTAACTCTTCTTTTAGATAAATATTCGTTAGAATTTTTTAACGCTGGAACTGAACTAAATCTGGTGCATTTTACTCAAACGTATAAATCAATAAAAAAATATTATTATTTTACAATTATTATTGAAGTTGTGGTAAAGCTGCTCCATGCTGCACTGTTATGTCTCTGCACAGCTGATGCAGATGTTGCTAAGCTACACAGAACAACGTGGAAACAGACCACAAAGAAGCAGGACATGACAACTAACTTGATAACTAACCAAACTGATACCTGCAGCTGATTTGGAGCTACAGAAATCGAGATCTGGGGCATTCTGCCGCTGGCCCCAGTTGTACAAATGAACATCGTTATGTGTGGTACATCTGCCAGTGGACTCACACACACACACCCACACACACACACACACACACACACGTGCTAGCATGGAGCAGGTCGCCGTGGTTCAAGTAGCCACGAACACATTCCTGATAGCTGAAAGAAGAATCAGCAAAGTTCATCGCCTTCACCGTGCTGAGTAATGAATGAGACATGGGTGTGGGAGCTCTTTTTCAACAAGCCTCCCTCGAAGGGTGAGGCAGGATGATGTCACCCTCTCACATCAATAGCAGCCTTATAATGGAAAACAATCTGCAGCGCTCCAATCTCGGCGGGGCTGACTTCCTCCAGCAAATGAGCCCCAGTCCACCGCCCACTACACAAGGACAGGACGTAACACTCTCAGCGAACTGATTTACATCTAAATAAATACAGCCTGGGAGCAAACAATGTGCAGAACCCCCCACACCCCCCCACCCAAAGAAAAAAGAGGAACCGGCGTCTCACGTCCCATTTAGGTGGCCTGGTCCAGCCAAGCTGCAGGGAATGATAAGATGGAGAGAAGGTGGAGACGAAGAAAAGTCAAGTTGGGGCAAGACTCGGAAAGAATGAAAAGATCCAGTAAAGGAGAAAAAACAAGTACACGAATGTATCAGATAAGATAAGAAGTACTTTATTTTATCCCAGACATGGGAAATGAACTTGTTACAGCGGCAGTCAGTAGCAAGAAGAGTAACTTTAACGCTAGTTAGGAGATTACATGTGAGCAGCAGGAACATGTACCACCCTAGATAGATAGATAGATAGATAGATAGATAGATAGATAGATAGATAGATAGATAGATAGATAGATAGATAGATAGATAGATAGATAGATAGATAGATAGATCGATCGATCGATCCTTAATTCTGATTGGCTAGCCCAGTCCGGTGAATCAGGAAGTAAGATAAAGTCATTTGGTCAAGGGTAAAGGTTTTCGGTGAACTTCACCTTTTTTTTTCTTTCCATCTGTTTCCAGAGCAGTTCTTTGTTGGCATGTTTTTCACTGTGCCTGCTGGTCCGGTAGTGCCAGCTCTTTCCTGTGTTTGTTTTCTCTCCGTGTGTTTTCGTCTCCGTTTCCTGAACATTGCTCCGTCTTAATGGGCCTGATTTTCCTCCTGCTGCCTTTGGATCAGACTCTTCGTTCAGTTTTTAAGGATTAAGTGACAGCTTGACCAAACCCTCGAGCGTGATGAACACTGTGGAGGTCAAACGAGCCTGATGAGGACCACTCATGAGTCAGGTACCTGGTGAGAAGGATTCCCTTTCGCCTGACCTCTGTGGAACCTTTACTGGATCATCTCCTGTAGTTAACGTGTTAATCCCTAAACCTCCGACTTTGAATTTCTTTGTTGTTTTCTTAAATTACCTGCCCAGCTTCAAATATGTTGAGAGATTCTGAAACCAGTGAAGATATTAGGAGCATCCCTGTTCTAGTCTGATGGAATGTGTTGATTGGCTGTAGACATGCTGCCTTGTTGTGTGTCTTTCACTCTGAAAGATCTAAAGGCTAACATCCTGGGTCAAAGGTGACTGTTCCTTGTTTAGGAAAGGTGGGACTAACTCTGATTTACATGGGACAAAAACTCTCCGGTCATCTATGCATAGCACAGTTTATCAGCCGGGGTCAAGCAGGAATTTGGGACATCAGCGCGGAGAATGCACTTAGCCAAGGTGACTGCTGTACCTCTGTTAGCAGGCCCGAGGGGGGGTGGGGGTGGGTCAAGACGGTCGGTGTCCACACGTCCGGCAGTCCCGGCCTCCTGCCGCCACTTGTCTTGTCTGAGAGGCGTCAGTACGGGCGCGCACTCGTGTTAGCGTTACATGTCAAAAGGGTAGCTGATAATAGGGGACCTAGCGCAGAACCCTTCTCCTCCGGCTCCCCGTGAACGTGCTGATGGAATCTCTTTCAGGCCTTTTTGGCTTTTAGCTAATGCTTTGATTGCTCTGCTCCCCTGTTGCCTGTCTGGTGGAGTCCATGCTTCTACAGGCAGGGCTGCTTTTGCAATAAAGCCAGAACAATATTAGGCAGGTGGTCATGCAATTAGCGTTAGCACAGCCACGAATGGTGATTTTTTTTTTTTCTTCTGTTTCCCTGCTAACGAGATGTAAATGTCCCCTCAAATATTATAACAAACGTGTCTTGATGCTTCTTGGGGTTACTGGAACCATTGAAGTTTAATCCTTTGGGACAGCTGCTGCTCTCCAGCCCCCCCTGCAGAGCGGGAGCCTATTTTAACAAGCCAGACTCACAATTGTCTTTTCCCCCGGAATGACCAGAGAATGTGAACCCTTCAGGTCACAAATCTGTGTGTGTGTGTGTGTTTGGGGGGGGGGGGGTTGACCAGGGCAGGGGGTGGGCTGTACGTGGTCGTTGCCTTGTCTTTCACATCTCCATGGGAGCACATGCCGTCAGAGCTAATTACCTGCCTGGAAGGATCAATTAAAGACGTCCTCAAATGTCCCCAACCGAGAAGGATTACAACTGTGCGAGGGGGCGAAGGAGGAGGGGGCGACATCCGAGGTCAACTTTAGACAGGGGACTGTTTGTCTCGTTAGCAGCCTCTAATCACTTTCAGGCTCATCATGAGTGCAGGAAGCCTTTAGCAGCATTTAGCTTTGAAATCCTTGAGAAAGAGCTAACACTGAGGTAAACACTAGCTTGTCTCAGTACACACTGAACATCTGGATGCACATGTGGATGTTCATCTGATAAAAACTGATGAAGCAGATAGGCGCTCAGAATCTTATGGACACGTGCTTGGAAACCAAACAAATTCTGTGCATTCGCTCAAATTCTGTATGTATGATACCATTTATTTATAATTTGCATTTTGCAGCAGTTGTTATACTACATTACTTTTTAAAATGGTTGTCAGTAGATAGAACAAATGCCAACAATTAAATGCTGTATATTTACAGTATGTAACGTATATTGAACATCTTTCAAACTAATACTGTATTTGAATGTCATTTCTTTCATGTCTTTTTCTTTTCTTCCTTGATCAAAGCTAGCATGTGGCAGGTTGGTCCCATTTGCACTTTAGCACAAAGGGAACCCTGGAGCACCTCTCTGTCTTCCAAAGGTAATTCCGCCAGCATAAAGCCCTCTCCCCGCTGATGTCAGTGGAAGACACTTATGGGGTTATTAAGGTGAAATAGTGCTGCGGGATCCACGGATAAACAGATCTGAAGCACGCCGCCTGAGGCCAAACGCTGCTCTCGGCAGAAGAGGATGTGTGAGGTGTCGGCATTGTGCTGCTGTTTAAATCTCAATAAACAGTTCCGTTCCTCCCTCAGATGGATGTTGTTTTCGCGCTTGTCAGGAGGACGGTGGCTAGAATGGCGGGTGGAAATGACGTTATTAGGCAGGACGCCACCAGGTACTAACTACATTAGGTATAAACCTGTTAGTTTATATAACAAATATGGGCACTTTTAGCCTAAATGTTATTTTTTTCCCCCCAATGATTTAGAATATTTAAATTTAAGGTGGGATTAATTCTCAGCTAGCGCAAATTGTCCTTTAAGCTTAAAAAGGTGACAGACTGTTACAGCAGCTATTTGTGTTGCTTTTAGCGACGACGATATATAAGAAAAAGAAACTACATGGATACATTTTAATTGTAAAAAAGAGAATTAGAGAGAAAAATGAGCAGGAAAGTTCAGTAGTCTTTTTCTTGTTTGTTGATTGAATATGTTTCTGTGAGGATAATGGAAGAAATTCCTTCTGTAGATAAACTGAAATGAAATTCAGTTGACCCCTGGGTCACGAGACCCAAATATCACTTGAGCCAAACTTAACCTCTGCCTGAACACCCTGCGTGTCCTCTGTCTGACAGGTTGTCAGTCAGCAGGAGCTCACGTCCCCTGATGACTCACTCAAGGTTAACGGTTTGGAAGGTCAACTTTGACTTCTGTCGTTTGGGGCCTCAGCCACCCTCATGAAAGGTCTGTTTGACCTTTCCAATAACCTCTGGACAGGAGCTCCTTCAGCCATGTTTATCTGCTTGACTTTGAACAGCAGAGAAGCCCCCCGAGGAAACGCAAAAGTCCAATTTCAGACCGAAGGATCTGCACACTGTCAGGGTTTAAAGATGCAACTGCTCTGACAAGCATGAAAAAGACGAGTTAAAGTGTAGTCCTTTTTTGACAGCCATATTTTTAATAGTGACTGATAAAGTACACACACTGCTTCCTTACCAAAATGTTTGACTATCTATAATCATATGTACACATAGACACTGATCTCAGAACTGCTGGAACCCGTTTTTACGCGTCAACAGTAGATAACGGTCCATGGTCACCACCTGGCGGCGCCTCTGGGAACTGCACAGTGAAAGTAGCGCTTCCTGTATTGGCACGTCTAAATATTCATCAGTCGGCAGGAAAACAGTATTTTAAACATTGTACATCTATATTGTACAAAACCAGAGCAGCTCCAAATGTCAGAAAATTCCTCGTCTCAGCGGGGCAGATTCTCGTAAATTTTCTTTAGAGTCTTCGTCAGGAGGTTCTTGCCTGGCGTCAAAGAAGCCACGATTTCTTCCACCTGTTGGAGCCTGGAGATGCACGGACATCGAGCACCAGCGTTAAACTTACTGGGTTTGTTTCAGGTCTACAACTTATTCAAAAACGGGACTCAGACTTACGTTGTGTCTCCAATCATATTTTTAAAGCTGTGTACATGGAGGACATAATGGTGGTCGCTCAAACTGACAGAGAAGATCACTTCAAACTTTTTAAAATTCTTCAGACTGCTGAAGACAGTGTGAACACTAGAGAAAGGATTATTAACCAAGGGTTAATTTAACAGGTAGTTCACAGTCACATCAGCAATGAATTGTGTATTGTCTCCTTACAGGGTGTCCACACAGCTGATGTTGAGGATATCGAGCCTTAGACCCCCCCACATCTTCAGCAGACGCAGCTCCTCTCCCAGCAGACGACAGCGTCCCACCACAAGGCTGACATCAAGCAGCAGCTGTGCTCAACAAAGGACAAAACTCTCAACTTCCTTTTGACACAGGCGTCAGGAATGGATTCGCTTTACACACCCATGGCTGCACCTTGTTATTAAACACAGAGAACTGCAAGCCTCCATCCCTACCTACCTTTGGAACGTGCCTGTCTGTGGGATACTTCTCAACCCAGTCAGGTTCTCCCTGGGTGTACTGAGAGAGCAGTCTGTGAACCATGTGGGCATAGTCCTGGGACGTCTCTGTACCAAAACAGGGAAGAAAAAAAAAAAAAAAAAAAAAAAAAAAAGATTTAACGCCAACAAAAAATCTCCTCAGTGGTCAGTAAATGCACCAGCTGTATAAAGCAGCAAAACTTTAGAAGATCACAAATGTTCACCCTTTAAGCGATTGAACTTCCCATATGTATCATTTTGCGCCGCCTAGTGGCGTCACAAGCTCACTGCACAATCGCAACAAGCATCCTCTGAACCTAAACATGACGGATAAGTCTCTACAAAATGCTCTCTTAAATTAAATATTAGTTTTTCTCACAAATCCTATTGAATTGACTATAACTAACAATAAATAACTGGCAAATTATTCAGAATTTTCAGTTTCCTCACCATCGATGTGATGGTGGAATGCAATGTGTGAAATTCTCTTCTCCAGTTCATTATCAGCAACTTTTCCTGAAAAACAGAGGAAAAAAACATATTTATAAGAGGAAAAAGGAATGCACCAGACTGTCAAATCTAATAGGTAAAAATAATTAGTTCAAAATAATTAGTTGTCATGGTATGCTGAAGATCAACGGTGAGCAAATCGCACCGTTGGAATCCTCGTAGATCAGCTGCAGATGGAAGGTGTCATAGAGAAACGTGTAGACTGTGCAGCCGTCGCTGGCGTCTCCGAACCTCCACTCACTTAACCTGAGACGATACAGACACAGGAGTGAACAACACAAGCATGCAGAGATGATAGCTCATGACACAGGCAAGCTAACTATCATTTTGAATTAGATGCGCCTACATCTCATTTTAATACATAAAAAGAAACGTTAAGCTTACATATGCACTGTTGTGATGTGGTTCTCCAGGTTCTCTGTCTCAGCTTTCAGCCTCTTCAGTTTTTTGGAGTTCTCCGTCATCTGCACTTCCAGTTCAGATATTTGTCTGGGCACCAAAACAAAGGAATGGATTTATTAAAAACATCTCTTAAAAGAGAGAAAAAAAACAACAGAAAACTAACAACAGCCAGCTCACCTGCCATCATCTGCCAGAGCTTCAGTGACTCTGTTCATTTCTGTTTAAGAAAAGAATCAATAAATCAGATGAAGAAAAATGAAAACCCAAATAAAGAATTCTCTAACGGAAGGTTTAATTACCCTGCTGTAGAGATTTAAGGCTTGGTGTGTCTTCAGATCCTTTTTCTACAACTTGAGCAATTTCTAAAGAGAAAACAGGCATTTCATCTTTAGCTCTGGCTGCTCCAGCAACACTCCCTCCAAAACCATCTCCCTGAGTGCGACTGTCAGTCCAAACATGAATCAATCTTCCACAAACATGTAGCAGTGTAGGTGTGGTGGACGCAAGGTTTTCTAAACAAACCTGCTTCAAGTTCACAAATACAACCATCCAGACGTCTGATCATCTCATCTGCTTTCTCAGTTGTTGCCCTCAAGCTCTGTTGCTCTGCCTGAAAACAAAATCAAGGGGTCAGTAACTTTCCATGCTCTGATGCAACATGTGCCGCCCAGAGCTGTGTTTTCGTGACGGCTCGCACCTGATTAGCCTGCACGAGATCCAAGTACAACTTCTCCTTCATCTCATGAGACCGAACTTTGCTTGTTTTTCTGAAGAAGTTGTTCCTCTCTTTAAGTTTAGCGCCAAAAGATTTGAGCTGCGACAACAAATATGTTGAAGTGAATTAGTCACATTTCCATGGACCACGTAGGTAGATTAGGTAAAAATAAAAACAACGGACTTCTACATACCTCTTTCTCTGTATAACCACTCAGTTCTTCCCACAAAGTTTTATTAACGATCTTCAGAGGCTTGTCAAGATCGTGCATTCGCTCCTTCAACCTGAGTTAGACGGGGAGAAACAAACAAAAAAAAAAAAAACAACCTTTTTTTTCCCCCGAAGTCCCTCATAAGCGACAGCTCTTAGCACAGCTCCGACTGACACATACCCCTGCACCTTCTCTGCCAGGTAACGGACGTTTGCCTCATACACCTTCTGTTTAGGATGGTGGATGTGTCTGTCTTTCAGTGAATCCAAAGGAGTTCGTTCTGCGTCAGACCAAAGCTGCAAATAAAACACAAGCCATCAGGTCTCGTTGCTTCAGTTCATTTCATACATTTGTCTGACATTGTGGGAGAATAACTTACTCGCTCGGGCAGAATGCTTTGCCGAGGATTGTGGATGACAAAGTCTATACTGAAGAGTTTAAAGAACTCCAACATTGTAACAGTGCCGTCATCAAATTTCTATAAAGAAAACAGGTCCGTGAACTATTAGCATAAAGGAAAATTGAAGATGTTTTAAATGAATTAATTTGTAAACATGCCAATATACCCTCTGCATATCACTGGCATAATCTTCAAGCTGCGATTCAAAAAGACTCTGTTTGAATGCTGGAGAAACAGAAATGGCAGATTTACAAATGACAACAACAGGAAAAGCATAAAGAAAAAGCATCTAAAGGAACCTGAGCTACACTATAGAAACGCTGCACAACTTACTTGATTCGGACGTAGCTTCGCATCTGATGCTGGCTGTGTGGCTGCTGCTGGACTCGTCTGTGGTCTGGGTCGTCATGGTTGGAGCAGAAGTGACGTCACTGTTGTAATCTCCAAGACAAGGCTGTGAGCCCTGGCCAGAAAGTATAAAAAACACACACACAAATGGAGAAAACGTACTTGAAAATCTACAATATACCAGAATACTTAGTAGATGCTCCTCCCAGGTTTTTATTAGAAAATTTGCCAAGAAAATGAAAATAGAATTGTTCATTATACCGTATTGAAGCCGTCTTCTGTCTTTTGCCTCCTCTCATCCTCCACATCATCTTCATCAGTTGGTAAAAGTCTCTTTTTGCCATGGGCAGCAGGGATTAAGTCATCTTTAAACACATCTTCCTCTAAAGGTCTGTCCATGTTGAAATCCTCAAGAGGGCTCAGTTTTACTCCAGCTTTATGGGGACTTTTATTGTCCAAAAGCTCTGATATGTCCTCACAGCTATCAAGCTCTTCATCGTTAATATCACTAACATCTGCATCAAAGTCACTCAGCTGACTGGTAACGTTGGCGGCGAGCGTCTTTGTCTGCTCTCCTGCTGAAGTGGCCTTGCCATCGCTGGCTTTGGCTCTCTGGGGAAGTCTTGGCTTAAAACCTCCCACCGAGAGTCTGGACATAAGCTGCCTGGTCTTCAGTTTGAAAGGAGTTTCAGCAGCAGTCGTGGTCGGTTCCACATCACTTCGATCCTGTTTTGCTTCTTCGTTTGTCCACACAGCTGGTCCAAGTGCCGGCCCCACTGCGGGACTGGGATCGACTTTCTCCTGAGCATTTGTGCCCACATCCTGCTCCTGCTGAAGCAAAGTCGCTGTGCAGCTCTCTGTAGCGACTGAATCGGGAGCTGCACTGACCCTGTGGCTCAATCGCCTTATTTTAGCATGAAGATCTGCAAAACTCATTCGCTTGGATTTCCGTGACGGTGCCACGTCGACATCGTCGTCGCATTTTTGCAAAATTTGCGTTCTTGGCTCAAATTCCTTCTTGTCACCTGCGAGATGTGCAGCAAAAACATCTTTATGAATTGTTATTTCCTCACAGGTCGACTTTGTTTCACAGGAGCTGACAGCCACGCACTGAGGTGGTTCATCTGTAGTCAAATTATGACCCGTCTGAGCTTCAGCCACAGCTACGTCAAAACCGACAGCTGGACAATCCAACACGGCTTGATTCACTGGCTTTTTCTTTTCTATATCAACACACAGTTTTTGTGGACCTAACTGGTCGAGATGGTCATTAGACAAAAATGGAGCAGGGCACATCTTGTCTTCTCTCTTTTCCAGTGGTAAAGGCAATCCCGTAGTTTCTTCAGAACCTCTGTGAGGAACATCTGACTCTATTCCTGAAGTCATGCCAATATTTACAGCGCAGCTTTGAGCCACATCCATGGAAGTGCCATCTGAGGCGGGTTTTGTTTCCTTACGAGAAGGCGACGCCGCATGCTTCGGTTCGGGATGGACGTCTAAATCACTGGCAATGTTAACGGTGTGACTTCTTGTCACATCCATGTCCGCCTCCTTTGCACTGAACTGTACGGTTTCCTCTCCAAAGGCAGGGAAACGGTGCAGATTTTGGTGTGACCGTAGGTTCAAACCAGTGTCAATGTTGACCGAGTGACTCTGTGTCTCGTCCATGGCTGCGTCATCTGCAACAAACTTCACCGTTTCCTCACCAGAAGCTGCACACGGCATGCTTTGCTGACAGTAGAAGTTTAAATCACTTGCTATGTTCACAGTGTGGCTTTTTGTCACATCCATTGCTGCGTCACAATCGGTAAACCTCACAGTTTTCTCACCACTCGGAGGTAATCCGTCATCATTTTGGCGTGGACGCGCCTCTAAATCGCTGGCCATGTTCACTGTGTGGCTTTGCATAACGTCCATGGCTGCATCATTTTCAGTGAACCTCACTGTTTTCTCTCCCATCATGGGTATGAAGTCAACGTTTTGGTTTGGCTGGAGGTTAAAACCAGGGTCGATGTTTGCAGTGTAACTTCGGGTCTCATCCATGGCCACATCACACTCAGGAGACGTCACTAATCCCCTGCCAGGAGGTGCACGCTGCTCATTCTGCTGGGAGTGGAAGTCTAAATCACAGACGATGTTTACAGTGTGACTCTGTGTAACATCCATGGCCGCTCCATTTACGCTGAACCTTACGGTCTTCTCTCCAAAAGCAGGTAAAAAGTCCATGTTTTGATGAGAACGATTTCCTAAATCACTGATAATGTTCACGGTGTGACTTTGTGTCACATCCATAAATGCTTCCTCAGCAGTGACCGCCACTGTTTTGTCTCTGGCATCAAACTTGCCCTGAAGGTGATGATCAAAAAATACATCAAAACTTTGAAACAGCTAGTTAAATTGCATATTGCTTGCCTTTAAATCAGATTATGCATAGCTTACCTCAGTCTCTTTCATGTCCGCCTTTAAAGAAGCAGTCATTGAGGTTTCCATTACTATGTGTAAAAATAATGAATTAAAAAAAAAAAAAAAAAAAACAGAAAATTGTTTTAATAACTTATTAAAGGTGTGAGCGTTTGCTGGTTTCATACCTTTATAGTTTGGTAAACCCGTCTCTGCATTCTTCAAATGTCCACTTTCAGCAGACAGGATGTCTGTGGCAATGTTTACGGTGTGACTCCGTGTGACGTCCATGCACGCGTCATCTGCGGAAAACCTCACTGTTTTGTCTCTGTGGTCATCTTCAGCATCAAATCTAATCTGTTGGAGATTTATTTCGCACAGATCAGAACATTAGAAAGCAAAGAGATTAAAGAAAGAAGTTAATCATTTCTAGTATATTCACCTCATGTCCTGGCACCTTAGATTTTGTTTTGAAAAGACCTGCAAAGAAGTCTTTAAATCCCTGATCCATCCCACTGACCCTTGCTCCAGGTACACGTGTGTCATGTTGTTGCTCCTTCTGAGATGGAGAATTGTCGATTGTCTGCTTCTGGCTCATGTGAGCCAGTGAACCACTCACAATGTTGACGGTGTGGTTTTGAGTCATGTCCATGAACTCATCACCAGCTGAGAACATTATAGTTCTATCAAGGGTCCCCTGCAACAGGACATGTTAATCTATAACAGTGTATGTTACAGCAGACTCATATGCTTGTTAAGCAAAACCCATTCAAGTTACTGTACACTATCGTTAGTTTTACCTACTGTCAGTGTGTCAAGTTTTAGCCTTTAATAATATGGCAGCATAGTAAAGGAATTATAAGACTTACCGTGTCTCTTTGGTGAGGATTCTTCAACTTCATCTTTTCTGCATTTTAAAAATAAAGAAATCAAATTACAATGTATTCAAACCTTCTTACTTTTACCCCACTTCAAAAGACCTAGCTGACAGAAACTGTAGTACCTTTTGTCAGGAACGATGTTGCGTTTCCACTGCTCTGCTGCTGCTTCAGCTGTGACGTGCGGTCAAAACGTGGGCAAAACTCTTTTGAGCAAAATGAACTGCTAACATCATCAGGGATGGCTTCCACAGATTCGGTCATCAAACCTCCATAATGGGGTGTATCCATCTTCCTGGAGGCATTTACAGACCCCTCCATCACGGCCCTGACTGATTGTGGAGCCTGGTTTTCTTCATCCACCTCAGACTTTTGTGTTTCCTCTGAGGATCTGTCTACTACAGTAACCTCAGCAGTTTTGCTGTGGGGGCCATAAGATTTAAAAAGACCAGCAAGAAAGTTTTCAAACCCAGGATCCGAACTAGGAACCGTGGAGGATATGCCTGTAATGTCTGAATTTGGGCCCGTGCTTCGACTAGTAGGAAGTGGTGCTGTATTTTTAGGAGTCACCCCCATGGCTCCATTATCAGCATCAAAAAACATGTTTATCTCTTTGGTAGGGAAAACATCGTGGCTCTGAAGGGACGTGTCTGTTAATATCTCTGCATTATTAGCGATGTTTATGGTTTGACTCTGGGTCATATCCATGAATGCATCATGTGCAGAAAACATCACTGTTTTCTCCCCAAAGGCATCTTCAGTATGAAAATTGACCTGGTGAAGATAAGTAGCTTTATGTTAAAAGTACCATTACTATAAAAGGCACCGCTATATCGAACAGGAACAAGACAGACACATAAAAATGGCCACAGAATGACTTTAAGCTCACCATGTCCCTTTTATGAGGAGCATGTAGAGGTGCATTCAACAGAGTTTCCATTCCTAGGGTTAGGGATTGTTTTTTAGTAAAAAGTATCTTATATAATCATGTATGTTGTTGTATGTTCATGTTGTTGAACACTTCCATCACTACCTGTAATTTGTTGGATCTCATCTTCAGTGATCTCAACTCTGGAGAAAACATTTAAGATAGTTATGCAGATAGACCATACACACATGCACTAACCTGTCTGTAAAAATTAAGCCAACTTACCTATTTTGTGTGGTTGTTGCTATTTAATAAAGCATAGGTCAGAAATAAAAATAAATAAAATTATACATTTTTTCACAATCAAACAAACTCACACACTTACTTGTTATTAAATCTTGCAAAGGCCTTCTAACTGGAGAGGTATTTTTGACTTCGCTGTAATATTAAATCACTGATTAGTTTAAAGTGTCAGTGTCCCTGTGCAGAATTAGAGCTGAGATTTTTTTTTTAAATGTCTTACTTTGAGAAGATTAAAACATTGTCGGCAGGGGCAAAACTGACTCTTCTTGAAGCCCTTTTTTCCACTGGTTTGGGACACTCCACCTATGAGAAGATGTTATTGGCACAGTTTGGGCTTTTGTACGGGAATTTTGCATTACAGTGAAATGCAAATTTTAAAAGAGAAGAAAAATGAGATCGAGCAATGTTTATACAATACATTTACCAAATTTTCTTGCTGCTCTGGATCAGGATACCTGATGGACTTCTTGGGTGCCTTTAAGATCTGAAAATTAAAGATTGCATAGAATATGATTTAGGCTAATGAGTTAATAATATATATATATATACACTGCATACATGTTTTGACACTTACTGAAGAAACGCTGCGCCTCGAGATTCCACTATTTTCACTAAAAGAAAACATATAGACAAATAATATATGCCAACGTATATCTACATAGATGGGTTTAATACTACATGATACTTTTTACTTACTCATTCCTGGCTGGTTCCAGAGGGTCCATTTTCAACTAAGATCAAATAAAATGTATATAAAAACTTCAGTATTAAGACTTCAAAAGCATCAAAGCATTTGTTAGAACAACAGATCAGATGCATACAAGATGAGATTACTTAATAAATAAGGCATGGTCTGACCCTGTAAAATTTAATAAGATCAGTCCAAGTGCTGAGAATCTGTTATTTTGGCTAATATTTGGATTGGTCATATGCATGTTTACAGTATGGAACTGTATGGAAACAGTATGGAACATTAAAATACTTTAGAAATTACTCCCAAAGTACGCAATAACGTTTAACAAAACAACACATTCTCATCTACAACAGAAAACAGATTTACAGCATTTAGCTAACATGATCGTGTTTACGTTTTGTAAAAAAAAAAAATTAGATATTCCCAAAAAGAATTATTGTAACGCATACCTCGTTGTTGTTTAATATCTTATGGAACTGTGTTGTTATTGATAAGTTAAAAAAAAAATAGACGTCATGGCACTTGTTTTTGGCGCAGTTAATCCAGAAACCCACAAAGAGCAGCTAAACTTAACGAACCTCGATGCTAACGTCTTAAGTTTTGAATTTAGCCGCCTACGCGCCTGCGCACTACACGATGTTAACTACGATTTCGTTTCTTGTGGTTATTTAAATACATCAAAGGCTAAAATCAAGCTATAAAAAAGGTTTATTAAAACAGACATGAGATACAACCAAACCAGGATATACATAAAATATATCGTTCTGGCAACATCAGGTAGTGCTATAAAAATACAGGAAATCACTTAGCCAAACCGGAAGTGACCGTAGAGGGCGGGCCGATTTTGAATTCGTGTGGATGAGTTCTGTTGATAATATTCGCATAAAGGTAAGCTTAAATATTATATATTATAATATTTTATTTTCCTACGAATCCCGGAGGCTCTACTATTGTATCAATCAATTTTTATTTGCTATTCAAAACGAAACCATTTAAAGTGTGTCAAATTAGGTGTTTCGGTGCAGAACACTATATCCATGACGCATTATAATTATTTAACGCATAGGTGATTATCTCTTCATACAGCCGCCTTTGCCATTGCCATTGCCGAGACTATGTCTTCTAAAATCCCAAGAGGTGAGCGTCATTGTCTTTGGACATCGCCTTAAGAGAGTTTTGAAAAGAAATTTAGCTGACATTAATATCGCTGTGTGAAAAGGTATGCAGCTGCCCGCAGAAACGAAGAAAAATGGTCATAAGCTTGAACCCAAAGACACTGTGACTGGATCTGCAGCAGCGAATGCTGCTCAAAAGCCAGCTGGAATCCTCAAATCTCAAAAAGAAAACATCCCAAGGTGTGACAGTACAAGTCAGTGATATGCATGATATATTCTGTCACTCATTGTTGTTTCGATTTAACGTAAAACATCGCAGAACATATCTCTCGCACTCACTCAAAATTGATCGTTTCAATTTTGTCTTCCAGAAAAAATGTTGCTAATAAAGTTTCGAAAGGGTGAGCTGTTCAATGTACAGTAGGATCTCTCAAAGTTTTTTTTTTTTTTTTTTTGTTATCAGTTGTCTGTTTTGCATTTTTCTTCAGGATTTCTACCAGATTTGGGCAACAGGCAGAGCTTAAGGAACAAAATCAGCAACTGTTGACTACAAATGAAGAGCTGCAAAAAAGCCTTGCCAACACTCAGGTGCTGAGAGCAAGGTTTTCCTTGCTGTATTCATTGATGTAAAATTAGAATCTGATGTAATTGCCTGGTAACATGCAAAACTTCTTGTTTGGCAGCAACGAGTAGCTGAGATGGAGCTACAGTTTAAAGACATGAAAGATGAGAATGTAGGGTTACAGAAAAGCTTGAAGGACTGTCATGTTCTCTTAGTCACAGCAAAGATGGACCCAGGTAAATGAGTTTCCACTGTTGTCATGGTGTTCTGTTGGTGGCTGTGACCTAACATAAGCTTTCCAATTGTCAGTTTCAGGGGAAAGAGTTGGAGAAGCTGCACAGCAAAATGAGGATCAAAGGAAAGAAGTCATGGTGTCTACTTTTATTTTACTTGACTTGATTACATGGATAGGAATATTTAGTTGTTTTATTCTCTTTAAAAGTGGTTCCAATAAAACAAAATTCAATTACTTCTCGTTTCAGAACATCTCCAAAAATCTGTTAGATGAAATAAAAGCATTCGGAGGAATTGCGTTGGAGCAACGTGCTCGGTTGGAGGTGAGAAAACTGCTTGTTTCACCAACAATGTTTTGCTTCTGCTGGCATAAATAACAATAGGAAATGGATTTTAAATGCCTCTTTTTTTGAACACAGGAAATTCAAACAGTAATGACAGAACTCTTAAAATCCCGGGAACAGATGATGAAAGAGAGGGAGATGTTCTTTCAGGAAACTACTGAAATGGAAAAAGCTCTGGAGGAAGCAGAAACGCTACTGTTGTAAAGAAAAAAGTGCATTTAAATTGTTAATTATTATTCAAGTGTTTGTTTTCTTTCAATGTTATTGTGACTGAAAGTGGAAATAAAGATTCTTTCAAATATCTGTCTGTCCTCCATGGATTTATTTTCTCCCTGGCAGGTTCATGTGAGGGTTTTCAAACCTGCCCAGACTGGTTCAATGGTTTCTATTATACTTTCATACCAATCTTATGGATCTGAATTCTATGTGGTCACACCCATGTTTAGTGTCTCGGAGATGTAAAAGCTTTTGTGATTAGTCAGGAGTAATTTTTTTTAATCAACATACTGTATGTGACATGGAATAATGGAATACAGACCAGGTTGATCTGATGCCAACCTGATGTAGTTGATTCCAGTTGATTCCAGTATTCCACCAAATATTAAACTGCAGCAGCCAAGTTGCTCATAAAATTAAAGCGGCACAAGCAATAATAAACAACCAATCTATATGTGCTCACCTTGTCCAGGAGGTGGCAGCATTGAAAGTTATAGCATGCTTTACCAAATTAAAAGAAGAAATCCGGAAGTTGCGAAAAAAGTCATCCCAGAGAGGCATGAAAGACATTCATCTGCAGTGAGTAAACAATACTATGTTTTGCTGCTCACTTGGCCATAGCGAAACATTCATATTAGTTTAAACATTCTGCATGCAAATATTCAAAACCGCATATGCTTGCTTGCCTCAACTGAGTGCTATTAAACGGTATAAATGAGTGAACGGGTGCGTTTACTTCCAGGAGTACCTGGAATAGCAGAGGGGAGCTTGACAGTTTGAAAAATAGGCTATGGTTAGTGGCCATAGTGTGTATGCACTGTGTTGTTAAATATTCAAATAATGATTTTATAAAATAACATGTTAAATTCCTCCTTTCTTCCTTCGTAGGACATGTCCTCAGGTGGTGTGAGGTGGCTGCTAAGCCAGAGAATGGCATCTGTCTTTGCTGACAGTGTAGGCTACTGGACATCCGCATCCAGACTGGGAATGTGCACTGTAAGATCAGGCATTACTGCTTCATCTTGCAGGTGGGTTCCATTCTCTACTGATGCAGGCGACTCTGAAAAAGTACCTGTTGAAAAGAAGAAGAAACCCCTGGATCCCCGAGCTCGTGCCACTGTCACTGCTGTTGGCCGTAAAATCCCACAGCGTCAAATACAAGTCATAAGTGATATGGGAGAGAACATGGGCACCATGCACCGTTCAGATGTCATCAGGATCATGGATGAGAAGGGTCTCAAGTTGGTGTTGCTGAGTGAACACAAAGATCCTCCTTTGTACAAGCTGATGACTGGCAAACAGATTCACGAAGAGCAGTTAAAACTACGGGAGAAGCAAAAATCAAAAGCTGGTACGTACGTGGAGTATTTAACAAGTCACCAGATGCTTGAGATAAATAGTGATTGTCCCGCAGAAATATGCACATGCAGTATTTGAAAAGGAGCTGACTTTATTCCCTCTACAGCCCCTGTGCAGGTGAAAGAGCTCACCTTTTCACATGGCATCGCAGCTCACGACCTCACCACCAAGGTGAAGCAAATCGAGAGCTGGCTGGAGAAAAACAACCACATAAGAGTGACTCTGCGGGCAAGACGTGGCCAACCAGCTGACAATCTGGTGAGGACACTCGCTTTTTGGAAACTTCTTCTCAGAGACACAGGACTGCTCAAGTGTAAGACCACCAGTGAATTTCACTCACAGTTAGCCTGGCGTGAGTAATGAAAGTGGAAATATTATCTTTATAGCTTTGGTATATTCTCTTCAATGTGCAAAGCTGTAAGAAATTCTAATAATGTGGGTCAAATAATCATTTGTTAAATGGGGGAAACACTGTTGAAAATGAACATTTTTCAATATAAAAATGGGATTTTTATTTGAGAGTTGCTATCAGATATGTTCTGAATATCCACAAATTCAAGTCAGCCAGTATGGAGGAAGAAAGGAAATCAGAAAAAGTCAAAAAAAGAAAGAAGGTAATTTGTTGTGTTTTCTTTTTCTGTCCTCAATTAGGAAACAGCTCTGGAAGAAGTGGTGCAACAAGTGGGAGTGATGGTTGGATTTGTTTCCAAGCCAAAAGCGATCCGTGACGGCCAAGCAGCCACGTGCATCTTGAGACTGCCCTCAGCGAAGGAACTGTCACAAAAAGGAAAGAGCAACATGTCAGATTTGCAATCTGCCAACTCCAAATCTTCCCAGGATAAAACAGTTAAGGACGCAGAGGCAGCAGAAGAGTCTCGACAACAGTGACTTCAAATAAACATTTTTTTGCGCAAACTGACGGAAAATGTGTCCAAAGAAGACGATACTTGTTCATGCCTGATGTAATTCTGAGTGTCCATTTGTACTAGACTACAGCAGAGGTAGAGACTCGAGAGGTCTGGTACGACAGATTATTAGTACTGTCTGGCTGGGAAGATGAAATACACCTGCAGCTAAAACATTCTCAGTCTGACCAGCTGAACAGCAGTCAGTTGTGTATATATGGAAAATAGCCCTTTTCAATGGGCTACATTTATATTGTGATTACATTTTAAGGTAAAATCTAGGCTTATTATCAGAAATTTGAGTTAAAGGGACACGGAAACATTGATCCCTTGAACCTTCTTCCGTTTAGAGCCATTCAGCAACAACAACATTTCAACAACAGAACTTTTAAAAGAGCAAGAAGGCCTTAAGAAAATTATATACTGTAGCTTAATTTACAGCGTGGGCCTACCTTATGTTTTCTGTCCTCTCTGGAGCACTGATTTGTGTCTTTGTGAACGATGTGGACGCATTAAAAATGTACATGCTAGACAAGCTTACAGCACTTGCTAAGCATTTTATTACATTCACCCATAGTGGGGAAGCCTGTGGTATCTGAAGTAAGATAAAATATACCCAGAGGTCTGCAGTCAATGGGTGACCTAATAAGCCTTGAATTTCACAAAACCAGCATACAACATGCACAGTGTTAATATAGAATCTGAATACACTTTGCTTAATGGAAATAAATATCAATCAGTGGTATGGTACGACTAAATTGAATCCAGTTTTACTTTTTGGAAGACTGGTGCTTTTGTGGTAGAAATATCATAGAATTTACTTATTATTCATTATGATACAATAGCACAGAATTTTTCATATTCTATACATATTGTGCAGCTATGTCAATTCTATTCCTGTCAAATATAAACCATCTACTTAGTGGTTTTATAAAAAAATTCAGTATTAATTTATAACTTTTATACTCTCAGTGGCTCACTCGGTTGACTACTGCCCCCATGTGGCCACCGCGAGTAAAGCAGGTGGCCACACAAGTCCTCGTGGCCGGTCGCACACTTATGACGCATGAACCTAAAAGTGCGCTCTGTAAGGGACTTGGAATTTCGACGTTGTGGGTACTAGCTCCCCAAAAAATCCAAGAAAACCTGAATTTAAAAAACCAAAAAAAAACAAACAAAAACAAAAACCTCCATTTTCACACCCAGAATACGGCTTATTTAAACTTTGTTACTCTCATTGGCAGCCAAACTTTTTTTTTTTTACAGTTTGTGGATTAGTTTTGTTGTTGGAACCCTTAATTCTGCTTTGCTGTCTGTACTACTTGTCCACCTGCAAATTTTACACCAGCTGAAATGTTTAATTTAGTCTGTGAAGGACCAAAGAGGGACACAGTCATCATGCCGGGGCCATCTTTCTCTGCTTTATTCAAGATTCTTCTTTACGTTATTGGTAAAAAATAAAAGCAATTTTGGCATACAGATACATTCACTTGTCACAGATAAATGTGAGATTGGTCAACACTGACTCTAAACAGCAGATACTCTCTTAGAACGAGAGTTATATTCCTATACATAAAAAAGAACCCAATAGAGGGAACTTGAACATAAAACCAACTTGAGGCCCAAAATTTAAAAAAAAAAAAAAATCTTTCCTATATTGTATTAGAAAAAGCACTGGAACGAGAGCAGCTGAACTAGCATGCACAAACAGCATTTGTCAATAAGCCTCAAGTACTTTGTACGAGGAGAATGGTTTCACGAAGTGATAGTCCAGGTTGCCACAGTGAGGACACTGCTGGACGTTGCTGTACTCTGAGAAATACTGCATTCCGACCCGGACGTCCACCACTGGCTTCCCACAGTGTTTACAGTTGAGCCGAGCCTGTGGAAAAACAGGGGTCGTATACATTAGGGTCGGAAAGAGCAGAGCTGAGTCAGTGAACTGTGACCGAACTCTGCCACTAGAGGGCAGCTGAGCTCTCTTAACTACCCACGTGGTGTTAGTAGGGACAGTTCTTGCCTTCCACAGTCTTCAGGATCATTGTTGCTAGTTGCTGGACGTGTGCTGTTATTTTATATTGTTTTAAGGATTCACATCTACATGGGTTGAAGGTAACAACGATATAATTTATATGTACTGTGTTTTTAGTCAAGTTTAATGAACTATTCCCTGCTGGAGGTCTGCATTTCAGTGTAGATCAAGTAAATAAACAGGATCAAGAAGGCGTCTTACAAGAACCCTGTTGCTCAGAGATCTGGTACAGACTGAGCTTAAGAGACCATAAATGTTCTGTAAAATACCCCAGAAGTGTTTTGACTGGCTTCCTCTGATCCCAATCTAAGCCAGCAATCGCTCATCAGATGCGCCAGAGGGAGCCTGCTGGCCCAAAGGTAACAGCTTTTGCAGGGAAATCAGAGTTTGTGGGTATAAAACGAAAGTTTTTAGAACCTTTTAACGGCCCATTTTCAGCCTTCACATACACCACCCGGAGCTCTTTTCAAATCCTATTATTTTACCTGGCAACACGGTGAAGCAGCCAGTATATCATACGTGTACATGGTGCCCAACTGGTGCCAGCTCCCATCCCAGCGTGACTTGCACTTGATGCAAACGATCTTGTGGACGCCTTCTAAACAGTCCACACAGATGGCGTAGAGGTGCATTAGCCTACCTGTGAGGCATAAAGAAACAATGTCAAACAGGGTTAAATACAACAAGTCAGTTCATCTTCAAAGGAAATCAATAAAATAACCATATTATCTCCTGTTATCAGCTTCAGGGGGTCCTCAGACCAGCCTGGGGGGGGTGGGGGGGTTGAGTTACAGGGCAGTCCCCCAGCTTGTCCATAAATAAAAGTTAAATATAGCTGAATTACCACGACACCTGTAATAGACGTGATTTCATTTCCTACACGGGGCTCCAATTGGTACAGGACCACAACGAAACTTTACAGCTTGACGCTAAATGATTGACAGTGCATGTCCAAGAAAAGATCAGCATTTCTTAGCCATGCAGCACTTTTAACATTCACTGATCTCATTAACTGAGGAAATGCAAAACAGATTACCCCTCTCCTGTAACCATGAGATCAGAGACACAGCGGTGATTTGTTGTATTACCCTTTTTTTTTTTTTTTTTTTTTGCGCAAATAAAGGTGGTCTCTGTAAATCCCCTCTGCCTAAAAACGAGAATGATTAGCACGCTTGCGAACTCTCAAATGTGATGCCACATGAGCCGGAAAAAAACCTTTCAAGTTGCCGCAGAATGGTGGATAATGGATTAACCAGGAATAATTTATTTTTATGTGTATAAGGACGTTTGCTCATCTGCAATAGAGAGGACATCTAAATTAAACAAACGCTTGTATGTTTAGCAAATTAGCATGTTAACATTGACTGATCGGCGGTGAAGACACAGATTAATGCACGCTTGTCTCATCGTGGAATTTGGATATCATTTAATAGCCTCTTGTCTCTTTATTGCAGCCTTCGTCATCACCCAATGCCCAAATTATTCTACTCAAGTGAGGAGCAAACTGAAACCTGGTCTGACCTTGGAGGTGGCAGGGGACGTCATACTCGATCTCGTCGTGGCGTGACGGGCTGAGAAACAGGGTCCCGTCTACCAGAGGAAACTGCTCAAAGACAGGCAGGGCTCTGTGGCACAGTGCACAGTTGACCACGTTCCTCTGGCTGGCACTGAGAGCTGACAGGATAAACCTGCAGGAGAACAAGCATCTGTGCTTATCACACTGTTACTGTGAATCACTGCTGCCGCTTCCACCACCTTGAGTTGCTGAACACATTGGTGCATGTTCGTCAGTTTAGCTGTTTGTTGTTTGGAGGAGACAAAATGCAAAATAATCAGGAGGGCAACCACACTCATGGTGACGTCCAGATGTCTCCTATGGCTGCCAGTCCCTGCTATGGCTGCTATTATTGTAAAATGAGTGCCTGTACAAAGAAGCTGAGGTAGATATTCATAACGCTACACAACATTTGCTGGTTTTACTTGGTACTTTAGGATTGCTGAGCATTTGCCACCCTCATTAGACCAATTCCAGAAGGTTCCATACCTGCGCAGTTCTTCTCCCTGGCCTGCCTGGGCATCATCCTCCATGCGGACATGGTAGGTGTTGACTTTATGCCGCGGCACGTGCGTAAGGAGCTCTGAAAGGTCCAGCCTTCTCAGGAACTGCACCGAGTGAGAGGGGTTGCCCTCGCCTCCTCCGCCGGACGCCAGCCGCTGGTGGAGCGGTAGCGCGAAAGACAGCGACAGCGGGAGGACCGAGCCGTGGTCGAGGTGCGAGCCGCTGTCGGAGGCTCCCGCCGAGCAGCTCCGGCCCAAAGGTCCCCCGCTCAAAAGGTTTTTCCTGTGTGGGTCTATGTGGACCGCAGACTTCAGGAATTCTCCTAAAGGACGGGATCCACGCAAGCCTCCTCCACTTCCTGCTGCGAGGACAGCGGTGGGGGAAAAAGGGAAACCAGCTGGAGGGGACAGTCCAGGAGAGTCACATGGAGACCTCTGAGGAGGCCCGAGACACAAAGCTCCTCCTGTGGCGGCTGCTCTTTCCGAAGAGTTCTGACGCTCCAATGATTGTCTCCGAGGTAGCTCCTGACTAGAGGCTCTGTGGGACAGTTTACCTCCTCCTACTGCTCCGACGGGTTGCTTATTTTTCTTGGACTCTTCGAAAAGCGCGTCCCCAGACCCTGCAGCCCCCCCGCTGGCACCGTTTCTGCCCGAGCTCTTCTCGAATGGCTTTTTCTTGCGCTCCTCCTGCTGCATGCGCTTCACCTGATACCAGTCGGTGTCTTTTTTTAGGTGGCCTTGACCGCAGCGGCACGAACAGAACCGGAAGGCCAGGTCGTAGCCCTTCTTGGTCCACATATTCTGGCGGCACTGCTTCTCGTTCCAGGAACGTGCACGGCCGATGCAGTTGAACTGGACGAGGATGGAGCTCTCCCACTCGTAGAAGCACTGCTGGTGCATCCAGTTGCCGTAGGGACAAAGCTCGTTGTTGCAGAGCACGCGCTGGTAGTCGTCCTTCTCCATGTCGATGGGTCGGCCCAAGCTGCAGCCCAGGGGGGTCGCGCACTGGCTCTCTGAAAGAGGAAAGAGCAAAGAATTCAAATATGATCAAATGGACGTATCACACTGTCAGTGGAGGAAGCAAACAAACCCTAAATTACTCAACAGAAATCATCTTTACCATCAAGGTCATTTATTCAGGTTGCTGTAATTGCTGCTTGTGATGCTGGGGTCACTGTGTGAGAGGCAGGGACACACATACACACACACACACACACAGAGTTTCAGCAGCTCTGTTCCAGCTGTGCCAAGTCTGGACGTTGGCACACAGTCGCTCTGACAAGAGGTTCACACTTATACGGTGAGGGTGAAGGGGGCCGCGTTCTTCTTCCTGCTTCCTGCCACATTGTCTGTGTTTCTGTTTCTCTTCTCAAGGACTGCTCTGTCAAGACTCACATACTTTTCGGCGTAGCGAAAGAAAAAAAAAATGTTACAGCGGCCCAGAAATAAAGAGCAAAACTGATATTCTCACAGGTCAGACAGCCAGGCATTGTTCTGCTGTCGCCCTCAGGTGGTTGGTACATCCTGTCAAATATGTCTGCTGATTGGTTCCTGATATCAGCACCACTGGAGCCCATAGGTCTACAGCCATCTAGTACTTCTGTCAGCAAATACTAGCCCAAAGTTATGTAAATCCAACATCTTGATATAATATGCGGCGTTTTTAAAAGGAAATATGGATAAATGAGATAGTAATGTGCAAAAAAAAAATCGATCTGGACAACTTTTTCTGGGAGGTATTTGTTCAAAGACTGTGCAGAGATCTGTCAGTATTACCCTTGAGGAAGGCCATCAGGAAGCCCGAGAGCGCACAGGCCTGTGCAATGTCTGCTGGCTGCACACGGAAAACCAAAAGCATTTTTGTAGACTTAAATACCAAAACCTGTTGCATTGGTTTAATAATATCCTCTGACGAGGCCATTTAAGACTCAGGAAATTCATTTCCAAGAGAAGCCCTACGTACCTGCCAAACTCCATGGGTAAATCCAACAATTTAGTCTTTTATTGTTTGCCGCGGGCAGTTCATTTGAGTAAAAAGCAACCTTAAGACTCTTCGGGATAATGCAACAGCTGTTCTCCAGCTCGGCTCGGCCAGATCGCCGGGCTTCAGTCGTATTCAAACTTTTTGCCTGCTCTTCGCGTCTTCTGGTATCGTAACAAACCGCGGCTGTCGGTCTCTAACCGCGCACAAGCACTGATCTGAGAGCTGTGCTACTTGCTGGTTCGCATAATCACCGACGGCCCGAATCCATCCATTTTATTCTTACGAGGCCTCAAGTCGTGATCGAACGACAGAGCTGGCAACGATCAAGAAACGGTCGTTTCCAACCGCAGCTGGAGCGACCTGGTGCGGCTGCAGAGGGGGGCAGCGCCGCCGGGAGCAGCCAGCTCCGCGCCCAGGAAGGCAGCATAGCATCACCAAACTTCTACATCTGCGTCCGCTTCCTCTCTTACCACTCGAGCGCTGGCTTCTGGGTGCAGCCGCCGCAGCCGCGCCTCCTGTCGCCGCTGCACAGCCTCCATTTTCCTGCTCATCTCCGTTACTGTTGCTGCGCTTGCTTTTCTTTCCCTTGCTGTTCTTCTGGTTGGGCATTTTACACGATCTCTGCTGCCGCTGATATTTTCGACCTCACTCAGCGGCCTCTGTCACCGCCGACTGGCATTTCTGAGAAATCCGTCCCTGCATTGTTTTTTCTTGCTGCTGTTGTGATTGTTGCGCTTGTCGTCCTCGTGGACAACGCGCACGCCTGAATGCACTACTGACAGCTCCAAATATAAATAATAAGCTGCTATAACCTTTATGAGCGAAGGCGTGTCCGTCCCTTGTTTTGATTCCTGCTCCTCTGTGTTCGTTCACCTCTGACGTCACAGGACCCCGCCCCCACACGCTTAGTCAGCCACTTCTGCTGCATTCAAGTGTCGGTGGAATAGCTCGGAATTTAATTATAGGCTGGTTTATTCGTTATTTACTAGAAACGTCTTTCCAACGCCTTTCAGGCATAAAACGGCAATTAATTAACCGACTTACCGAACTACATTTACTCTGGTATTAAAGTATAGATGCCCCCATAAAAATGACTATCAATCCTGATAACATCACCTGTAGACGGAGTTGAATCAACTTTGTCCAATGTTGAAGCAGATTCTAAGCGTTACCATGCTTAAAATTAAATAAATTAATAAATAATTATACTTTACTTCTACAAAATAAAACTGAACAAGATTGTACTGTGTACAGAAAATCTACTGCTGTGGAACTAAATAAAATTCAGGCCATAGAGACTTTGCAAAATGCAGCTAATGTTTGCTGCTGCTGTCACATGCTGTCCTGCATGCCCTGAGCAGAGAACCAGCTCCATCATGTGCCATTCAGAGTTTACAGCTATGTAAAGACTTATATTTGTGTACAAAACTGAATCCTGCTGTGCACGATTCAGTTAGGGTTAGGGTCACTGAACACATTTCTAAATGTGAATATGGGAAATCTGAAAAGACGGGAAAAGGACCATCACTTTGTAGTTAGATATTAATGACAACTTGTCCATCAGCTGCATTTCTTAACTGTCTACATTTCATTTTTCATTAGGAGCGCTGACAAACCTCGTTTTTTTCTTGCCTGTTTAAACATGTTTAAATGCCTCAAAACAGTTTATGAAAAACCAAGAGTGGCTCCTCTTCCGCGTTACTTCATTAGTTTGTAAGCCCTCACCACTTTACCCGTTATTCTAAAGTCTGAAATAAAAACAAGACTGCATGCTTGAGGCTTAAAGTGCACTGATTTTATTTCATGGAACGTATCACAGAGTAAACCACGTCTGTTTAGGAATGTTCAGGTCTATTGTCCATTGAATGCCTCATGAAGACATCCCAGAAGGTCACAGAAAGTAAATCTTTGACTTTCTTGACGTTTTTGTGTACAAGTTCTCATCTGAAACATTGTTCAACTCCAGAACAGAGGCAAACAAAGAAAATGACAGTGATGCGTGCAACAGTTTTTTTTTTTTGTTTGTTTCCTTAAACTTCCTTTTCTAAACTGTTTTTTGAGGACTGTGTTTCACGCTGCTCCGTCTGTCCAAAGCTGTATTTCAGGATAACTCCCAAGAAGAATTCAATGTATTTAAAACCCATTTAGCATAGCTGCTAACAGCACAATCTCAAGCAAAACCAGGAAAAAAGTGGTCTCCTAAGTGTTACTGTATGGATCAGAGAAATCCCAGTTGGTGCCTGAGCTGTTGAAAGGTTGACAGCAGCAGAGATGCATCGCAGATGAGGCACGTTAATGGCTAAAAACGATACTCATGAGTAGAAAAGAGACAATGTCGCTGATTTCAGACCATCTCAACAGTACAAAGAATCAAAGTGGACAATATGAAAGGCAAGAACATGTTATCATACATTACAATGGATAAAAACAGACAACATGCCATCATTCAGCTTTTAAATAACCCAATTTAGACAACTGGGAGCCTCCGTACAGGGGATTGAGTTGACGTTAAAAACAAGCACAATATAGTTTCTCCTATGTAAAAAGCCCAAAAGCACCAAAGAAGATGCCGTCATTGTAACTGAGACACTTGTTTGAAGCTGCTGGACTCATTAGTAAACACGTTTGTTTTGATCTGATCCTGAGAAACATGATTTAATTATTATTATTACTATTATTATTATTATTTGCATTTGGCATTAACAATTTCTTCTGATTAGTTCATTTTTCAGAAGGGAAATTTAGAGTTGAAATAACATTCAATATTGATCACCTCTTAAAAAGACAGAGTAAAGACTATTCTAGCAGGTAGGCAACAAGTACAAAAAGCTGTAAAAGCACTACTGAAATGCACCTGTGTTGGATTCACCCAGAGGTAGTCAAAAGGGCTCAAGTAAACAGTTCACGTTACTGGCATTTGGCACCGTGCACAGTGGAAATTTGGTCTTAAAGCTGCACTCTGTTAAAGCAAAACATTACAGTAGTTGAATTACAGCAGATCGACTCCACTGAAGGCAGGTGAGAGGAACTCCTCGTGCAGCTTTACAGACACATTTTCAAGATCAGATTGATAATTTGAAGTGATATAATCCTAAACAGTTCATTGAAACCTGAAGTTAGCAAAATATATCCAAGGGAATGCATTACACGTCGTTGCATTCCTTGATTTGTGCATTTTTGTACTTATATCAGCTGACTGATCAAAAACAGCAGTGTCAGACACAGAATTCTCCTGGAGAAATGTACTGAAATGTGTGAATAGAGTACAGATGGAAATGCTAAAAATTAACTACATGAAAAGAAGTCAAGTGATAGAAAATACTGAGTAACATCTCAGTTTATGGAAGGACTATGCAAGCCAAAGCTGACAGGAGGCCCACCTGGCCCAAAGCGAACCTTTATTCTTGGAGCAGGGTGATCTCGACATTATCGTGGACGCCCTGGAGAAGCAATTCAGATTTGTAGGAAATCAGGTTCCTCCGCTTGGCTGCCTTCAGGGTGCCAACCAGAGCCTCAAAGATGTTGGCACAACGGTCGTCGTTGAACAAGACCCCAAACGTCACAGTGGTTTGACCATCAGCATCTAAGACAGGGAGCAGCGATAAAGAAGGGTTATGTACAGTATCTCGGATGTCTCATCTTGATGTCTGCTGTTAAAGGTGTGTAACTGGTTCTCTGGCTCTAACGTGGCTGGTATTCTGCACAATACGGAAGTGGATGAGAACCACATGTGTGAAACATTTTATTGCCGTGGTAAATAAGAGTCTGACTAGAATGTGGAGTCTATTAGAATGGCGAATTTTCACTTGGCAATATTCGTCCGCTCTTCTTTGAGAAAATCATTGGCACTGGACTGATTGCGAGGGCATCTCCTGTGCACAGCCCTCCTCAGATCACCCCACAGATGTCCAATGAGATTCGGGTGTGGCCTCTGGCCGGATCAGTCAGACCTTAATGTTCTTGAGATGAAGCCATGCTTTTGTTAGTGTGGATGTATGCTGCAGGATGTGGTTAGACTAAGAGGTGAAAGTCCTCTTCATCTTTATAAATCTAGAGAGGATTTGTCACATAATACACAGCCAGTGCTGACACAAATTCCTGCAGCCAGGGTACAGCACAGAACCACGGTATGAACTTACTTTTAGAGCCGAGACGCTTAATCTCCTCCACCAGCAATTCTATCTCGTGAGAGACATTCATCGTTGCTGAAAGTCAAAAAATCCCTGAAAAAAAAAAATTCATATATAATTTATTTGCAATTTTACATTTCACCTTTCCTTTCACGTCACATGAGATAATGCGGAAATAGATGATTAGCATTCCAAGCTAGCCGTAAAAAAACAGACCTATTCGTATCTATACCTGTTATTATTTGTTGTCATTCTAAAGTGTCGCCTGATACTGGCATTTAATTTGCGTTTTGTTAAATTCTAGACAACACTGAATGTATTCTAGTTAAAACAATTAATCGCTCATTGGTTAACATTAGCTTCAAACCGGTGGCTGAGGAAGCGCAGTGAACGTAACTATGCGGGAAACTTAAAAGAGTGCAAAATAGACATAAACAGTGTAACAAAAGGGTTCCGTTAAACAGAAAACAAGCTTGAAATGAAGACAGTTACTCTTTAAATGGTTCAAAAACTAATTAGATAAAGAGCCCCTTACTGTGATGTACCAGCTCCCGCGGATGCTGCGTTCAAGTACCTGTTCGAAAATGTTGACACTATTCTTTCCAGAACACCTTCAGGCAGGCAGACAGCATATGCCTTCATCATGGCGGCAAATCTCTGTTCCCCATATATGGTGTTAACTTTGAGCCCGTGTGTCTGCACAAGTGAGCGCAAGCAATCTGCTCCAATTTGTAGCTTTAGGTTTTACGCCACCATCGTGGAGGTCATCTAATTTAGTGAGAAAAATAATGGAAGTATATGATTTGAACAAAAGTATATATTTATCTTAATATTACACATTCTTTATTGTAGTAACTCGATACTGTTACGACAAATTATTGCTCTGATATTATTGCTTGGCTTACTATGGCTTGTCTTATCTCAAACTGTAAGAATAGCAGACGGCATTGAGGCTTTTAATTTGAAATCGCTTATCCGGGTTTCTGCAGGCCAAGCAAACTCGCGCTGACTCGGATGGCAGCTCAATGACGTAGTTAGTCGTCAAGCTAACTAAGAAACCCGCAGCTAATACAGGAAGGAATAAGCAGCAGTTTGATTTGTGACTTGGAAACGACTGTACGTTTTATTACTCACTGATGATAAATATATACTATCACATTTTAAAGTTCTATCAATTTTCAGAAATATGAGTGAAATGTGAATGTGATCTTACATACACATTTATTTTATATAATATTTAGCTTTGAATTGGGGGATGTAAAGAGAGAGCAGTTGTGTTTTACTTTGAAGATTCCGCTCGGAAGTGTCTATCTAATTCCGAGTACCCTGACACTGGCGGTGGGAATGGCGGCTAAGATTACAAGAGGAAGGAACCCAAAGACCATGAAACTTTACTTGTAACGGCCCCGCACAGGAATTTGTTTCTAGCGAAAAGCAGAGCCGTCGCCCCATAAAGGATTGAAGGGAGGGGGAGTGTTAATACGCTTGTTTAACACGGTATATGTCCAGGTGGAGAAGGTGGACGCACTTTACGACTTGCTAGTTAGCGTAACGTTATTACCACTGACTTTGATTGAAGTTAGCTGTTAGCTCACCGCTCTGTTAGCCAGCTGTTGGCTACTTGGCTGGCCCAACAAGTTTAATAAGTGATTAACTATAGGAAAACACTTATTATTTGTGTTTTTTTGAATGGTGGTCGGCGGTTTTTGTCAGCATACATTGTTAGGTATATTTACCGAGGGTGGGACTGCGCGACGACAAGTCGACACAGTACGTTGTGAACATTATTAGCGCTAACCTTAACGCTAGCTAGTGCAGTAACGCTAGCTAAGTTTGGGATCTGAAGTCTCGCCCATTTTTGGATTCTGCCCCAGCCATTGGCTAAGGGCTAATCAACAGCCAACTGGTCTGCTTTTCAGGCTCTATCGCGACGACGATGGAAAGTCTAACATTGAGCGATGTGGAGCAGAAATATTACTCGGATTTGTTCGTATACTGCGACACGGACAACACTAAAAAAGTGGCATCCAATGGGAGAGTTCTTGACCTTTTCCGGGCGGCCCAGCTACCTAGTGAAGTTGTCCTACAGGTAAGCTAGCGTAAGACTGTCTGTTTTTAAAGTGTTAACATCACACAGCAGGTCTGGTCAATAACACAGCCCTGCTAATTGTTGTCTTTCAAACTTGCCTGGCTGCCAAAGTTGACATGTCATCCTCTAAAGCTACCTTAGCCTTGGTTGTTAGCAGTGCTTCGCAGCAAATAAGACACACCTTCTTTTAGCTAGTGTTAGCCTTAGCCAAAACGACGAGGCAGTAGATACACATATCTAGAGTGACTGCATTATTTGACTATCATACACATAGATGTGATCCCGGCTTGTTTGTCCTCACATCTTTTTAAACGCCTGTGGGTGTGTTGAAGAGAAAGTATAACAGTTCTCATCAGCCCTTTGCCTCAGGTTTTTGTTTCACCATCAGATAAAAATTGAATTTCCATCGACAGAAGGCACTGTTTCTATTCATCAGTTTGATTTATGCAAGTGTGACAGTACCAGTTTAGGGAGCAATGTATCATAACATTAATATCCAGCCTTTCCTCTGTCATTGTGCATGACTTTTGGCTCATGCATATTTTCCTCTTTTCATAATATTCATAACTGTGATGCCACCCCAGCATATATAGCCATGTTAAGAGCAACCACCTAACGGCTGCAGCCCATTTTCTGTGAAATTGTATCTCTCAGTCGGCCCATTTTTGGGCCATCCAGTTGTTGACTCAAAGTTCTTTTCAAGGTCAACAAAAGGAGCTGTGTGCTGGAAGAATTAGGCAGTGTCGTAATCTCATTTCAAAATGTTCACTGTTTTAGCACCAGTGTACCCACAGTGCAGCGTTGTAAAACAGGCAGAGGGAAGTCAGTGTTGTTTTGTATCCACACGTACTCCGAATAAGTGCCTTGTCAGCAAGAGAGCATTCAGTCGAGTGAGTGAACCGAAGAAAGGTGTCAGCATTTTGGCCCTCGTAGTTGCAGCTGAAGAGTCATCCTGAAGTTGTGGTTTAATCACTTTGCGGTGCGCACTAGCATTAATGTCTCTGCAGAAGAAGCTCTTACAGGCACCCTCACTGCTGTAATTAACTCAAGAATATCATATTCCTTACCTGTTTCTCCTTGTTCCTGTGTGGGGTTAGATCACAGAGCTTTGCGGAGCCACCCGGCTGGGGCACTTTGGGCGGAGCCAGTTCTACATCGCCCTGAAGCTCATCGCCATCGCCCAGTCGGGGCTGCCGCTGCGGGTGGAGAGCCTCAACTCCGGTGGGTCCATCACCACGGAGCCTGTCCGTCATAAGAAACGGCTTTTTACCCTCATCCTGTTCACACACTCTTTGGGGAGACAATGAAGACGGACAGCACCCACCTGTGTGTGTTGTCTGATGATGATAATGTGGATGCCGGTTATTCAAAATGGCCTCATCCTTCACATTAATGCCCCCAAGCCCATAAGCTTTAGCAAACATATTAGATAAACTGCAATGTTTTCATTAACATTCGCACATGTGCGTCATTCTGCAGTCATCATGGCTCCAACAGCACCATATTCATGAAAATCGCGACCTTTGTGATTGTTGTGATAAAATCAAATCAAAGACTTGAGATTTCGAGAGTTATGCCACCTGGGAACATCTTGAGTGAGTGGAAATGCGTCCCTTGTTCACATTTGAATCAGGCTGATCAGATTAACGTATAACTGGGTTATGCATCTGCAGTTGATGATGATTTGATTAACTCTGACAATTAGTTACACGTCCAGACTGTAGCATAGACCCATCATAGATAAATACCAGTACCAGTAAACCCCAGTAAACATGTTTCCATTAGATATTGGTGAATAGAAGTCTGCATCATTGTTGCTGAATAAATGACAATAGTACATCTCAAAGCCATCCTCTAATTACATCCTCCTGTCTCACCAGTCAAAGACCTGCCCTTGCCCAGGTTTGTGGTGGGGAAGAACGAGGCGGAGGCCAGACACGCAGCGCTGTACCCAGACACAGACAGTCAGGGTCTGTACCCCTCCTCTGCCCCCGCAGTCATCCCCAGACCACCTGGCAGGGGCTTCCAGAACAAGAAGGGCCCGGCGTCATCCACATCACTTCCTGTCCACGAGGTCATCCAGCCCCTTGCACCCGGCATAGAGCCTCAGGTAGTAGGTTTAATGCATCGTTTCTGCTTGTTTTGTTAATATTGTGATTCATGTAGTTAATGGATATTTGATTAGTTGCTCTATTGTGGATATTCATTAACAAAATCATTTAAAAGGCGTCCTTTTGTGATCCCCATGGTGTCGCAGCCATTAAAAAGCATCAAGATAGGTTAGTGGGACAGTAAGAGAAAGAGATGGAAATGTTTGGAATAACTGCTAGAAAAAGAAGCAAGGTGATGCGGTCAGACAGGCATCGAGCTCAAGCTGTTAACGTAACTGAGGTCGATCATTTTCCGAGCCCTCCCTTTTATTTTAGCTTGACTGTTTTCATGGAAGCACACAGAAAGTTTTCACGGAACTGGCCAGGCTTCTGTTCTTTACCCCTTCCCCGATTCCAGACAGTTTGGAGCGGCCGTGGGGCGGCGTTTGCACGCTTCCTTTTTGTCTGTTTCTGTTTTTTAAATCCCTCGTGAGAGGGACCTCTGAGTGTCTGAGATGTCTCCAGATGGATTTCTGCAGCAGAAACACCGCTCCTTTACACTGATGTCATATCTTTATCCTCCAGAGCAGAGAAGGATGTTACTGGCCTCAGTCGCATGATTTTGTGTTTATCTGTATGCGTCACCAGCCCGAACCGACATCCCCGGTGGTCTCCCCTCACCAGTCCCCCCCCACGTCCCCTCACTCGTGGAGGAAACACAAGCGGCAGCACAGCGGGGGGAATGCAGACAGGCAGCCGGTGGTCGCAGCAGCTGGAGCGGCGTGGACACAGTTCAGAGAGCCACAAACAGGTAACCTCACGGCCAGTGTGGGCCCACCGGAGTGGGCTCACAGCAGCCTGGTTTCCTCTCTTCAACATCCTGGTTTGAATATTTCACTGGTGTTAACTGACATTTGCAAATATGACTGTTTAGGGAACAAAAGAGATGTCATGTGATCTGTCCTTTCTCGATGCTGAGTGATGGATTCATTGTTTTAAGGGAGACTTCTGTGTCATCTTTCCAGGTGCGGTTCCTGGCGAGGGAATGTGGTCCTCTCACTCGCCTCCTCTGAACCAGGAGAGCTGGGTCAGCTTCACTGCAGACACCCCGCCCTCCAGCACACTTCCAGCCATGCATCCCTCATCGGTCCAGGTAGGCCAGTGGTCTCTGCGCGTCAGACACTTGTAGTCTGGGTGACTATACATCACGTGGTGTTCCATATCAGAGCAAATGAGATGTGAATCGTTATTCACAGGAAAACACGACGATACGAACTGTGGCCTCGGCGGCGACCACCAATGAGATCCAGCGTCAGTCCAGCGGTTACGACGACCCCTGGAAGATCACGGATGAACAGCGGCAGTATTATATTAACCAGTTCAAAACTATCCAGCCAGATCTTAACGGCTTCATACCTGGTGAGGAGGCTGTCTGCCACACTCACACACAGGAACACACAGGAAGGTTTGTTAATGGAAACTTTCCCATTATCTGCCATTTCTCTGCTTTCCAGGCTCAGCTGCAAAAGAGTTCTTCACCAAATCAAAACTACCCATTTTA
The DNA here is from genome assembly GCA_015343265.1 of Pao palembangensis. Taxonomy (NCBI): domain Eukaryota; kingdom Metazoa; phylum Chordata; class Actinopteri; order Tetraodontiformes; family Tetraodontidae; genus Pao; species Pao palembangensis. The sequence goes on from CM027097.1 coordinate 1,703,531, forward strand.
GAATTGTCGCACATTTGGTGAGTCATCGCTCTTCATATTTCTACCTCCACCAAAGAGGTTATGTTTTTACCGGCTTTATCCGTCAGTCTGACTGTTAGCAAAATAACTCGACATGTTATAAATGGATTTTAGTTCTACGTCTTTTTTTTTTTTTTTGCATACTCGACTGAATTTGGTAACCATGACTTGCTGAGTATTTGACTGACAAGTAGAAGATAAAGACTGGCTAACACGTAGCGGATCCACCAGTGAGCGGCTTCCTGCTGTCGTTAAGATACACTCACCGTTGTGTTGTGTGCTTCCAGGGAGCTGTCAGACTTCGATAAGGACGGAGCGCTGACTCTGGATGAGTTCTGCGCTGCCTTCCATCTGGTTGTGGCCAGAAAGAACGGCTACGACCTCCCCGAGAAGCTGCCTGAGAGCTTGATGCCAAAGTTAATTGACCTGGATGACTCAGCAGGTACTGCAAAGAGCCTGTGGGGCAATAAGTGACTAAATAAAACTGCACAGGAAGCAACTTTTAGCTTTAAAGCACCAGTGATGATCTTGTTCATTCTTTTTTTTTTTTTTTGGAGAAATACCTGATGTAAAATGATTCTTTTGGCAGCTAAACTACCAGTTTGGCTAACCCGCATCTACGTTTGTGTACCCAGACATCCCAGAGCAGACCGCTGATGTTGGCTACTCGGGCTCCCCGGTGGAGGTCACCCCCAACAAGTCTCCCTCCATGCCCTCGCTCAATCAGGCCTGGCCCGAGATGAACCAGAGCAACGAGGTTTCAGCACACACCTCACACGTTTCTCCACACCTTTTTGCTTTTTCCCCTCTTCCATTTGTTTTCGTCAAATGATTGTATCTAGTCGCTGCTGTGTTCATTTTATTGCCACATCATCCTCTTCAGTACGCAACATAATTCAGCATCTTCTCTCACTGGTGGGGTTGTGGTGGGAGCTTGTTTGCCGGTTTTACGCCGACGACATCGCACAGGCGATGTCACAGCAGGAGGCTCAGGCTGATGATGTAATTGTGTGACGTCACTGCACCAGCTGACTGACATGTTTTTCTTCTCACTGTCTGTCTGTCTCCTGCAGCAGTGGGAGACGTTTAGCGAGCGCTCCTCCAGCTCACAAACTCTGACCCAATTTGACTCTAACATTGCACCAGCTGACCCTGTAAGTCAATCACTTAGTACGCATGGTTCCACCAATAATGACAGACATTAACCCTCTCTGGATCTTCCTCTGCACTCTTTCTCTGCATGATGTTTCCCAGAGCAGATGTGGGAATGATTTGGATTGGCTTGGCTTCTCTTTCCTACAGTAATGTTCATCATAGGTGCATTTGCTAACTGTGATATTTTAGATTTATATTCCAGGCTTATCCAGTGAAAGGAATGTTTACATAAGATTACTGTTGTATTACATACGAGCTACCTCCCCCCATGTAACGACCATAACTGAAGCAAAGTTGGTAAACTAGGGCGATGACTGAGATGATTGAAGCCAAACTGATTCAGCTTTGTGGAGGGTAAACAGCTCTCATCTTAAACCCACTTCTCTGCTCTTCATCCTTGTCTCCCTCACCTCCAGGACACAGCCATCGTCCATCCAGTCCCCATTCGGATGACACCCAGTAAGATTCACATGCAGGAAATGGAATTAAAGAGGACGGGCAGCGGTGAGAGAGCCTCTGACCTCTTGACCTTGCTTTTTCATTGCTCAGTGACAGTTACTGTAAACGCAGCGTCACGATATGTAAAACTATTTTCCAGTTCCACATTTCAGCCGATGCAGAAGCTTGTGAAACCAGTCAGACCACTAACTGTATATTTTTACTGAATATTTAGACCACAACCATCCTACCAGTCCACTGCTAGCTAAGCCTCCAGAATTGTCTGAAGAAGTGAAATTACCTCCCTCAATGAAGTTTGTAGCCGCCAACACTGTAGGTGAGTGACTGTGCCCTGTGTGAGAGTTTACCCTCTTGTATAGAGCTGTTGTTGGCTCTTCCTCAGCAACGTGTTGTTCCTGTTGTGTCTGACAGCCAATCAGAGTGTTGTTTTATGTAGCAGTCCTCACACTGAAGCGAATGAGCGGATTAGAGGCCTTATCTGATGTCGGGTTGACTGCTCTCTTGTCTTCCATGAAGGTGATGGATACAGCAGTTCAGACTCCTTTACCTCAGACCAGGAGCCAATCACAAGGCAGAGGTCAGTGTGGGTCATGTGAGTTCTTTGTGTTCAGCGTTATTTACAAGCTGACTGCTCGTCCTTCTCTTCCAGGTCTCAGTCAGGTACGTCTCCAGATGCCTTGAAGGTAGTGGCGCCGCCCCCACCTCCACCTCGCCCCCAACCGTCTCATTCTCGCTCCTCGTCCCTCGACATGAACCGCACCTTCGCAGCCACGTCCACCCCAGGACAGCCACAATCTTCCACAATAGCCTACCCACCGGCTGTCCCCCCACGGCCGCTGCCCACGCAGGTCTCATAGCCCCGGCAGCAACAAGGCACACCTATGATCACGTTAAAGAAAGCCTGCCATCTCTTCCCTTCCGTCTCTGCAGACATCGGTACCCCTTGCTGGGCATCGCCCGGAGGCGGATGGTGCAGCAGCAGCAGCAGCAGGAGGAGGAGGAGCTGTGCTCAGCACCACCTCCCCTCAGCAGATCCCTCAGCAGCCCAACTTTGCAGATTTTAGTCAGTTTCAGGCCTTCGCTGCCTCTGAACAGCCATCCAGCCTGCCAGAAGTTGATATCCACAGCGAGTCAGGACAGGTAGGCTGCTGTGTGTGTGTGTGCGTCCGTGCATGCACGCGTGTGTGCCCTCCTTTCCAGCTGTTTGATGACGGTAAATATTGCCCTGTATTTTCTTCCCTTAGTTCATTGAAATGCGTCGTCGTGTGTTTAAGAAAGTGGGTCATAAACTGGTGTTACCATGACGATATTTTTGCGTTTTCCCTGCAGACAGAGAAGTCGGCAGAGGGCGCCGGCCCGCTGAGAAGCGTAAAGAGCGACGGTCAAGCAGATGAGAGAACAGCAACTGTCAACTCTGTAAGTCAGATCATTAGTAATGGTCAAGATCAGAGAAACTGGGCTCTCCTTTGTGTTTGTGACAGTTGTTGTCAAGAGTCCTTCTCAAAACAAATGAGCAGAAATTGTGGCAGCATTTTGAGTTGGTGGTTGTTCTTCATTCCCGCTTTTCAGTTTTTCCACTTCTGACACTTCAGAAAAATCCATTTAACACGTCAGGCTTACACCAGTGGAATAGGTCAGACTGTTAGTGTGTGTGTGTGTGTGTGTGTGTGTGTGTGTGTGTGTGCGCGCGTCACCTTAGCAACAGCAGTACCGCGACAGCTTCATGAGATGTTGCGTTAGAATTGGGGATCATGACGACGTTTCTATTCCCCATCAGGTCAAAGGCTCCTCTGGTCCGCTGGCTCCTCCTCCGAAGCCTGTGCGACGAAGGTTGAAGTCTGAAGACGAGCTGCGTCCCGAAGACGAGCAGCACGGAGCTCAGAAGTCAAACATGATAGCTTCGGTCTTGGCCACGCAGCCCTCCATCCCCAGGTACAATGGCTGGGGTGTTGTAGATGCTCTTTTGAAACAGTCTTGTCTGACCTGCTTCTCTTTTGTGTTTCAGGTCAGTGGGAAAGGACAAAAAGGCGATCCAAGCCTCTATAAGACGGAACAAGGAGACTAACACGGTGTTGGCACGACTTAACAGTGAACTGCAGCAGCAGCTGAAGGTAAAAAGAACACTCGAGAAAAAAACCTTTCTTCTCTTCTCTGGAGGCACAGACGCTCATGCCGGACCCTGTCATTTTTCAGGACCTGCTGGAAGAGAGGATATCTTTGGAAGTCCAGTTGGAGCAGCTGAGACCTTTCTCTCACCTTTAACCCCCGGCCCAGAGCACGACTCTCCCTCCATCATTCCGTCAGTCCCTCCTTTACCCTGAAACCTCGAGGCATGGCCCTGCTGAAGGGCATCCTGTTAAAACGCAAACCTTCAGTCAAACACTTATTAATCTTAACCTGGAAGGACCTGAAAGAACCACGAAGAGAAGGCTGACTGGAGGTCAGGAGGCGAGGAGGGGGTTCCACAAACTGGCACTTTTCAATCCTCTCAGAGGAGAAGCGGACGGCAGACTGTGACACTGATATACGACAGACAACACTCACCAATGATGTGTGACCTGAAGACAAACTGTTGCTGTCTGTTTGCTCACTGTATGACTGTACAGGTGTTCTGTGTGTGTGTGCGTGTTTGGTCCACAATCTTTTTGTCCTCCTTTGGGTTTCAGGCTCAAACGGCTAAAAATCAGTCTCGTCTTTAAATGAAACCAGGAGCTAATTAGCATTTTCAGATATCCGATTCATCCGCAAGGTGTTTTTTTTTTTTTTAAATATGTATTTTGACCCATATTCCAGTTTTTAAGTCAAATCCACAGCAAACAAGGTATTTTAATGCCTTCTACACTCAGATAATGCTGGTTCCTCTCGGTCATTAGCAGTCACACACAGCTGAAAATGCTTATTAGAGCCAGCAGAAACTGTTGTTAAACTGGAGTTTAGCCTCGCCTGTGTCTATAAAGCAGGATGTTGAATGTGTGTTTGTGCGAGGCTGATAATGGCTCAATCATCTGTCGTGAATTCAGCCAACTGCCCCCCCCCCAGTCTTCGTGTGTGTGTGTGTGAGAGAGACCAGTGTTTAGATCGTTCTGACTGAATGGTTCAACATTATGCCAAATGCTCAGTGACTCAGCTGTCCCTCTGCACTCTCCGCTCAACGCAGCCTCTTTTTTGGCCTGCCAGTTTCCAGCAACATTTCAGCTAGCTTTATTTCACAGCTCTTAGTCTGCGAGGTTTTCTCCCAGTATTTAAGCGACGCACGCAGAGACTGTGCGTTGCGTTGGCACGTGAAGGTTTCCTTTTTTTCCCCCAATTTGACTGCGGGAGGTGGCGTTTATGAAGAACAGTGTTGCTGACTGGAAGTATTTCAGCAAGCACACATGAACAGATTAAAACTGATGGTGCAGAATGGGTGAGATATCCTGCTGTTTTCAGTCGGCACAGTTCAAGTATGGCTGATTTGTGCTCGTAGACCAACCATACGTCGCTGTTTGTTCGATGGTAGTAACAACTGTGTTAGCAGTGTAACCTTTCTGTATTTTTCATATCTTCCAAAACATCTACTGTATGATTCATTATTTTGTTTGCTCATCTGCTCTTTGCCTGTCCGACAGTGGGAAGGGTTTTTTTTTTTTTTTTTTTAAATCAGGGCACTTTTCACCCAAAGTCTGCAGGATATATGACCCTCGCTGGTTGTAGGCAGAGCTTAAAACAGACTACAGGTGGAGAGCAGTCAGCAAAGTGGGAGACCTGAAGAACCTGACAGCAACTTTGAACTTTAACCTTCCCCTATTTTTATGTCACATCCCTCTGCTTTTAGTGTGCATGATCTGAACCTTCACTCATATTTAAAAATGCTTTAAGATTAGAAAAAATATCCAACCACTTGACTTCAAACTGTAACGCTTTTGTGCCAGTACCTGAAAATACTTTTTTTTTTTTTTTCCTATAAATGTAGTAGCTTTTTTCTTCAGAGCTTCCTGTTTGTCTTGTAAAGCCTTAATGCACCCGTCACTGGTGCTCAGGTTTCCACGGTGACTGACTGATCTCCTCCTCGGTGTATCAAGACTCCTCTTTTTTTTTTTTTTTTCCCTGCTGTTGTGGATAACGATGAGCTCTGTGCATATGAGTGTTTATGTGGTTTCCAGACCTGGAACTGGGACCATTTAACAGCCTATTAAAAACCATTACGTTCTCTAGCACAAAGACTCCTGAAACACCCCCAAACAAGTCAATCCAGGCAGACGGAAGCAAGCCTTAACCTAGACTTTGATGGGAGTTCGACTGCTGCGTTCCCAGGTCTGTCTTGTATATTGTATATGATACACAATTTTTTTGGACTCATATGTAAATTTGCATTAATTTGCTGACTAACAGCGAAAGAATATTCTATTTAATTCCTTCTCTCTTGGCTGTGGGATCCTAGATGTTTAACTGCATGGATGTACTGTGTCTCTGCAGAGTCAACTAGCAGCTGTGTGATTTTTACACAAAAATAAAAAAATGCACAAGTTTTAAATGCTGCTCGTTCTCGTTATTTTAAATTTGGCTCTTTTTCACTCAGCATAAATTCAGGAACAAAGATGAGTGAAACCATCAACTGTGAGCAGAATTTTATTAATATTGCCGTATGCTGTCAGTGTCAAATCCCGAATATTTCAGTACATTCATATCTTCATTCGGTCTCGTCAGTGAGTTGGACTCCAGCAGATCAACCCCGCCCATCATCCATCTCTGATCAGGGATCTGTTGAGGGGCGTTTGGGTCAAGACCCGATCATCACCTGCTCAGTCTTTCCGGTCCATCTCTACGTGGCGTTACGTGTTCCTGTCGTCTACGTAGCATCTACAGCAGGACAAAGAGCTCTAATATACAGATGTGCAACAGCAGGATGTAATCTGGATTAAATGGTCCACTTCCAGGGTTTTCCAGGCGTGCTTTAAAAGAATCTTAAATGTTCTGGGACCAGGAGAGGACGCGGGTCTTTATTTGACAGTTCTGCAACGACAAAGGAACGAAGAACCTTATTTAGACTAAAGCTCATCTAATGAAGAAATTCAAGACACTTTGGAGCCAGAACAAAAAAAGAAATATTCCTCAATATTTTACAAAATGCAGAGAGAAAGACAAAGAAGCCAGCAGCAGCAGTTTAAAGACTTTCACACATGCACGGCTGCACACACTCACATAGCTTTCTCTCTGTAGCGGTCCAGGGCAGCCTGGGCCACCACCTCTGAGAACTTGGAATCGCTCCAGGGGATGTCGCCCGACACGGTGAAGTTCATGGGTGCAGAATCGAACAGCTTCACGGTCACTCTGGTGTCTTCGGGCTGAACGGTGGTGCTTGTGGAATTGCTGTCAGGATCCCTGCAGATCACCTGCAGCAGGGAGGAGCTTACAGTAAACCCCAGCTTGTCGTGAACTCTTGTTTTCGTCTAACATGCTTTCTTTCTCCTGACTCTGAGGCAGTTTGGTCCTTAAACGCACCGTCTGGACGTTGAAAATGTCATCCCTGCCGTCTGTTCTGTTGGCCAGCGAGGACACCCAGCCGAACTGCCTGTTGAGCAGGTCCAGGATAAAGGACGTGTTGGCCATCCGCTCCTCAAACCTCGTGAGGAGGCTGTCGTACTGCTGAGTGAAGCGCTCAGCCAGAGCCAGCGCGTCCTCCAGCTCCGCCTTCAGGGGGCCCTCCAGAGGTTTCTTCCCTGAGCAATCTGTGGACGAAATTAGCACAATCGGCTTTTTTTCTTTATTCGTTCCACTTTTATTTGCAGTCCATACTGTTCTAGCATCTCCTTAAAAATATGGAGTTCCAGGGTCAAAGTTCTCCTGTTCTGTTATTATAAAAGAACACTTTCTCCAGCTGCGTTTGTTTGGCTCTCAGGCTCAGAGAAAGAAAAAGTGTTGCAGCTGTGTTTAAGTGAAAGCACGGGGGTGTACTCTCTCTGACATTTTGCTGTGTTTCTATTATTTACATCCTAAGTATGGAATCAACTCACCAATGTGCTGGATTTCTTTGCATTTCTCGCACTCGTTGCGGAACCTGAGGCACCCAGCCGAGTTGCGGCGGATCTCCCTGCAGGTTATCTTGCCGTCGCCGAAGGGTTTGGTGATGACCACGTCCTCGTTGACGCTCCCGTCTGCAACCAGACATGAACGCAGTCTCTTAGGTGAGTTTGAGGTAAAAAAAAAAAACAAAAAAAAAAAAACGTACCCTCATTAGAATTTGCATCTGTGTCAAAGTCCATCATGGGGTCCATGGAACCGAAGAAGTTCCTGCCAAAGCTTGGCATCGGGGGGAATACATTTCGGAAATTGAAGAAAGGTTCCTGGAACAATGATCGGATGCTTCTGCTCCAACGAGAGTAAGGTAGACGTAATGGGAAGCTGAACACGGAGGGGTTGTAGTGTGCCCGTTCAGCCACCTGAGGGACATCAAGCGTACATTTTCACCATTTCTGACCTCAGCTTTGACCACTAGGTGGCATCTGTCTGATGTCAAACCTTGGTGTTTTATACCTTCATGCTGTCTGAAAAGATGCTGTCCACTCCGTCGGCCATTTCTGCATATTTCTCTTCTAGATGGGAGAATTCCTTCTTCTGCCGCTGTCCTTCTTGCTCCAGCGTGTCGATCTTCTGCCCGTTGATCCAGATGGAGAAGGGATGAGTGCGATTCAGCATGTCCTCCAGCTGCAGACAGGAGGAGAAAATGTCAGCCATACAATCTCCAAACGGGAGAAACTGAATGTCAGCTTGGGTATCCGCTGCACGAGGTTCTGACCTGGTGTCCCACCATCCCGGAGCCGCTGCTGCAGGTTCTGGAGTAATATTTAACACATGTGTTCTTCAGACAGGGCTTACACTCCTCCCACAGAGCCATCATGGTGTCGTTGCAGACCCTCTCCTCTTCTGCAAGCTTGGCCTCCATTTCCTGAGCCTTGAGCATTGCATCCTGGGACCAAAACGCAGCAGACATGTCAGCACTGATAAAAGATGTCACGTCTTCTGTAATTTCTCTTAAATCAATAATTAAACAGTTTCATTGTGGCGCGCGAGCTTGTTACCTCTTTTCGCATTTTGGTCTTCTCCAGGGCGTCCAGGAAAGTCTTCCGATCATCAGAAGATTTCTCCATCACGTTCTTCATCTCCGTCACTCCGTTGACGGCGTTCTCGATCTGTTTGTCCAGGTACTTTTCTCCCTGGCGGGAGATCTCTGTGCAGAGAAGCAGTTTCAACACTGGTGACTGTGTTTTCGGCCCTTTCTTCAAAACCTCGATGTAATAATGACTAATTTCTTTAAATATTTGTCTGTGGTCAAATGACAAAACCATTTCCCTTGTTGATACATGAAAAAATGACTATATTGAATAGAATCAGATGTATTAAACTAAATGAAAATTCTCACAGCAGAGGCTGCTTGTGTGCGTGTTTGCTGGGAAGCTCACCACTCAGATGCTCTTTTGAAGGATTAATGACACAATTGACTGAAGCCACAAGAAGGGCCATCACAGCCAGAGACCCCTTCTTCTTCTTCATCATCATCATCATCATTAGCATCCTCTCTGCCTCTCAGACAATGATGAGAAAAGGTAGGAAAAACTACGGGAAAAAAACGGGAGACGTTTTATTCAAAATATCAGAATATTGTTGTAATATAAGTTATGACCATTAGAGGGAGACATTGCGCTGCAGAGAGACCACAGACCTACGCAGCAGAAAATCAGCCTGCAAGCTCAGCAGGTTTTGCCCTCTTGCCCAGCATTATATAAAAATAAACCCACACATCAATACTAATAAATGACTCAGGGATACTGCTGTCTGGATTCTGCTCTCATTTGCTTTTCTCCAACCCCACACCAGTACTCCCAGTGACATTCCCTTTATTGTCTGAACAGGCAGAACAACAGGCTCTTTCTCTATTTGCTCCATTTTTTTCTCTGATATGTACTTGTTGAGCCAAATCTACATCCAGTCTGTCACTGCTGATCAATTTAAGCCATTAAACTGATAAAAAGGAAGCAAAATTAAACATTATGGAAGCAAAATATGTTATGTAATTTGTTTTGCACATTTTGGAGCATCCCTGCTGAGACACCATCATCTGTTCCCATGGAAACAGGCAACATTCTGGTTAAAGCTTCCGCGTCGAGCAGACCGGCAACTTTAATCGGTTTTATTGCACAAAATAAAACCAAACTAAACCGGCGTGGCTCCTTTTTACTAACTGTAACATAATTACAGCTCGGTACGTCTGGTAATCGGGGACTGACTGCTGCCACTCTGAACTGCTTTCCTGGAAAAAACAGCTAAGAACAAACAGTCAAACAAATAAAGTCTAGCTGAAAAAAAAAACAGCCTGAGAGAAAGTCAAACAGAGAGGAAGAACCAGACTGCAAAGCAGGCATCAGCTGCAGGGATCCTGGTTGCACAGCTGAAAGAATGCAAACACACCGAGCGTCAAGGACGATGACCTTCTGGAAAAGTCTGTCTTTTCCATTTTACCAGCACATTAATATTGTGTTTTTGTTTTAAAACACAATTATACATTGTATAACGATGAACCCTCATTTTTAACTCGTTTGAATGCGTTATTTTAATTATTTTGCATTTTGCAAATTCAAACCACATCACTGTTATTCTTGGTGTTGTACAATTACTGATGGTGATTCAGAATAATGGTTTATATTATAATGACGTTGTCCCTGAGGACAGTGGTGCTCTGCAGCTAAAATACTTATTTGCACAGTTTACAATGATAATTATCTAAAATACATCACTTCCTCCCACATTCTTTGCTCTTTTAAACTCGCATCTGCCCGCTTTTGATTAAAAAAAAAACAAAAAAAACATGAACTAAAAACAGATAATCTGATAATCTAGGCTACATGCCTGTAACTGGGACACTGACCTCATTTGAAGCGTTTGGAGATTTGCAAATAACAGCATGTTTAGCTTGCTGTGTTGCAGGTTTTATAGCAATCAAGGGAGACTGAACTGCATCTGATCTGGTTTGTTCTGATCTAAAGATGGAGGTGACGCCCATAAGCAAGCACAACCAGCTGAGAACCGTCATCATTTCTGCATTTAATGGCACAAAAAATTCAAAGTTGACAGTGCTGAACATGCATGTGCTCGCCTGCAGCTGCGTCCCTGTCTGACAGATGCAGGAGCACAGCTGGTGCGGATGAGACACTTTCATAGGAGCATCGTTTGAAAAAATAAACGCATGTGCAACTCACCTCTAATGGTGTCGTGACTCAGGATCAGTCCGGAGCTGACTCTGCCTCTCTGCTGCTCCTATTTATACCAGAAGACAACTGCGGAGGCGCAGACGTGTGACCGAGCGTGCAGCCATCTCCAAACTGTCAGCAGCACGAGCAACGGAAACCACTTCCTGTTTTACTCTTCAAAATAAAGTAAGATGCGCAGGCAGTACCACCATTTAAACAGAAATTCCCCAAAATGCTGTAAATGTGGAACTTTACATTAATAATGATCATATACTAGCGCTTTGGTGTCAGCTAAAGTGTGTTTTAGTGTTGCTTCTCTTACAATTGTCTGATTTGGCTCTTTAATTTTAGCAAACCATGTTCCATGTATTTGAATTTCTGTCTCTGTTTTTCTCCTCTTTCTGCACTATCTTTCCTTCTCCTCCTGGTTCTGCTCAAGGTTTCTTCTTGCTCAAAGAGAGTTTTCCGTGCCTTTGTTGCTCGTTCACTGGGTCTAAAGGTCAAACTGAGGGTAAACGCCTACAACTGAACCATCTGACCTCCCTAGCATCTGCCTTATTATTATATTTGAGAGGCTTTTAATTCTATCCTCATTTAAAAATTGGCAGTAAAGTGAAATAATCTGTTTAATTAGTTAAACGCAGGTCAGACAGGATCCTGAACACAGAAATGCTGTGAGGCCTTTCACTGCCCTAATGCGGCCCCCAGAGCCTGCTGAACTTTTATTTTGAAATGACACTGTGTTTTCTAGTCTCTCTCTTAGGGATTTGACAGTCTAGAGAGGACTTTTCCAGAAATGTGCAAAGTGTTTGGCAGCTGCTGAGCAGAGAAACAAACATGTGACTCATCCTGAGCGTGAATCAGCTTTACTTTCACGTATCTTTGTCACACTGCACACAGCACAGGACAACAACAACAACAACAACAACAACAACAACATTAACGCAGCTGAGCCAAAACTAACGGATACAGTGCTTCTGTGTTATTTGAAATGAATAATATATTATAAGCATACTACAGCTCAAAATTATACAAAGAACACATATTGATATGCCAAGTTCTTTATCTGTGTGTGCGCGTGCGCGCACGGGCGTGATTTCCCATAAGTGACTTGGATTTGGGGAATTAAAAAAAAAACAAAAAACAAAAGTTTCAAACGTGACATAAAAACAATGTAATCCCTGGGGCTGGATGTTCCAGGAACTTATGAGCAAACACACGCACGCAAGCGCACGCACGCACAGACACACACATGCACGCACACACACACACACACGCACACACACACACACAGGGTAATATGAATGTACTTTTGTTTTATGTGCAAAAAACAAAGTTGACACTAGGTGGCAGTATAGTCTCAGAAATTCAGGTCACGACTGAAACGCATGAATAAGTTGTGCTTTTGCATTATTGTATGAGTTTAATTCAAGTTAAATTTAATCATCATTTACTAAAAATATTTTCAACCTTAATATGTTCAATTAAAATTGGCTTCTGGTCCTCTTTTAACTTTTAACCCTTTGACCTACAGAATATTACAGTCTTGATGGAGCCAGTGAGAGTTGTTCATGTTCAGTTCCCAGAAGAAATTTCTCATTATCACAATAAATTACATAACAGGAAAGAAAAAGTAACCTGATCGTGTAACACTGACCACAAGCCTGTTACGGAGTTCAACTGTTTAAGCTAACGGAACGGTGTGTTTAGGGTTGACTTTTCTCAGGATACCCAATGTGATTTTTCCAGTTTTTCCACTGTGGTTCGGGTTGAGCAGCTGTTTCCAGTCTTGGCTATTCCAGTCAAGATCAGAGGTTGCAGCCTTTTCCAGCACGCGGCTCTGAATGTTGCTGCTCGGCGTTCTTCCTAACACAAAACATCATTATCACGAGGCCTAATTGGTCGACCAGTGGGACACCAATGGACTCCAAACATTCTGGTATCAGTTCAGACGGAATAGTTTTCTTCTGTTCACGTGTGTGTGTGTGTGTGTGTGTGTGTGTGTGCAGGATGACTTACTTTGGTAGAATGTGCTAATAAACTTCCTAGTCCAACCCAAGGCTGGAGGCAAAGGTCCTTCATAATAATAATGATGATAATAATAATAATAATAATAATAATAATAATAATATCTACAACTTTTGGTTTTGTTCCTTAATCACGACCAAAGGTCGTTTTCATGGCTGAAGACTTTTCTCTTTTTCTCTGAGACGAGATCAAACAACCAGGGGACATTTAAATGTTAGTAGAATAATAGTGGGATCAAGTCTGGGAACGTGCAAAATGATCGAACGCTGCCGAGCAGAGTTCTGTGAACCCTCCTTTCTGGGAAAAACCTGTGGAATGTTTGTCACGGCAGTGGCGCTCTAATGACAGAAATAAGCTTCAGCACAGTTAATAGAGTTCAGCACGGTCAAAGTGTCAAAAATCACGGTTAAAAATCTTTTATCCATCCATCAACCATTCCGTTCCTTATACAGAGTCTGCCACAGTCGAGGCTGAAACCCAGAACCTGCAGTGTCTTTGAGCCTGTGCAAACTTTAGGATCTCAGTGCCAGTATGACCTGATGCTCAGTGAGATGAAGCTGTGGGATGTTTGTGTGGTTTGCAGGTGATGCTACATCCTGCATGTGTGGACCCGACAGGTAGCGAAGCTGCTGGATGAGAAGAGCACACCTGCTGGGACTGGAACACCCTGGTGGAGGATGGGCACAGTCCTGGGGCCTGACAGGGGTGTGTGTGTGTGTGTGTGTGTGTGTGTGTGTGTTTCTGGTCAGCCAGGCCACAGCCACAGACACTGAAGGTGTTTGCTCCACATTTGTTAGCAATTAGCCTGAGCCCCACAAACTGACTTTCAACCAAACACACGGAGCCTCTGTTGCCTTTTTTCTTCCCCTTCCAGTCCCTCCCTCATTTTCAGACCCTTTTGTTCCCCTCCCATCCCTCTCTTCCCCCCCTCTCTCTCCTTTTGCCTCTTTTTGATCAACCCATCTCTCTCTCCCCGGCGTGCTGACTTCCCCTGGTTTCTGCGTGAGGGGCCTCAGTCTCCTCCAGCTCCGGGTGGACGAGGATGCTCCCAGGGAGCGGCGCCTGACGGAACCCAGACCGGCACTGGCAGATGAGAGCTTTCCGCGCCTGTCGGGATGTGTTTTTTCTGACTTCTGAAGGATTTGCTGTTCTGCAGACCTGCGGCTCTTCGACTGTTCCTGGATTTATTTTCACTTTTGACACAAAAAGCTGGAGACGAATCCGATTTCCCATCTGTAAACTCGGCAGAAGCAGCGAAGCATCATGAAAGGTAAAGTCAGGTCTCAGCTCCACAACACCCCACTGCTCTCCCCCTCAACAAAGACGACTTCCTGCGAATAATTAACCAACAACCGCGGCTGGATGGTATGAAAGATTGTGGTGGCCATGCAGACACCTGCGCTGGGCACCAGGAAAACATGTGCTTCCCATCTGCTGGAAAACTGGGCAGCGTGGGTCTGGAGAAAGTGCCAGTGTGTTGATCTTGGATGGGAGATGGTCTGTGTGTGTGTGTGTGTGTGTGTGTGTGTGTGTGTGGTCATATAATACTCTCTAGTCCTGCCAATCTCCTGCAGATTGAATTATTATCCCCTTTAAATGAGGGTGAGTGAAAACATCACGTTTGACTGAACCAGCACAGCAGAACGCTGACACGTGCAGAGTGAAAAGTGGAGAAAATGGATGGATTCTGAGAGAGAGAGAGAGGAGGAGGAGGAGGAAATCGATGTTTTTGTTAAACTGTCCTCTTGTTTTTATGTGATGTGGGAACATTTGAACCTGATGGAACAAGCAGTAAAAACAGAGATGTAGATGTTTTTGGGGCGGAACCTGATTCTTCTGAGTCTTCTATGAGTTGATTTACTAGTGATAACAGATTAAATCAATAGTTGAGTTGAACTCTGTACAATTTTAGTTTCAAAGCAGGTATAATTTCACTTTAAACCAAGTCTACTAACTGCACTGTAACACTGGGAGAGAGAAGATCCTAAGTTGTTTTCAGGTTTAGACCGGTGATTTCACTAATGTCAAACTCTTCACATCATCATGGTTTAGGATGATGATGATGATGAACATAACCCTGAATATTATTAAAGCTATTTTGCTGGTTTATTTGATCGTTAACCTGTTTTTGAGTTACCTGAAAGTGACTGAAACGGAGAAGCAGCCGTGAACGGGGAGAAAATGAACTCCTGAGTTTGAGTTCTGCTGATGTGGTTTCCAGGATTGCTGAGCCCTGTTCAGCCCTGCTGGACCAGAACAAACTCTGCTGCCTCACACATTCCTCCTGTGGCTGGAGGGGAAGCCAAAACAGGTCAGGAGAGCGGAGAGAGAGGGAGATGGCAGGTGTCTCTGGCAGAGGGAAGAAACAGATTTTCTGTTTTCTAACCTCCACCTTTTGCTGAGGCTGCGTTAGCAACATACAGGCGAAGCACTTTGAGTTTGGAGTGTCAGAGATCTTATTTCTAAAGCTGGAAGCTCCTTTAATATTCTTAGCAAGCTAACATTAGCCATCTTAGACCATTCACTGGTAGCCAATGAAGCATCAGGCAGAAGTATTCTTATTTTTGTTGTTTGGCTTTAAAATAGGCTACTCAAATTTCTTTCCAGCGTGTTGCTGATGATGACCGTGAGAATAAAAACCAGTCGAGCTCTTCAAATGTGAAAAGACCGCAAACCGAAGCAGATGTTTCTCTGTCTCCGTCCGGCCGTCCAGAGAGCTGTGGAAAACATGGCGCCTTTGCAGGATGGCTGTTCCAGTCATCTCCCGTTTCACAGCCCAAGCGCAACAAGAGGTCGTTCTCCTGCGACGGCCCCTCCGTAACGCTCCACATTCCAGACGTGTTCCAGGAGTTTATAGTTGTGAGATCACACATTCCAGCCAGCCGACTGACTTGAACATTTCAGCGGAGGTTTGCGATCGGACTCATCTGGCTTCGCCCTTCTGAGGAGCCCTGCTCTGGCCGACGTGGCTGGACGCTGGGGTGGGGGGGTCGGGTGCATGTTTTTATCTATTCGCTACTGATACTCTCACTGATTGCACCTGCAGCAGCTTAAAACAACCAAATACATTTGCAAATAAAGAACCCAAATCAAAAAGGTCGTCCCTTTTCTGCACAACACGGGCTCCACTTTGTCCTGCTTCTCATCAAACTGGTGGTTTGGTGGTTTGGGCTCGGCACTCACTAAGGGGAATAAGGTTGCTGAGCGGTTTTCATAGGCAGCTTGGGCAGGTGCCTCCGCGCTGAACTGGAAAGAATAATCTGGTTTCATTTTCGTCAGCGCTTTAAACAATAACACCATCGTTGAGATGAGTTTTCCTCTCACTGCCCGAGTCCCAGTCGGGTAATCTGGACGGACGGTGTTGAACTGCTGTCCGTGGACGTCGGACAGTTTGACTTCTGTCCTAAAAAGAAAGCGAGAGTTTGTGATTCTGGCAGAGGAGGGGTGAAAACAGTGGAACCAAAGGGAAGCAAACAGACGTTTCAGATCAGGCTGACGGTGACACTTTGAGGTTTCGGCCTCTACAAGCAAGTGATGAGGTGACAGTTAAGTCTTGCTTAGTGTTTCCTGATCAAACACCTGAAATGACTTCAAAATCAACCCTCAAATTGACTCGTCAACCTCCACGAGACGTTTTTTCAGCTGCCGAGCAACATGTTGTCCTTCTCGTGCGTCTGTCCTCGGCCCTGCTCCATCAATACGTCCTCCCCTCCCTCCAGGCACAAACTTTTTCAGTGTTCCGTGTTTGAGTTTTCCCCCCTTTGGCACCAAACACTAATGGTGCAATCAGAACGTTTTATTTGCTCTGCAGCAATCTTGTCTGCAAGTCTGGAGTAGCGAATGCGAAGGCATGCTAACGCCCACTGCTAGCGCTCTGAATAAGTATTATTTACCATTGGTGCGTATGAGGGACTCTTGCCGCCTGGTTGAAGCAGGCAGGAGTTACATCACACCTGTCTAGACTGTGTCAACACATTTTCCACGGTTGCTTTCAGGTGCGCGCCGGTGACATCACACGATATTTCCATTTTCTGACCGCTCGTGTTTGCTTTAAAGTCACAACAGCAGCAGCAGCAGCAGCAGCAGCATGGCACCGTGGCAGCGTCTCAACCACCAACTCTTTCTTTCCTCTGTAGGTGTGTGTCTGTGTGTGTGTGTGTGTGTTTGTACTTGATTCATATCACCAAAGTAGTACTATAGTCCCAAAATACTCATCTTCTCTGTCCAAGGGGGCCGTCAGTGCAATATAACCAGACAGCCCATTAAAGCACCCAAAACCAGTTTGCTTTCAACTCCCAGAACGCGTCGAACCTGATGGTTTCACGGGTGTGTGTACTCGACTTTACGTAACACGTCGTTAACTGAGCACCGCCCAGACTTGGGGATCAAACCTCACACTCGCTGGTGAACTCAGTGTTTGGAGGTCCAGTACAGGCTGTTTCAGGAGGGAAAATGTGCACACACACACACACACACACACACACACACACACACATACATACTTAGTGCTCCCACAAGAATCAGCACATAAAATCAACATTCTTTACACTGGAACAGAACAAAAAAACCCTTCCTGCTGCAGAACAGCAGCTTTATCCCCAACCAGAGCCAGACTAACCAGTCTGTGCATGGCTGCACAGAAAGTTTGTAGAATTTAAGAACATAGTACTCAAACGCAGAGCCTCCAGCAGTTTCAGCTGTCACTTTTGTCCTCATTTGTCTTTTTAATTCTCTTTTTTTTATTGACAGACAGCTATGGAGGATACGAGAACCAGCTTTTTAAAGGTAAGGATGGAGCTGTCCGGCTAGCCTCAGCGGCTGTGTTTGAAGTGGGGTTGGAAATGCAGACATATGCCTACCTAAACCTGGCAACCCCACCGTCAGTGTCACCGGATGCTTTCCTGTAGGTTCTCTAGGTGGTCCAGAGGTTTAAAACACTGGCCGAGAACTGGTGCACGATTGAGAGTTCCAGAACCATTAAGCACCGTCTGGGTGCATCCATTCACGTATAAAAAGGATGGACATGTTTAGCCTTCCTGGTCTTGTTTTTCAGAGGAGGATTTCATCTGCGAGGAGGAAATGCCTTCATTCAGAGGTGAAATCTGCTTTCAACACGTGCATAGTCAGATTTGCACTCCCCGCCCTCAACCTGCTATTTGTACGTTAAGCAGATTGTTTTCAATTCACATTCATGTGTTTCCGCCTCTGACGGGGCTCCAGGTCGCAGCAGGGGCGGATGCATGAGGTGTCAGCAGAGCCGGTCTCTCCAGCTGGCCGTCAAGGTTCTCTACGGATTCGTCGCTTTCCTCGCCATCACCGTGGCCGTGCTGGTGTCGCTCGGTGAGCCCCGTTTAGCGCAGCACCACAGGCCAGACTGCATTTGCAAACATGAGGTGTTGGCGACACAGAAGAAGGGCCTCTTCTGGGAAAACCCATCAGCGTTCCTCTATCAATTTCAGCACATGAGAAAGGAGCATAAAACTAAAGCAGCCAGCTCAGAGGATGAGTTTGACGTCGGACGTTTACTTTTAGCTGCGCCTGAAAGCATCTTCTGCTGGTAACTGCTTCTCTCTAATCTGTCTAGGTCGGCTGCAGTTCAAAGAAGACTCTTGTCCACGTTCTTTTCTTTAGTTCTGCTGCTACATAGTTAGCAAAGGTCAGCAGAAGATGGTTTATTCTGTTGCTAGGCGGCGTGGCTCTGACTTTGTAAACCATTTCTTCCGTAGCTGCTCTGACATCCGTCACAGCAGCACTCCCCCTCATGCGGATCATTGCTTAGGAATACATAATCAAACGGCAAATCAGCCCTGTTAAACCTCAAGTAGAATAAATAGGCCAGATAGCCTCCGATCCCTGCACTCCAGCTCATCTGGAACAGCTGTTCTTTCGTTTGAGGCCAACACATTGTTGCTCACTCGACAGCAGTAGGAGTGAGAATCAGTCAAAATAAAAAAAGATCTCTGTTTATCTGAATAAAACAGCCTTTATGACTCCTGTCGTTAAGGTGATTGCGGTGCCGGGTCCTGTGCAACATCTGCCTGACGCGGGCTGATGGTTTTCACATTAACGTCACAAATCTTCACCTTTTACAACCGTTACGGGATCTGACAGCAGAGAGAGGAAAGAGCTGCAAAAGGACAATCACACATACCAGGATGAATTACATATAGAATTTATGTTAAATGATTGTTTCTGATCTTTTTTTTTTTTTTTTTAACAAGAGATTACATCAATATGCTGCATAAACGAGCAAAAACTTTTATAGATTTACTGTATGTTCTTACTCATGTTCGTTAGTCCTTCACAGAAAAAAATGGAACTTGTTTTAGCACAGCTGCAGACCTCAAAGAAAAGATATTAAACTTTGCTCTAATTCCCAACTGTGCAATGTGGAAAAGGAAAAACAGAAACCAGTAACCTTTGATTTGTTCCCTGCGGAACATCTGTTTAATGAAAAACATTTCCCAGCAAAAAAATTCGTTAGATAACCGACGTGGAATGAAAGCATGCCGTCTTCTTGTGGCGACGTGCACACGTTCAACAGGCCGAACAGAAGAGTTTTGGGGAAAACCTGCGTTCTTTAAATTTCATCAATCATCATTGCACATGTTCAGTGTCACCCTGGCAACAGTAGGTGCATGTGGAACCATGTGCAAACACAGTCACAAACCTTCCAGATCATTGCTGGACTCCTGGGAAATATGTCGCGAGCTCGAGGTGACCTGAGCAGCTGGATAAACCATCGCTCATCTGCACTTTGGTTACCTTTGTTGGCTAATGAAAACTTGACGTTTGATTGTGGAGGCCTCAATGACCACTTCCTGTTTTCAGTCCTTTAAACGCTTCCACTGCCCTCGTGTTTGTCATTCCTAAACGTCCCTTGTTTGTTTTCTCTGTGACCAGTTTTGTCATGTTTTCTCGTGGAAGCGGTTGGATTTATTTCTTTCTCAATGTGCCCCGACTCTTACAATAAACAGAATGGTCACATGACTAACACGCTCCGGCTCACTGAAACGCAAAGCCTTGGGAATAACAGTGATGTCATCCTATAACGTCTGAACCTTGTCGGCTGTGTCTTCAGTGTTCCGGAAGGTTGAAAATCTGTCCCAGGAAGAGTCCTCGTACCACACGAAGATCTCCAGGGTCCAGCAAGGTTTAGAAGGTGAAGTATATTAGCAACAAACAGCCAGTTGAAAAATGATATCACGATGAAGAAGATATGCTGTTGTTATGGATTTGAGGAGGAACAGCATCTTATGATTTTTAGGATTTGTGCTCATCCTAAAATATATGTCCTTAAATTAAGAAAATACATATATATACTAATTATAAAAGCCTCAGGCCCATTTTGATGGACTGATTCCTCCTTTTTCGCTGATTCGGCCTCGCAGATCTTAGCTCCACATCTAATTCCTCGGCCTGCCTGGACGTGTCTCTGTACAGTGAGGAGATCAGGAAGCTGAAGAGAGAGTTTGAAGACATCCAGAGAATGATACTGGGCCAGGAGCAGGTTCTGACAGTCCAAACCCAGTGTTTATCTTAAGAAAATCTGCAAGTACACACGTCCAAACACTACTTATAGCTCTGAAGTCTTGATCCCTGCTACCCCTCCAGGTCTTGGACCAGGTCTCCCAGACCCAGAAGAAGCTAGAGGACACCAGCAACCATTTGGCGCGCACCATGAAAAACCACGTGATGTCCATCAAGCTCCTGAATCAGTCGCTGGAAAGGTACCTGGACCAGGTGGGCAGCTGGAACGTGGTGATCGAGGAAACGGTGGAGAAAATGAAGAGCCTGACAGAGGATCAGTACAGCATCAAAGCTACAGCGCAGCAAGTCAACACGACAATGGCGCTCAGGTGAGTCACCCTGTGTTTAATTACACCTTCGTGCTGAGACTTTACATTGCGACGGGTTTGGTTCCCCCGCAGCACCATGTGGATCGATGCCTTGCAGAGGAAAGCCGATGAGGACTCTCTGGTCCTCCAGAAAATGACGTTCGACTGGCAGAACTACAGCCAAGCACTGAGCGCCATGAAGTCCAACATCAGCAGCACCGCTCAAAACATGCGCTCGCTCCAAAACAGCCTCACAGCCAATCAGCAGAGGATCTCCATGTCCAACGAGATGTTCTACGATCTGACACAGCAGGTGTGTGGTCAGTGGTTGAAATGGCGAATGGGTGCGATTTCTACTACTACTTACACAGTGGATTTCCTCTGTTATAGACCAGAGGTTTCCTATAATAATATTTTTTAAAGAACATGTGTTTTGTCCAGATGATGAACCTGCAGATGCAACTGGACAACGCAACGATTTTCATGGATGAACATGAGGAGAACATGCATGACCTGCAGTATCACTCCAGGTAACGGACATGTAGAACCTCCTACACATGCAACAGGATGAACAGACACTCGTCTCCTTCAGGTACTATGAGAACCGGACAGGGGAGCGTTTCTCTGCGCTGGACGGCCGTCTGAACTCCATCGCTATGGAGATTGAAACCATCTCCTCTAGCATCAACGCCACCGTCAGCCACGTCCAGAGCATGTACAAGTACATCAACCTCGAGAGCTCCTCTTGCCATAGTCGCATGGGCAGACACACAGAGGATCTGCAGGTAGTAACCATGGAGATCAGCTAAGTAACAGAAGTGTAGCTCCTGAATGGTAACCGATATATTGATAGACAAACACACACTTCATCCATGCTATTACTCACTGCTAGCTTAAGTAGATCTGGAAAGCATTTGAACCCACTTATGAGAGCACGCACATGAGGAAGCACCTCCTCAGCTAAGCTTTCAGGAGGTTCTATTTGTAAGGTCTGATACACCGTCCAGGTTCAATCCCACCTGATCGCTCCTTTCTCCTCTTCTTACCTTCCTTTCCCTCCTGCCGCTTGCAGAACCTGAACAGCACGGTCCTGCTACTGCTCAACTTGGCAGACACGCTGAGACAGCAAAACGTGCTACTGAACGTGCGACTGGATATGGATGTGAGGAACCTGTCCATGGTGATGGAGGAGATGAAGCTCGTGGACATCCATCACATCCAGCTCATAAAGAATTTCACTATTCTAAAAGGTCGGATGAATCTTGGATAAAAAGTTAAACACTAAATCTGCAAACGGTTGGTTTTACTTCACCTCTTTATCCTACCCCAACAGGTGCTCCTGGACCACCAGGGCCCAAAGGGTACCGTGGCGAGAGCGGCTCAAGAGGGTTTGTTGGAGTGTCAGGCAGCAAAGGTGACCGGGGCCCTCTAGGACCCAGAGGCGCCGCTGGACTGAAGGGTTCTGCTGGACCTAAAGGACCACCTGGTGAACCGGGGCCTGTAGGTACCAAAGGTCCTGTGGGAATGAAAGGAGCCAAAGGGTCTGCTGGTATTTCAGGACCACATGGCGAGAAAGGACAGAAAGGTGACATTGGTCTCCCAGGTAAAGATGGTATCGAAGGACCTGCAGGGCCCCCGGGGGTCGAAGGTCAGCCAGGTATACCAGGCCTCATTGGGCCACCAGGACCAAGGGGAAAAGTAGGGTTACAGGGACAACCAGGACCCCCAGGGCCTCCGGGTCTGCCGTATCCCCATGACCGAGAGAGAACGGTAACTCCCGCTACTTGATCCACCCAACATTAGAAAGACGGGTGATCTGAAAGGTGGATTAACGTCATTACGGCTGCAGTTGCAGGGCGGGACTGTTCAAGACAGCCAATATATACAGTACAGTGAAATTGTTGGTACCATTTTCTCTAGTGGCTGAATGACGAATGTGGAAACAGATCTTGTTGTGTCTTTGTGTTAAAAGGAGACAAAATAATTCCAAAGATTTTTTTTCACAGGCTTGAAAATGTTCATTATTTGTCAAAGAACGCTAAACAACCCATCTGGGGACCGACGGCACCGGATTTGACCAGATATTCAGAAATCAACTTAGAGGAACTGAATTGCACAAGTATCTTTATTTTCCACGTTGAATGTACTAGATTACAATATAATTTAGGAGTCTGAACCACGGTTTTCAAATAAAGTGGCGGTCACCTTTGTGGTGATGGTTCTCATTCAGAGCAGGTACTCTGAACACTTGTACCGACAAACTGTGCAAAACAACCATTCAGAAACTACATAAAACAGCTTGTTTGGCCTTTTTTCTGTCGTTAGACAAGTACAATAAGATTCCAATGGAATACCCCTCTGCTGACATGGTTTATATATATATATATATATTTGGGGCAAAAACAATGATCAAATACAATCTTCTCTTGAGCAGGACGCTAGTGGTTAATAGCTTATCTTAGCATAAAGCCTGGAAACCAGTGGTGGTGGTGGTGGGGAGGGGCACAAAAGGTGAAAAATGATATTTCGATGAAGGAGTGTGTTGTTATGAAATGCGACTGGCTTGCATAGAACTTCAATAAAGCTTTTTAATAACGTCCCCTTCCTGTCCGCGTCTCACTGGACTTTCAGAGCTGTGTGTGATGGTCGCCCTTTGCAGCTGTGGGAGTGGTCATTAATTGAAACCACATGATGACCCCTCCCACGGGATTTTTGAGGTTTGCTGTTATTGAGTCAAAAGCATTTGCCTGTTTGGATTAACCCGGTTGTTTTGTACAGTGTAGGCACATTTTGCCTGCAGCGTATCCATGTTTTGTTTTTGTTTCATTTAGGGCCCTCGAATCCCTCGTTGCTGCACTCATCACTGCTGTGTTGAGCCCAGGATAATTAAAATACGATGGGGGATTTTAAAAAAAAATTGCCTTCTAAAATGCTGTGTTCTGATTTTCATGACAAGCTTCAATCTGACTCCCTCCTGCAGACCTAAACCATTCCCACATGTGGAGCCATGAATCCCGGAGGTGCCATTACGCTGGTGAGAACGGAGATTGCAACATACATTATTCTGTCTCAGCACATCCGACCACGAAGGTCTGGTGACACAGATTTTGTCATTTTAACAGTATAATTATTCCTTATTATGGAAAAAAGAAGTCTGGAAAGAAGACAGAAAAATCAGGAAGAAGACGAAAACCAGGCTCACCAGTTGGTCAGGACAGAAAACCAAAATCCATCCAATTCACTCAGTATAATGTGATATTATACACAGTCTTTTAACTAAATCCTCCTGTTCATATATGCCTGTGACTCATTTCTCCAACTTTTTCTACGTCTGCTCTTTTAGATTCATGCTGCTGTTGCTCGACTTCACTTCCTGTCTTTGGTTCACTTCCTGTCTTCCTCGTCAGTCTGTGCACATTTGCTTGGCACCCGAACAGCACCAGGGTTCACTTGTCAGCGAGAGGAGACCCTCGTGAAATGCCCAGGTGCCAATCAAAGTTGGGTCGATGCCGCGTCAAGGTGCTAATTTTGCTTTATTATTATTATTATTATCACAGCTGCCGGATTTAGTTCAGCTTACACGAATGTCAAAGTTGCTTTGTGCTGGTGGGTGAACCTCAGAAAAGCCAACTGGAAATGGTGATGCCTGATGTTTAGTCCAGAAGGTGAGAACAGTACACAAAAGAGTCTGTGAAGCCTGCGCCACCTGAGAAAGTCAGAGTTGGCCGCGGTTCTCCGAGGCACATCTGGGCCCCGGGTTTATGCTGGCTGGAGCAGCTGTTTTTCACCTCTGCAGTAGCTCACCACATCCTTCTCTCCCACTCTTCACTTCAGACTCAGCAGAAGACGCGAGCTGCTCCTCTGCGTCGATGAGTCGGAGTTAATGCTGCGCTTCCACATTTCCAAAGCCAGTAAATCTACTCAAGGCCGAATGACAAGAAGGAGTCAGTAAAGGGTGAAGCTTCATGCCGAACCTCTGTGATAAGAGACAATCGTCCACCTCCTCCTTTGTTCTCCCCCTGCAGCGTCTGCAGTCCTCACATATATTGAAAACAAGTCGGTGGTGTAAGGAGGGAACTTACGTTAATAAAGAATTCCTGCCAGCTGCAACAGACTTTGGTTACATATTCCACATCTGGCAGCTGGCGGAGTTGGCTGCTAACGCTGCGCTGCCGCTAACAGCTTTTAACGCCAGCGGATGGAGGGGGGAAAAAAAAAAAGACCAAACCAATAAAAAAGACCATAAAAGCACCTTTAGTGAAGTTTCTCACTACATGAAAGTGTATCACCCTCTTAAAACCCTCCTTAAATAAGGAGATATTGTGAAAAATAAGGACACAGTGTTGATTTTTGAGCAGCACAGTAGATTTTTTTTTTTCCTCTGGCTTACATGTCACACAGAGACCCTGGAAGCGCGCCAGAGTTTCTAAATAAACAGGTCACATGACCTTCAGGTGTTGATTTTCAGTGGCATTAGTGAAGAAACTGCACCTCGAAACACCCCTCAGTCCCGGTCATGGGAGGTGCTGGCATCTCTCAGGGCACTTTAGTGTCCAATGAATCCAAAGTGCTGTAAGAATATGTGTTAAAATGATTCACTTGAACAAAGTGTTCAAGGTCAGAAATAACATTTATTCTACATGCGCTTTATTATGAAAAGCAAGGACAGATACTGCCGTTAATCTCTGAACGTTAACCATCCAGATTTCAGGCCGTATTATGATATTTGGGGACGTGCTTATTCATACAAGATGCTGAAAGTGTGATTTATTCAAACCAGATTTTATCAAAACCACAGAGCAACTGGATCCCTCAGCCCTCCTGCACCAACTCTTTCATCCATTATGGATTACGTGTACAGTTGAAACCAGAAGTTTTCACTCACTGTATAAAAAGGCACATAACTTTCTTTTCTCAATATCTAAGATTAAATCAGATTAAACTTTCCCTGTTTTTGGTCATTAAGGATTAGATTTCAGCCGTATTTGGAAGCGTTGCCTTTAAACTGTCTGACTCGGGTCAAACGTTTTGGATGTGCTTCAGCAAGCTTCTCACAATAGTTTCCAGGAATTTGGGCCCATTCCTCCTGACAGAACTGGTGTAACTGGGCCAAGTTTACAGGCCGCCTTGTTCACACGAGCCTCTTCAGCTCTGCCCATCGGACTGAGACCAGCTCTTTGTGACGGCCACTCCAGAACACTGACTTCCTGAAGCCACTTTGTAACCATGTTGCTAGTCTGCTGAGGCTCACTGTCCATTTGGAAAACCCTTTTGCACCCATGCTTTTACTTCCTGGCTGATGTCTTGAGATGGTGCTTCAGTATTTCCACATAATCTTCTTTCCTCATGAGTCCAAGTGCACCAGTCCCTCCTGCAGCAAAACAGCCCCACAGCATGATGCTGCCACCCCCAGATTTCTCATTTGGGACGGTGTTCTCAGGCTTGCAAGCTTCTCCCTTTATAGTCCAAATGTAACACTGGACATTATGACCAAAAAGTTCAATTTGAGTTTCATCAGACCACAGGACAAGTCTCCAGAAATAAGGTCTGTGTCCCTGTGTGCATCTGCAAACTGGAATCTGGCTTTTTATGGTTCTTTTGGAGTAATGGTTCTTCCTGGGAAAGTGGCCTTTCAGCCCATGTGGGTACAAAACTGGTTTCACTCTAGATGATGACACACTCTCACCAGCTTCAGCCAGCATCTTCACAGGGTCTTTTGCTTTTTTCTCTTGGGCTGATGTGCACATTTCAGACCAAAGCAGGTTCATCTCTGGGGCACAGAAGCCGTCTCCTTCATGAGCGGTTTGATGGCTGGACGTTCCCACGGTGATTATACTTGTGGATAATTGTTTGAAAAAGATGTTTAATGTTGTCAATAAACCTATCAGAGGCCTCCAAGGATATTCCAAGGTGATGACATCATCACCTGGGCTTTCCCAAATTGTTTAAAGGCATAGTAATCTCAGCGTATGCAAACTTCTGACTCTCAGGAAAGTAATAAAAAATGTCTAAAAAATACTCCCTTTTATTATTCTGGCATTTAGCAAATAAAAATAATTATGGTAATCCTAAATGACCAAAAACAGGGAAAGTTTAATCTGATTTAATCTTAGACATTGAAAAAAAAGGTTATGTGACCTTTTTATATAGCGTATGTAACCTTCTGGTTTCAACTGTATGTGATCAAGGTTGTGCAAAAGTAAGAGCAGGGTAAATATTAAAAAGACAAAACCAGTAATAAAGGTTTACCAGAGCCATGTGCTTAGGTTTGAAAAGGAGCTGCAGCCGAATGAAGACGACGGGGATGAAATCGTTTTTGAATTTCTGAGTCGGTTCCATTTTCGAACGCTGTCGTATCGGTTTGAAGGACTCCAGAAGGCCGTAAATAACCAGACAAAGATGACTCTGCTGGGAATTGTTTATAATTGAGTCAGTGGTAAAATAATTGAGACGCAAACCGCTGCAGGAAACACACGAGAATAAAAGAATGTTTTTTTTTTTTTGAGAAAACGATTTACTGGTGTTAGCGACACCAATTGGTGTTAGCGTTCTCTCTCTCTCTCTGTCTCTCTCTCTCACACACACACACACACACACACACACACATGCACTCTTGATACTGGTTGTTTACACATAGAATAATAATATAATAATAAAAGGCAAAAAAACCCTCCATGTACAAGTTTCTCAAATTTGTGGCTACAACTTTTCCATCACAGCAGTTTTATTAAATTCTTCTGTGTGTGTGTGTGCGTGCGTGCGTGCGTGCGTGCGTGCGTGCATGTGTGTGTGTGTGATAAACAAGAGTAGCTCTGGGGGAAAAAAGCATGTCAACAATTATAATTACGTCCAGACTGTAAATGTACAAGCCTTCAGTCCCCAAAGCAATCAGAGACAATTATGGGATGTGAATTATATCATCGCCAAAGAGACACAAACATTTGCCCGCCTAGACGACACATTCCTTTGTGCTCATGTCAACAGGAGGATCATGTTTTCAGAAGTCCCCAAAACTCCAACCAAATGTAGTCCATAGATCTCATTTCTATTTGTATGTATGTGTGTGTGTGTGTGTGTGTGTGTGTGTGTGTGTGTGTGTCTGTAGTATTTGTATTCTATTACTCTCTCTGACTCCAAAGTTGCAGGTCGCTGACCGTCAACCTCACCGCCCAGCTAACTGTCCCTTCTTCTCTTTCTGCCCCTGAAGCTCTCCGCTATCGCTACATCCACCTTCCCAGCCCACCGTTCCTGCTGTGCTACATCACGCCTGACCTTTTTCTTTGTTAATGTTTCACACTGCTCCCTCTCGCCGTCCAGACATCCCTCTCACAGAACCTCCCCTCCGTCCTGCGAGGCCTCAGCAGGTCCTGGGTGTGAACCAGGAGTGGACCTGCTGACACATCCTCTCCCCTGGATGCAGGAGGGTTAAACGAGGAAGCTGGCCAACATGTCGGGATTCTTCTGACCCACCGCGACTTCATGTGCAGCGTCCCCTCAGTTTGTGCTCCAAACAGCTACAAAATAAAAAAAAAAAGCATGTTATTTGCAGCCTGCATGCAAACAAACCCACGCAAACACACATGATGCCAGGCCAAACATCAGGGTTGCACCTGGGTTGCACCTGAGGCCGTTCCCTGTGAGCTGTGTGTTCTACATAATGCTGTGTTCACACACGCAACACTGCAGATGCAGCCTTTTTTACCTGCAGGGAGTTGTGCATGTGGGAGAGACGAAAACTGATTCTCGGAGAAATCCGCACTGGCAAATTCCCACTAATGGTTCGGAACAATGAAGATGAAACAAAGTAGCCTCACTGAAGGGAACTTCTCAACCAGGAAGCAGCAAAACGAGCCATCACCATCATGTCAGGTGGTTTTCCATCACTTTTAATAAGTTTAAACTTGTTAATTTAATCCCAGTTCTAACCTTAACTTTAAAACCACCCAAACAGGCCTTTGAAGTTGTGACGACCAGCCAAAAGACACACACACACACACACACACACACACACACATTGCTGGTCAGTTTTGTTTTTGTCCAACAGAACGTTTACAGATGTCAGCACACAAATATTCTGCATCTTGGGTTTTATCTGTGTGCAGCACTTTGGTACACTCTGCTGTACAAATAAAATGATTAACTGATCCATTGATAGATTCATTGATTGCCAAAACTGACATCTGTATTACTGCTAATGACCATAGAAATGCAAATAGTATCTAATATAATATTGTTTTTTTTAACAAAATAGAGTTTCTTTAGTTTTCCAGACAGACATCAGGCTTGTATTTAGAACATGCCATGGCAACCTTATATTACCTATCCATCTTCACTCCTCTCCAGAAAGAGGACAATTTCGTTCCTATCACACGTGTCGACCTGCAGTGTGTCACAAGGAGGAACCCTCGGATGAACTTGTGTATCCACACACGTCTGTGCATGCTGTGTGTGTGTGTGGTCCTCCTGTGGCATTTACAACCAGCAGATGTCAGGGTGTCCGTTACCACCACGAGGATGGCTGATGTTATTTTAATCAGTGTGCATGTGTGTGTGTGTGTGTGTGTGTGTGTGTGTGTGTGTGTGAGGGAGAGAGAGAGAGACAAAGAAAGGGGGTGGTAGAGAATGACAAGGGTGCTGGAGGTTATTACAAGTGGAGGCTCAAGCAGAAAAAACAACTGAGCCCACCACAGACCGCATTTTGCTGCCCCACCTCACACACACGGACAAGACATGTAGAAATCACACACGCTGTGTCCAGACAACTGGGCACCATGGGTAATTTCACTGTTTCTTTTTCTGTTTTTGGGGTTGTAGGTGGGGGGGTGATAGAGTATATTTCCTATATCCAGGAAATTGATCCAATTTTAGGGCCCCAAAACCCACCTAAACACTATTTCAAACACTGTCTTAACGCATAAACACGTTGATTTCATTACATCTAATCAGAAAACTTATCTTGGTCTAAACTGAGAAAGAGAAACAACCAAAATCTCCTGTAAAGTTGCTTGAGACATGCGCGCCACCTTGTGTGGAAAAGAGGAACTGACGCATGAACTGTAAATGTAGTTACAGGATAAATGTTACAAGTTAATTGTTTTGATCTTTGTTTTGGACCCAACCATAAATACTAACAGAGATAATCAGTGATAACCAAAATCAGTAAGATTCTTCCGTGCTTGCAGAGTCAAATCTGCTGAGTCACGGTCCAGATGTAGGATGAGTCAGGGAATATAAATGTCTTTAAGAAACACGGAACTGAACGCATTGAACATCTCTAACACATATTAATCAGTAAACATGGAATATTAAACACTAATTCAGTGTGTCAGAGGGGTTGATCAGAAGTGTTGCTTTTGTCACATTTAGTAGTAATCGAGGTGAAAACCTGGCGAAGACGCTCAGTTCATTTGAAGATCATGTGTAAAATTAGAGGGGAGTGTGTTAAAGCCTTCTCAGCTTTTCAGCATGAAAAGTTATTTTTTGTTTTTTAATGCAAATGTTTGAGTGTATGTTGCTGCAGCGCCCTCTGCTGCCTCGAACAGAAGGTGTGGTAGCTATATAACTGCGCCTTCCGACAACCGGAAACATCTTCGTTAGTATAGTGGACAGTATCTCCGCTTGTCAGACAGAAGACCGGTGTTCGATTCCCCGACGGGGAGTAAGATATTTTCTTGTTGTGGAAGACACTCCTGCTGCAAGTTGATTCTCCACATTACGTGATCTGTCTGTCACTGCTCTGTTCAAACAAATAATGTATTTAGTTTTCTAATGGTCACCAGTAACTTCAAAAAATGACTATATGGTAACGACTGAATATTCCACGTTGATTACTCATTTTTACTTGATCTTCATGGCATTAAATGTAAATTCCCCTTTTGAATTTAGCATTGAGCTTGATTATTTATGCTAAGCCGTTTTTGTACTCGTCAACTTCTTCAACTTCAACTTCTTTTGCATATTTCCCTTTGAAAAAACTGGCACAAAAATTTCCTTGAGGATGAATAAAGACATATCTTAATCTTATATGCAGCTGACGTGACCACATCGACGTGAATAGCGTCCTGTTGTTCGGGACCTAAATGTTTTCCATTAACCCAACAGTGGGGGCGCTGCTACAGTGATTGTACGGCTGGGCATACGGTTTACTCTCCGCAAATATTTTAATTGCAGTATCATGTTCTTCCTGGCATACGGAAAAATCACTTCCAGCAGCTTATAACGAAATAGAATGGTATTTCGGAAGGCATTCTGTCTCCGTCAACTAAAACAAAACTAAACATCACAATAGTAAGGGAAGAGTAAATGTGGAATATAATCTAGTTTATGTTTAACTGAAAATTATAAAGATTAACATGGCACGCTTGCATAAAAGACGTTACGTTCTGTTTATACCAGTTATAATTTCCAGAAGAAAAGATGTAATGGCCCCCAAATTGAAGATTTGAATTGGATAATTATAGATATAGCCTGTATAAGAAGATAACAAGGTCTGGTACTAAAATGTCCCAGAAAGTCAAATAAAACTTTAGGGGAGATGGACCTCCCTATCTTAAAACTATGAAAGTATTAAACTATGCATTTATTAAACTCCTGGGATAACAGCAGTGTCGTTCACTGTTTCACATTTTAAAGTTTCATAGTCGGTATACTGATCATATAAAAAATAAAACAAAAAAAAAAGTTTCCTTCGAGCCGGATTTGAACCAGCGACCTAAGGATTCCAGCTTTGTTCCTCTACAGTCCTCCGCTCTACCAACTGAGCTATCGAAGGTTCGGTCACAGACTAAACTTGATGTATAGCAAACGTTAATTTGATGTGTTATATTCGATGTGTTAATTAAATCAAGCGAGTGTTTTTAACCGTCCGCACTGAGGGGTGGTGTCACTACACTCCCTGTCGGTGATATCAAGTGAACCTGTGTGAACTCTGGATTTTAACATTCCATATATAAGTAATGAACGCCTCAGCGGTTTAAAGCATACGGCGAACTATGACGTTTATCACTCATCATATTCATGAGCGTCACCATTTTTGATGCATTTTAACTGGCGATTAAGTAATAAGGTAATAAGTAATTAGCTTTGGACGTTACAAAATAAAATAAATGATGTTTTTTTTTTTTTTTTTTGATCGAGGGAATGTTTGAGTTGAAGAACCTCACGCTTGTCTCGACGCAGGTGGCTCCTGTCAGCTACCAGACGCCCAAGAAACGATTCTACATCTAACCATTAGATGGCAGTGTGTGCCTGTAGCTACACAGGGCATGAGGCTGGTGGTCTGAACTGCGGATTTTCCCATCAATGACTGTGGGATATCTGAAACAAGCCCCAAAGAACAAAAGGATCTGAAGGTGGAGATTTTGTTATGTCCTAACAGCAGCCTAATTAAAATAAAGGTTTCTGCGCAGCCCTGAGTGATACAGCTTCAGAAATGTGGAAAAAGACAGAATTTAATCTTCTAAAGAATGGCTAATATATGAGAGGAAACAGTGCAGTTCATGAACAGTATCATAAGCAAAAGAGAGAAAGACAGAAAAAACCCAAATCAACTTACTTTCGGGATGTCCCCTCAACATAAGTCATTCCATGGGTCAACCCTGTGTTATTGCTACCTGAGGCATACCTGGATAAACATGCCGCTATTAACTGACAGATTTGATTAAACACAATTGTTGCCTGATATGACTTGTTTCCGTCCATGAATTAACTCACAAAGTCACATGAGCATGAGGTTACTGTAATAAAGCATAATTGATATGCTAATGGAAACTCCAGCAATGTCAGACTGGTAATAACGAAAACAAGTGAACACAGGTTAAAATATTCCCCATGTTGAACAACAAACCCATTTTTTTTAAATTAAATGTCACATTTCTGATAAAATATGTCAGTTTGCAAAATGTGCAGCAAATATCCCAAGAGGGAGAAAAAAGCTCAAGTTTTAACAGAACTAATCTTAGAAGTCAGCTGATGGATAAACTAATTATTGGTATTTTTATCAGTATGAAAACTTAATTATTGTACATCACAAAAGATGGAAAACTGTACTATACTATACTATACTATACTATACTATACTATACTATAAGATAAGATAAGATAAGATAAGATAAGATAAGATAAGATAAGATAAGATAAGATAGACTTTATTCATCCCACAGTGGGGAAATTCTTTTGTCTACAGCAGCAAAGGGGGTACGACAGAAACAGAAACAGAACAGCAGTATGAAAGTAAGAAAACAAGTTGAATAAAAGGAAAAAAACATTAAAAAACGATACGAAAAGAGCACAAAAGGAGAGAGCTGCTGAGACTTGCTGCGACACACGCGGCGCCATCTTACCATATTACTGGATATTAGAAATAATACCTGCATGTTTTTCCTCTTTTTCTTTACCCAAGTACTTCACGCACAGACATACGATAGGAACAGAGACAGGACAACAAGTATCAGAACTAACATTTGCAAAATAGCTAAAATATTAGATGTTTCATAATTTCTAGTCTGGTTATTAAACCTTGTGTGAGGCCTGTGACAGCACGGAGGGGTCAAAGGTCATTAACTCCTGAAAATGTTGTGGTTCTCTTTGTCAACTGTGGCAACACAAACTCAGATTAATGAGGTTCAGATGATTTCCTCTCCACTAGAGGAAAATAATTCAGTGAGACAAATCCCACACATTCTCCGCACACTTCAGCCTCCCTTCATTCCTGCTGGCTCTGATTAGTCCCTAAGCCACTCAGTTATTATTACAAGAGTATCTGAGGTCATGAGACTTTAAACACCAGCAAATTCCTGCCCTCTGGACCCCCTGTTTACTTCTGTTCTTTAGAGCTGTGAATTACTTTGAGTTATCCCAAGCATGAGAAGAATGGTGATCCAGACTTGGGCTTGTTGGAGGGAGTGTTGGAAGTTCCTCCGCTGTGGTTTCAAGGCTGCGGCTGATACATCAGCTCGTTGTGACTGGGAGCAAGCTTGTCAGGACGGTGAAACTCTCTATGGTTTGATCAACCAGTCTGAGAAGATATTCTGAGAGGAAATTTAAGCCTTGAACTCCTCCACTTGGGGCAGGATCTCCTCCCCGACCCCGAGAAGGCACTCCACCTTTTTGTGGCTGAGAACCATGGCCTCAGTTTTGGAGGTGCTGATTCTCATCCCGGCCGCTTCACACTTGGCTGCGAACCGGTCCAGCGAGAGTTGGAGGTCATGGACTGATGAAGCCAACAAGACCACATCATCTGCAAAGAGCAGAGACCCGATCCTGAGGTCACCAAACCAGACCCCCTCAACACCGCAGTTGCACCCAGAAATTCTGTCCATAAAGGTTATGAACAGAATTGGTGACAAAGGGCAGCCCTGGTGGAGTCCAACCCCCACTGGAAACAAGTTTGACTTTCTGTTCTGACACCGGTCATACAGGGCGTGGACAGTCCGTATCAGGGGGCCTGACACCCCAGTTCTCCATACTCCCGGAGAACCCCCCACAGGACTCCCTGAGGGACACGGTTGAATGCCTTCTCCAAGTCCACAAAACACATGTGGATTGGTTGGGCAAACTCCCAAGCACCTTCAAGGACCCTGCTGAGGGTGGAGCTGGTCCACAGTTTCACGGCCAGGACAAAAACCGCATTGCTCCTCCTGAATCTGAGGTTCGACTATCCGGCGGACCCTCCTCTCCAGTACCCCCGACTCCCTTACCGGGAGGCTGAGGAGTGTGATCCCCCTGTAGTTGGAACACACTCTCCGGTCCCCCTTCTTAAAAGGAGGAACCACCACCCCGGTCTGCCAATCCAGGGGCACCGCCCCCGATGTCCACGCGATGTTGCAGAATCGTGTCAACCACGACAACCCCACAACAGCCAGAGCCTTGAGGAACTCCGGGCGGATCTCATTCAGAGCCGCTGCTCCTCCGCGTTGAGAGGAGCCAGATGAGGTGGCTCAGGCATCTAGTCAGGATGCCTCCCGGACGCCTCCCTGGTGAGGCGTTCAGGGTGCGTCCCTCCGGTAGGAGGCCCCCGGGAAGACCCAGGACACGCTGGAGAGACTATGTCTCTCGGCTGGCCTGGGAACGCCTCGGGATCCCCCTGGAAGAGCTGGATGAAGTAGCTGGGGAGAGGGAAGTCTGGGCTTCCCTGCTTGGGCCGCTGCCCCGCGACCCCACCCCGGATAAGCGGAAGAAAATGGATGGATGGACGGAAATTTAAGCCTGCATGATCAGCGGAGTTATTTGTGGTTCTAAGCGTATGTTTAGTTTTTCTGGTAGTATGGCATGTCACACCTGTATCATGATATTTTGGTTTCTGTAGCCACGAGGTAATTTCTAGTGGTCAACTGTTGCTTCAAAATACCACAAAAAAAAACAGAAAACAGCCACTCCGAGCAACAAACAACACTGAAAACAGCAGAGTAAAACCGCAGCAGCGCTTCTGCCGATAGGGCCCTCAAACGAGCCGACTCAGTTTCAGTCCAGAACTCTGATCTCATGTCGCTGTCATGAGTCTTCAGCATGAAAACACACACGACTTCATCAGTCAAATTAGGGTTAGAGATTTGTCAGAGTCAAGGGAATCGCATTATCCAGGAAAGTTCTGCAGGAATGTGGCACATACTGTCCAGGTTATCAACCCAAGACCCGAAGCTGCTGAAAGGCTGACCTCTGCGGTGATTAAACGCGATGTAAGTGACCACGACGCTGACCCAAAGGTCTCACGGTGCTAGATTAAACTGTATACATTATTGTTCCTACTGTGATATATTTCTGGTTCTGCAAAGTTTAGAATCCCTGCCTACCATTCAAATCAACCTGGTAGCAAAACAGACAATATTGCATTTAAAAATGATTATGCAGTGAGTGTGCACCCTTCTCTGATCCTTGCTGGAAGACTTCTCTTCAAATAGATTTGTTTCCTTCGTTTTCAGTTCTACAAAAGTCAGAAGTGGTGCATCAAAGTCACTTGAAAATCCCACATGACCTTTTACAGAAGCTTTTGCAAGTGTGCTGAACTCCCCACAGATGGCATCTGATCATTAAAAAATATGTAATTTGTCAAAAGCTATATTGATATAAATTTGTAACTGTTATAATTACTTTATACACTGCAATTATACGGAACTCCTAATGCCTGGCTCACTTATGATTTGTATATATGCTGGAAGGCCATGTGTCATGAATAATATACTTGTAATTCAAATATTATTTTATGTCCGTGGAGAAGCATCAGAGAGAAGTCCACTGAATGACACCCCTTGTTTAAACACAGCAGGTACACACTCGGGTAGAGAGTGACAACCTGCCAGAGAAAACTCAAGGAGAATGTTGCAAAATAAGACCTTTTCACTCCTTTTTTCCCTTTCAGAGGCAAGTCTGAACAGCTTCTGTCCAGGTGAGCCACGGTG
Organism: Pao palembangensis; assembly: GCA_015343265.1. Classification (NCBI taxonomy): domain Eukaryota; kingdom Metazoa; phylum Chordata; class Actinopteri; order Tetraodontiformes; family Tetraodontidae; genus Pao; species Pao palembangensis. The sequence continues at coordinate 1,739,648 of CM027097.1, forward strand.
GCCAAGCCGCAGTCTTCACAGTGAATATAAATTAGCATTTCTGTGGATGGTTGGCACATTCACGATGAACCTCAGTTCCGTTAGGTGTTAGATTTATGGAAACTCGCAAACATTTCCTACCTCCACAGCCAGTTGAGTGTGGAGATTCTGCATTGTTGGAATTTCACAGATTTTCCACTCCGAGGAGAGAGACAACTTTGTGTTGGAGATGTTCAGTTTAAATTCAGCAGTTATCTGCAGACTAATCTTAGACGCAGCAATAGGACCTCCAGCTAGGTTTTGAAATGAGGCGCCATCTAGTGGTCACACTAAGGACATGCTGTAGTTAACCGCACTGAAGATCAGAAACGTGGATAAAATCAACGTGAAATTCTAATTTGCTGACCAACATAAACAATGCCATACAAAAAAAAAACAAAAGGTTTTTTTCACTTGCCTTGAGGGTGCCATCTTGCATCATCTGGCATCTGTATAAAAAAACCCCACAAGCGATGTTCTCTAACCCCAGATGCCGTATGAATTTAAAAATCATAGATTTCCAAATAAATAGCTTAAATATTTGTCTACCAAGACTTGTGGATCCCTCTCATCGCCACTTAGTTGAAGAAAACAGGAAAAAGAATCCTTTCCAAAGTCATAATTGCAGAGGTGATTTTGGACTGTGCTCCGAGCAAGCAGCTGCTCGGCATAAACAGCCCAGCATGAAAGGAGCCAAATATTCCAAAATAAGATGGCATATAAAAATGAGAATGTGGACATTCCTTGGACAGAAAAGGCAACACTGAAAAATGACAATTAGGACAGAGAAATGTGGGAATTTCTGTTGCCGCTAACTAATTTCTGAGGAATTTATACCAAAACTTTGATTTAAAAACACAGATTTTAAGTTTAGAAAATGTCCTTTTTGTACTGAGTGTTTTAAAGGAGCAGCTTTATTAAATTATCAGGACTGATGGGAAAGTTAAGTTATAGGCAAATGCAGGAAGACAGAGAGGTGTCTTCAAAGGAGGCCTCACTTCCAAGTTTATTCAGTCTCAAATTAACGTTATCTTGTGTAGCAACAAGAAGCCAGACGTCGAAGTACGTGGGGGGGGGGGCAGCGACACAACGCTGCTCTTTGTTTGTGCCGCAGGGCCAGCTGTGGTATGATACTCCCTCGCATGCACTCAGCAGTGGCTGTGGACGCAGGGCAGGAGGGTTGGTCCTACGTCCCCATATTTTTCATTTTTCCACCTGAACTCCTCAGAGAAAAGGAGCTGTGTGTTGACCCTTCTCCCTTTCCTGTTTGACAAAAAAGAAAAAGTGACAGCTCCTTCTCCAGCTATGAACGTCCTCCACCTGTGCTCAAATCCGAAGATCACATGAAGAGAGACCTAAAACTAGCTGGAAATCACAACCTTCCACACAAATGTCATGGGATTAAATAACTGGAAGATAAAAATAATCCACAGAATAAAACACAGATAAGAATAAAGCTAAATCCCGACAAGCATGGTAAAACCACTGCTGAAATGGCAGCAACCTTTATATGATAAAACTAAAACTATATTTAAACAAACTTTACGTGAATGACCATTATGTCACAGCCCATGAAGGTTGAAGCATATCTGCGTGGGTTCCAGGTGAACCGGCGTCCTTGATCACGCCATGTGACTCCACATCCATCCCTCATGGGTCCCAGAGCAGCGGCAGATTCCATGATGGTGTCACACTGAGCATGTGTTCAGCTGTTATATAATGTTTAATGAGGCTGCGGTTGTGCATTGGGCTTCAGACAGAGCAGCGCTGTGCTGAGGTTGGAGGGACAGCGCTGGCCTGTTTGCCTTCTTCTCTGTTGTTTATTATGTGCTCAGAACTGACTGATGTGGTTCCAGCTGAGTGATATTGACAGAATATTGAAGATTCGTCAGGCAATTAGAGCAGACCTCTGGCCTGAGACGAGCATGGAGCTCGACCGGCAACAGCGGCAGCAGTAATCCTGTTTCTACACTTCATGACAAACTAATTCAGCTGGAAAGACTTTTAACACTTCCACCGTAAAATTATAGCATCTACCTGTTGTCTGGTGCGTTTTTTTTTGTTTTTTTTGTTTTTTTTTGTTAGAACTCAACATATCAATGGCTAAAGCACAACAGCTTATTGATAACATAATAAACTAATATAGTCCAAAAACTTTGTTTTATGTGTTTATCTTTAAGAAGACAACAAGATTTTTAAAAACAAATTTTCTCAAAGAAGTGCATTTTCCTGATTGGACGTTCTGCTTCTCGGCCCTCAATATTTAAGTTGTAATAATAAAACCAAGGTTGATTTAATAGGGGACTTAAGATCAGCATCCTTTTCTTCATAGAAGCTTCTGCTGTCTATTTAATCAGGTCAGAAAGCGGAGTCCATGAGGTGAGGTGGGTGGAGTAGAACACGGTAGAAATTAGGAAAACTTGATGAAAATATTGTCTGGATGTGAGGTTATATTTGAGCACTTTCTTCCTTTTTTAAACTGTCACAGGTGTCTATGCAGCAATGGACCAAAGTATGTTCTTTTACAATAGCAAGGTCAGACATCAATAGACATCAGCATTCTGTACAAACACAGGTGATTAAAATCCACTAATGATCAACTTCCTCTTGTGGTTAACAAAAAACACTGAAACCCTTAATAGCAGGGCGGACTTATTTTTTTACCCGCGCACAAAGAATGCTGACAGAGGAACAAAAACACGACCAGCTTATAGAACACATCTGAAAGCCTTTTCCCTAAAGCATTTTGCCTAAATTGCTGCAAAAAAGCCAAATACTGAGATATTTTAACACACTTCACACAGCTGCGATGCGTTCGTGTGCTCCATGACTTGTTAAAGCGGTCACAGAAATGAAAACAAACTTGCAGAACACATCAAGTGAAAGACACCGAGATTGTGTGAAATTTGAGAGAAAACAGTGCAAATATAGTGTAAACAAGCTTTGGGAAACTAAACAGCATACTCTAAACAGTCTGTAAAAAGTCTGCAGTGTGTTCATGTATACTTCTGGTCATCTCAAAAGCCTGTATACACCACGGTGCAATAACCTGTAGAATAATGTTTAAAAGAAGCTTTGGAAAAGCTGGTTCAACAGCCAGCAAACGGCCATCAAAGACCTCGTTCTTCAGTAATCTCTGTCCCCCGTCTTCACACTTCCAGAAAACAAACCTCTCGGTGTGTAAATGTGACATCTGTTCTCAGCCCTGCTGCTCTGGACAGAGAGTCTGGAGGTGGCGAGCAGACAGGACGGAGAGAAGTAGGAAAACAAACGTGTCAGAGCCAAACACGAGACTCCTCTCAAGGAATGATCGGTGCTGGGAAATCCCAAACGTGATCATGTCATTTTCCTTATAGAAATCTGTCAAGAGTACACATAAAGTATCTCCTTTTATCATACTTGATGATGCCAAAATAAAGATTTGTCAAAATGAACACATATACTGCAGAATGGGGAAAAACGTTTGTAACACATACGTTCAAGAAACCTGGGTGAAACAAAACATTTTTTTTCCAGGATGGAAACAGTTTCATAGCACCAAAAACCCAATTTCAAGTTAAAAGTGATCATTTTTCAGGCTGAGCCATGATTTTTACTGGTTATACAGGTATCAAGCACCATAAGCAATATGAAAGCCTTTATTGTGCACTTCAGCACCTGTAATTTATGTATTTTATTTTCCTTATTTTGAAGTTTTGGTTTAATCAAATCAGGAAAATATTACAAAACCAATAAAAATGTAAAGAGCAGGAAGTCTCAAACACCCCAAATACCAAATGTTCAGCAGGAAAATATTTCCACGAGGTAGCGGATCCTTGAGCGAACAACCCCAGCTCCTCTTCTGTGAGGTACGTTTTCAGGAACAGAGGCCAGCCTTCAGGCTGCCTCTTCCAGGCATCTGGATGGGTCATGGCTGCTCTTGGCCCACTGCTCTCTTTTCCTGGTTCCCAAATGAAGCGGGTACAAAAGTCAACACATTGGGAAGGAGAAGGCTGTGGTGGGGGTCCTGCAGTGAGACAGGCCAGTGGTTGTCGCTGAGCAGAGGTCCGCCAGCCAAGCGGTTGCGGGGTTTGAGCTCACTGAGTGTGCTTCTATGGAGGGGAGAGGGTGTTAGCATTTGGGAGGCACGGATGTTGCAATCACTGCGCTCTTTCATCTGTTAGGATAAGACACACGTTGGCTGACTTTTACTGAAAAAAAACACTGGCCGGGAACTCTGACCCACCACCTTGCCCTACATTTAAAACTATAAAACAAGACCTGCAGCAACACATATTCTCAGTGTACACTGGTTCTTGCTGAGGACCCAGGGGATTGTTTAAAGGCCCACGGAGGAAGTGGTCGGAACCATGCCACAAGCGCGTGCTCATCTCTGCCAAGTCCAAACTGAAATCTGAAATGCCTCTTTCACAACTACACATGCACACATCAGTTTGTTCATTTACGTAACCTTTGTATCCTCCAGCGTTAAGACCGAAGATGCCACATTAAATTCATGTAAAGTTGGAGTCTGATGAAGATTCGTTTGAGTAGAAAGCCGATTTTGTTTTGTCACGGGTCTCATCGTCCAGATGATATGCATCGCAGTGTGGGAAATCGCAATGTGCTTCCTCTCACACACTACTTGATTTTAGGATTTCTATTTTACAGCAGACCTTCCAGGTGCAGAACTTAATGTACAGAGGATACTCATGCAGCCGTGTGCAGAGACAGAGGAGTTTAACAGAATAAAGGTCTCTGGGTGCTCATTATTGTGTCCAGTCTCATTGTGAATCGTCTGCAATTTCAGCAACTTCCATAGAAATAATTGCTAAAATATAATTGCATATATTTTTCCACTGATTCTGAGTTGACTGTTCTGTGTTAAAGCAATGATCCAGCAGCGCACGTGCAGAAGCCTTACGGCTACCTCAGAGACATAACTGCAGCTGCAGCCGTATGCAGATGCGTATTCCTAATCCCCCTACGTACCTGTAAAAATTTCCATCATTCTCTCTGCCTGTAGCTTTTTTTTGATTGGTGAGATTATGATTGTTACTTTATTGTTGAAACATAAAATATATGAAGTTTTTTAGTATTTGCTTGTATGTTAAAGAATATGGCCACAAGATTGGTGCAGCTCTGTACATATTCATCTCTCGTGCCACATTTGGGTGCTTCGGGGTTGTTTGGGGCTTTCTTAAATATCACAGTCATCGGTGTTTTTGTTTTTCCTTTTTTTTTTTATTTTTTTGGTTAAATCATAAAAGACCATCTCGTTTGAGGGAAACCTGACCGGGGGGCTGTTGTGCAAACGGTCATGCAAGTATTCTAATCTTTACACACAAAGCGTGGCCTCATGTCTACAGGCACTTTGGACTCACTGGTGGGCAACAAAAATAAATCACTTCAGACAGTATTTTTCAGCAGGCCTTACTGCATGTGCAGCATTAAAGGATTTACACCCGCTGGCGCCGGAAAACGGAGCCTTTCAGAAATCTCAACGGCTCACAGTCAGTGAACGCTGTGAACAAACTGGCCTGTTTACAAGACAACAAGTGACTTTAGTGCTGTTTCTTGATAACATTTTGTACAGTTCTCTCAAGTGTGTTTTGTAGGTTGCCAAGTGTTACATGTACGACAAAAGTGAATGAATGCTCTAATCGGGTGTTACAAACTGTCACTGAGCTGTATAGGAAATAAAACTCCAGCTGCCAGATTGACAGGAGAAGTGAAATACATTTCTAATGTGTATTTTGGCAAAGGTGGGAAGTCACATCCGAATAAAAAAAAAATCGAATTTTACAAGGAGATAAAAAAAAAAAAAAAAAAAATCAGAATATGATCAGAAATTATGAGCTCTAGTCAATGCTGACGCTGAATTTAAATATCAATGAGAAATTATTGTTTTACTAGTCTGTATTTTAAATGAAATATTGGGATTCTGGCAACCTTTCTAACCGTTCTCTCTTTATTAACAGTCCAAGTTCAACCTTGGGAACAACTCGAGTTTCTACCATTTGTGAGAAAGGGGCTTGTCGAATGGTGGCTCGCTCTGCAGATGGCCTTGTAAACAGCTTAGTTGTGGGTAATACTTGATGCTGGTTAGTAACAAAGTCCGAGCCGCTGGAATCCAAGTACTGTTTCCTGAAGTCGAGCCACAGGCTTTGATAAAATGACAGATATTTGGATGTTTGTGCCCTCTTGTTTTTACCGTGATGTTTGCGGGATGGGAAAAGCGAATGAGCCTCCAGGTGATTGTGGCTTTGCTGATATGCAGGAACAGTTTGTTATTTTTGGAAAAAGGAACCTTTACTCTTTCACTCTGTTGGAATAATTTACAATAATTTCATTATTTCTAATTTAAACAAATGAATTTCTGCATTTCTCTTCTGTTTTTGGACATATGCTGAGCATAAATTCCTTATCCAGCCTATACACATCTCAAGTCCGTGGTTAAAGAATTTGAGACATGTTGTTACTGGAGGCTTTTAAAGGCTCTCTGTCACCTCTTGCTGCAAAAACAGCAGCAATTGGAGGGGAAGAAAGAGATAAAACAAGTGGAAATGAAAGGAGAAAAAGGGCGGTGGACAGCACAATATCGGCCTGTTCCCCATCTATCTGAATCCACCAATGGACGGTGGTGGTCTGGCATTAAAAGCCAGACATCAGACATGGCATGAAGACCCAGACAAAGGAAGACCTCTGTCACACTACAGACAAGCAAGTCTGTGCCACAAACACACACATTTTTTTTTTCTTTTCTAGCAGAATGTTGCCTCTGCAAGAAGGGAGAAAAGCTGAAGGTGGATGAAAAACCTTTGATTCTCATTCAACAGAATGTTGGGCTAATTATAAAGTAAGATTGTCTTTTAAAGAACCCCTTTTTTAATCCATGGATAATCTGAAGATCGGCGTAGGGATGGAATCCATCTTTTCAATGTTTTTCAAGGGACCTAACACAGGCCACAGATGCTAAAGACATAACAAAACCAATGAAATATTAAGCTCTTTGTCCTCCAGAGAACACAGGAACACAGGAAGTTACGTGTCTGCTGAGACTAAAATAAACCTAAAGCGTCCCTGTCTGGATTTTTAAACTGACTTGCGTTCCACAGCAGGACTCTCCTCATCAGGTTGACAAACCTGGCGCATGCTGATTCTAGCACAGCTCCTCCTGGATATGGCTGGCAGCAATGGTGAAAAACTCTTTTCTCATCAACATGCTGAGCTCAGACGATGCCTGTCAGTGCTTTTCCAGGTCACTGCAGTACATTTGCCACCATCGAAAACACATGAGGAGCCCACACAACGGTCAGGTCTGTCTGCGTTAAATATGTACATCTCTCTGATTCATGGAGCCCCCAGCCCTCCTGAGGCCCGGTGTATTTTCTTCAGCAGTGACAAAGCCCTGGATGAGTTTGCAAATATGAAATCACTGCAAAGAGGAACATTGTGGACTCTGCCTCAGCCATCAAAACGTCGAAAAGATGCAATTACCAAAAGAATTACGGTAAGTCTTGAAAACAGATTTTGTTGTCTCACAAATTTATAGTGTAGTTTTTCCTTTTATATATTGTTTTTATATGCTTTTCAAATATTTGTTTCCTAACATTTTTCCACACAAAGATCTTAGCATGCCTTGATGAGCAACCGTATCTTTGAATGTCCCAGATATTTAAAAAAAAAAAAGAAAAACAACACTGAGCATGTCAGTAAGATGATGCTGAGAAGGATAAAATCAATGTAGTATTAGTCTTCCTGTATTTCAGAAAGCTGGGCCAAAATCCAGATCTGCTTCCGAATGTTTACCCTGATTCCAAAAGGGATCAATCAAATCCCGGCATTCCAGGAGGAGCCTTTTCAAGCGGGCTCAGGAGGAATCACTGGCTGGTCCCTGAAAGAGGGGGCCCAGCACTCAGGAATGTCCGGAGACAACTTATCCGATGGATCCAGTAATAGAATGCGAGGAACTGATCGAACACACAGATCCGTGGTACGTGGTATAAAATTTTATTTAAAAGTACGTCGGTGTTGTGGTCACAGTTGTGATATTAGGATTAGAATACATGGCCCCACTGTAGTAATCATTAACCACCATTACTGTGAAAATCAGGTTCAGCTGTGTTTAGAAGATGGGAAAAAAAACACCCCCCCAAAAAAAATCCACCAATATTTCACAAACACCAGTCAGAAAGCTGGAAGCAGAACAAAGGCCAGTACAGATCCAAAGCGGACCACAGAGGATGGTGCAGCCAGAGGCTTGTGACAAAAATACTGACACCCCTCTGGAACTGTTTGCAACATAAGTGCGGTATGGAAATTATTTCTGCAATGATGAATCCTTTTTCCATTTCTATTTTCGATCCTTCACCCCCTCTTTATGTACCACATGAAATCCAGTAACACCCTCTCTGGGGCTGCCAAAGCAAATGTGCAATAAGTGGCTAGAGCAGGTAAATGCAATTAGACGCACTTCCTTCTAATTAAACTCGTGAAAACACATTAGGGAAAGGGTGGATTAGCTCGAAGTAAAAAGCCATTTTTCTGAGAGTTCAGGGTGCGATGCTTTTGACCTGGACACTTAGAGGCCCAGGAAAGAATCATTCTTTGAAGTACGATGAAGCATTTTGCTTGAAAGACAAGCTGTGGGGCCAGGAAAGTGCTGAGCTCACACTCACAAAAGCACCATTCTGTGGCCGAGGAGAAACACCAACACCCAAGGAAAGTATGATACTGGATGCACAGGTAAACACTTCCAGAGAAACTAAGTTAACGATTGCGTGTCAGGTGCCGCTTCTTCCTCCCCTCTCCTCTTCATCACTAAAGCCCTGATTCAAACTTGACCTACACAAGATTTAAGTTTGGGGCGCCTCGGAGCGCTGGTTTATTTTCTCTCTGTGCAAAAACATTCATGGTGAGGGCAGACGACAGATTGGGAATGAGCGGGAATTACAGGAATTGCCTGTAGGAAGGACCGAGACAAAGAGAGAGAGAGAGAGAGAGAGAGAGAGATGGCAGTGGGGTATGTATGCGCTGCTGGATGGTGGGTGGGTACAGACACGGGCAGTAAGCCAGCGTTAAAAAGACCTGGAGCGCTCCCTTTACAAACAGAAAGGCCAGTGTTTGACAGGAACAGCAACAGGGGCCCTCCTCATTCATGAAAGCTGCTTCATAAATTGGTAAACCTAGAAGACCCTTCACTCCCCCCCAACTCACCACACTTTTAATGATGAAGCGGGCAGAGGGCAAACATGATGCACACAGACATTTCTTTATGAGGCCGACACACACACCTGCACAGGAGACGCGCGGGCCATGGATGAACCTGCACTCTGTAGGCACGGGGCAGCTGCTGAGCAGGATGACTGGGTCAAGGTCCTGTGCACTGGTGGAACACAGCTTGGGAGTTTATATGCTGGATTATTTATCAGGCCTTTTACTCTTGTATGTTTTCAGGCACAGCAGAGGGGTTTGCCTTCAGTAAGATCTGTCATGTGTCTATCCCTTTGGCTTTCTGAACATTTCCATTAGGGATATTTTATTTTAATGTCATTAAAAAACTAGATACTCTTCCTTTCTGTCTTCCTCTTTTATTTGACATAAGCTATGGCTTTGAGACATGCTGCTTGTAGCTGGCTTTAATTTCCCGGAAGCTATGTTACTTTAAATATACTCAAATTGTAGAAAAAAAAAAGTTCCTCATATATTCCTCTGTTGTAGTACTGGAAATCGATTGGAACTGAGTGAAGTATTTACAACAGTGATGACTTTGAGTTGTTCTTTCTGGAAGCGCGGGATTACCAGCATCAGAGCATCTTTCACCGATCCTCCTGAGAGGAAAACCACAGAACCCGATAGCTTCAGTATGAATTGGCTCTAAATTTGAAAGCTATTGATTATTTTTAACGGAATAGACTGATTTCACATTGGCAGTGACAATAATAAACATGCCAAAAAAAGGTCATCACAGGAGGCAGGAAGTCAGTTTAAAATGAAGCAGACCAATCAAGTCATGGACTGAAGCTCGGCCAGTGAATATAGGAAAGCGCACACAGAAAAGAGGGAGACAGTTTGTTTTAAGTGTTGTGATGATACGAGGAGGAGACGGGGGGGGGGTGCTGTGATGAATGGAAGTGTTTGTTCCAGCAGATTTGTTTACTGCCCTCTTATATGGAGCCCTGAAACAGCGAGAACGCCTGTGCGAATGCTCACAGGAAACAGATCCAACCTCACAAATCCAAATGGAAATTTCAGTTTGTGCTTTCTTTTCAGTCATGATCCAACACCCAGGAAGATCTCCCATCTGTGAAATCCTTCTGGGCTTGGATCCGGTTGTGGGAGGGGAGAGGTGGACCTTCCACAGAAGGGGGATTCAGCCCCCACATACAGTAGGTTTAGACTGACTCTACGGACAAAAAGGCACCTCTGGTAGTGCTGGCAGAACTGAGAGGAAGCGCTGCTGGATGCCGAGCTCAGGGACCTGTGGGGGAGGACAAAACCTGCGCTCTCGCTGTAGCTGGAGACAGAAACACTGTTGGTTTGACGGCGCATGCTCCATCTCTCAGCTGGAAAGACACTCTGTGTTGAATCAAACAGCTTTCACTGGCTGAGGCAGCACATAACTATAATGGAAGCAATGTAAACATACCCCCTGTCTGCTTTTACCGTTTTATTTTTGGCTCTTTTTTTGCTTTTTCCTCCCAGACTGCAGCACGTGTCCTGTGCAATTGATTTCAGACATTTTAGAGCGGAATATTGTGGTTTGCATGAACCTTTGTGTCCATCAATGCTCAGGCTGAGAGGTTTCTGGTTACATCAGCTGATTAGTAACGGAATATGGAAACACAATCTGTCACTGTGGAGACATGTAGACACTTCTATCACATTGGTCATGTGAATTCTTCCTCCAGAGGCAGATGTCTTTGTTGTTATGGCACAAGCCTCATTCAGACACTATCAGGGGTAAATGACTTCCCAGTTAGCTGCACGGGCCTTTTTGTCTGCAACCGATGGAAAGTATTTTGCTAACCTGCTGCAACTGTTTAAAATAAACATCTCTTTCCAGCCAAGGCTGCAGAATGGCTCTTCACATCTCACAGTGATCGTTCTGTGCTTATCAACAGGATGCAAACACAGCCACGGCTGACGTAGGAAATTCCACTTGAGCTGGTTTGGAGTGATTAAAGTGTGTGCGCGCTGACTAAATTGGTAAGCAAAGACGATCCACCAAGACTCTGAAACTGTGAGTCTTTTTTAAATAAAAAGGACCCTCGAAGGAAGAGCCCCGTAATCACCCATTGTAAATCAATCAACTATAATATTAACCAGGTATTATAAATGCTTTGATCTTTGATTTTACACTAAGTTATAATTTACGTTGTTGGGCTGGAGGAATTCTGCGCTTGTGTTCTGTTTAGATGCCTTTTTAGAAACAATAGGATGAGAAGTGGGCCTCTTGAAGTAAAAGGTTGCCCCCCCTGCCATCATTCCCCTCCCAAGTCTTCCAAATTGAAACCTGCTGCATGTTCAAAGGCAAGGATAGAGTGTCCTGCCAGGGTGGATCCTCAGGAAAGTCCTGACTTTACCATGAAAAGAGAGCAGTGGGGAGAGCAAGTGTCATCAATGGCTCATCAATGTTGGATCAGTGCGCAGACAATAAAAAAAAAAATAAAAACGGAGGCGGACGGACAGTTCCAAGCAGCTGACAGAAACGTGTTCCTCTTACGTGTAGCTTTTAAGGCATAAAGAGCCTCGTCTCTCGTAAAAATAGTTCCTAACGGCGTGAGAACATAAATGCTGTAGGTTAAGCTCTGTAAAATGGGATCAGAGAGACGAGTAGGCAGGTTTAACAAGTCCTTTTGTGATGTACGATAGTAACTTTTCAAGTAGACACAAATTCTCTGCTAGACTGAAGTCGGAACTTTGATTTCATCCCTTCAGAACATTCACTTCTTGACTTCAAATCATTTATGTTGAATCAGCTGAATGTTCAAATAGAAAACAATAGAAAGCATTCGCTTGTCCTTTGACCTCTACAGACTTTCCAGGATCTTCTGCAGGAAAGCAGCATGATGCCGACGCCACATGGTGGAAAATGTAAGTGTGTCCTATTATCACAGTCGTTTTCTGCGTTGGTGTCAATACTCTTTCATTAAGACCTGCCGAGTGAATCAGAAAGTAGGGTTTCCATTCTGATCAGAATCATCTGGACCATCCTCCTGTCAGTGTTGTTTTCTTTCCTGATTTAAATAGCAGTGGGCCACAGCAAAGGTCGCTCTGGGAGGATTGTCAAAGGCTTGACTCCTAATAAAAAGAAAAAAAAAAATAATGGGGATTATATAAACACTTGGTTCCTGGAATTATTATGCGGTATAAAAAGACCTCCCAACAGTCAAAGATACTGTAAGACGTGTGATGGCCGCAGGAAGCTGCAAATTATCTACCTTTTAAGTAGACATACAGGAGAAACCTGCAGTCATGTGACCTCAGGCATTTTCATTCCAGTATTAACTATCATCTGAGCAAATACAGACCAGAATACTCTACCTTTACTTCACTGCATGCATTTTTCAATAACTTTAAACTCTTTAAAAGAACTAAATAATCTTGTTTCATCAGAAAACGCTCTGCTCTGATCACCATCAGGTGTACATTTGTCTGTCATTCAGTGTCCAATTCAACCATCATGAGTGTGTATCTGAGCTTTGAAATATAACTTGAACATTGAAACATAGCCTTCTTTTAACGCTGTGGTTGCTGAGCGTTAAGATGCTTAACATGCTTGACTTAGCAGCGATGTTGTAACAGAAACTGGCAGATAGAAACTCCGTGTGGGGTGTGAGTTTCTCCTTTTTTTTTTTAATCGCAAAACAACTGAATGCTTCAGAAGAGCCAACTTCAGGGGTGGTTCCAGCTGGATTATACATTCAATATCACATATTAATATGAAGCTCAAACTGTACATGAATGATGATATATATATATATATATATATATATAACACATAACCTTACATCAAATTGTACAACACAAAATGATGTGGGAAAATTATATTGGTTAAAAATACAGTTTCAATGCTCTATTTATTTAATTTTCCTTTTTTTCCTTCAATTGTATTGAGTAGTAATTGAAGTAAATGGTATAAATGGGTAAATGACTTTTATCTGAACTAATAATAAGACAATGCCTCCCATCAAAAGTCATAAAAGAAAAAAAAAAAAACGTTTTCTAACCAGCATTACTGCGCAGACACTCAAAGTATCAAACTTCCTCATCTGGGTAAAGCTCAAAAACAGAGAGTCTATTTTGGCTGCTGGCTCGTCCCATATAAGGGCAGCAGTGGCTGCACAGATATAAGGTCGGGTTCAGTGTCGGCACACACGGACAGCTGAGAGGATATCAGTCGTGTCACAGGAGGCTGAGAGAATGTGTAAACACAGCCTATGTGTGTGTGTGTGTGTGTGTGTTCAGCTGATAAAGCCTTTGTCCTGACATTTCCCCTGTCACGTTATAATGTCTATCTATATGTATGAAAAGGTTTAAGAATGAGACTGTTTTCCACATTTCTTGTTTGGCGGCATCAACAGTGTTTATTATCACGTTGCTATTTAATCTGGATTAATGGAGGAAACCTTACAAAAGCAATTCTAAATAAAGACTTGCGGTACTTAATGCATTTGAGAATGTATTCATGGTGACGGGGTATAGCAGAGGGGACGTCTCAGCCCAGAGACCCTGTACATCAGTCAAGTCTCAACTACTCTAGGACAGAAAGATTCGTCCATTTATCGATCAAAATATTCATTCATCTATTTTCTCAGTGGTTTATTCCTACTTAGCAAAAACAGATGAGACAATTCTCTGAAGGTCACACAATCTACCTGCGCTGTTGTGATCCACTGCCGGACCGTGTTCGACATATCAGGCAGATTGTGTAACAATGTATATAATGAGGATGGTAAAATACTGTAAGATAAGACAGTTAGTGGGTCATCGGGCTGGATATCCCAGCCCCACTTCAGCTTTCATAAGGCGACAAAGATTCCAGCCTGACTTCAGGCTTTCAATTACCCAACACACCTGTCCATAAAATGTCCACCTTCTTGAAAATGTGGCATTCGTGTCAGAACTATGCAGTCGTGCGTCTCCATCATCAGTATGCCAGGAATGCTCTCGAGAGGTGACTGCAAGACTGACCGGTCTAAACCAGATCCACAAAGTGAGCATTGTTCCTCTTGGCTGTGATCCTAATGACTGACGGCTACATTGACCATGCAGTTGCAGGACAGACCGTGTCTGTTTGGAAGCGAGGGTGCTCCAGGTTGCGATTCCAATTATTATTAATTACCACATCAGTGCTGCTCACAGATGTACACAATTATTACACAAAACTGGCAATCTGTATACATTGTCAGGAAGTGAGCATCACACTGAGTCACGACAAACACGAAGCATCAGCCCAAGCCTCTTACCACACATCCTGTGATCTAACAGCTCGTGCATGGTAGAACTCATCAGGGCGCATGAACATTTTGTCCGTTTCCAAAATAAAACATCATGACACGTTTTTGAAAGTTCAACAAAATACCACAGGAGCCAGACATAGCCTGCTCACCACCCCTTCACATGTGCAGATACCCTTATACACAATAAATGCTCGGACTAGCTTGTTTTCCAGTTGGCAGTGGTGTAAATGCTGATCATATGCTGAGAACCAAGCCATTCGGGTTTGCATGTCAGAGAGGAAAAACCTTCAATTAAATATTTGTCTTGCTAAATCCATCCTCATCCGCAGTGCAAACAATACAGCATTGATTCTCAGCTGGAAGGAGACCACCTGGTTGCTCACACACGAGTGCCAGTATGGCCCATTCCCCAGCAGACCTGAGGTCTGAGCGCGTCTGTTCTTCAAGTCAAGTCAAGACATCGCTCTGATTGACTGTTTAAACTGTAGCGAATCAACGGAAATATAGAAAAAAATAAAATAAAAAGCAAACAGACACAAAGCGAGTTATGATAGTTTAGATTCTTCCAAAGGAAAGTCAGATCAGTAGAATGAAAGTGGTGGATCTAGTAGATACACCACTGGGTTTGCTAGTTCAGGCATTTAATTCTTATCTGGGGTGTTTTGTTTTTAACGCCGCATGCGATGATTGAATGTCTGTTGATAGCTGCTCATGTCTGATTGTACATAGCAAATTCCTCTTCCTGTCATGTTCATACACCAGGAAACACACATTTCCTGCTGCTTTATATTAAATGCACTCACATGTCAGTTGTTAAATCACTTGGTTCAAAGATAAAACTTAATGTTGATGTACAAATTCCTAAAGCATCACGGAACATAATGAGCATTTTGACTGAATTTGGCAGATGGGCACTGAATTGTTTTGTGGTTTTTGACCTAAAACACAAACCCACACGTACACAATTAGGAAAATAAATCTAAGAGGACAGCCAACCCCTCTTTATTGTTAAAAAAGGCACAGAAGTCTCACCTTTACCCAAATGCTAATCTCCTGATAATAATACAAGGTAACAACTAATAGAAAGTACAGCTGGTAACATGGTAAATTCTGTGGTAAATGAGTAACATGTTGCAAAACTGACCATGAAATGATTGTTAAAACTGTTGTGAAAGTGGTGAAAAACTGGAAAATTTAGATGACGTATAGAAGAAGTATGTTATTACAGCATATATACTGTTATATAAAAAAAAAAACAAGAGTGAAAATAGAGAATCATATCATATTTGTTCAAAAATCAAATTCAACATTTACACAGAAACAGCGGAGTGCAGTTTTCAACAGGTCATTACAATAACTTCTCTGTGCTATCTTAACATCCTTCAGTGAGACAGAACTCCCCAGACGTCTGTGCATGCTTTCTCCTCACATATTTCTGTCTTTAAAAGAGATATTTTTCTCTGAGAAAACGCTTTCCCATTCAGACCGCTACAGTTGGATTACGGATCCATCTTGAATTCATGCCGCGCACCTCTGAGAGAAGAAACAGACCCACGTTTGGGCCACAGAAGCAACACTTCGCATTTCCGTTTTCACTACAGCCGCTGACACTGTGGCCTCTTCCAGGTCTTATCCTCACTGAGGGAGAGACAATTAGAGCGTGGAAACGAGGAGGGGAAATAAAGAAATGAAGGTAGCTAAGTTCTGTGGAATCAGTTCTGAAAAAGAGAACAGGTCTCAATGTTGTCACACAGACAAGAGTTGAACTGAATGGGCTCAACACCAGGAGAGGTTACTGGTAAAATAATAAAAGCCCCATGAAATACTCATTTGAGAACATTCAGAGGTTATAAAAATGGAGAGAATGAGCTTGGTAATGAGAGAAAAAGACACGAGATGTTAAGCAAACACAGCACATTCACACGCCGAGAGGAACTAACACATCACTGCTCTTTTGCATTGACATGTATGGGTTTAAACACAAGGAAGCCTACGACAAGCAGAAACTGAAATGAGTAATAGTTAAAATTGTTAGAAACTTACAGTTTGGAAGCCCTTTTCATAATTTCATAGCTGTGTTTGAAAATATCAATTCAAATCTCTCCTCTATTGGTTACAGAATTCAGAAAATCAGAACACATTTGCAATCAGTTCTTTATTATCCATTTATAACAATGTCATTTGGTCATGATTCTCCACTCATGCAACAACCAGCGGCAGAAGTCAGGAGCACTGTGGCATTCACCAGATGTTCAGGTGTCACGTGGAATCGACCCAGACAACAAAGACCTTTGGTGGAATAAAAGAAAAAAACAGCACCTGGAATTTGGGTTTTTTTTTTAATCCCCAGACTGTTTACTCCATCTGTTCTAGAATATTTGGACATGTCAGTGGAATTTTGTTAGCCTGCAAATAAAATCCAGCATGGAAAAAATATCTTCCCTCTGAAACGTTGACAAAGCCATTACATCCCTAAAATAATCCCACAACCAGGTTAGTTCCAGATATTTTAACAATCAATCAGAAAACAAGTTTGGCAACTTTGTATTTTCCATCTTAGGACTCCAACTGTTATATTTATTAGACAATGATGCCAGGCCTTCCTCTCCAATGCCCCCCGCCCCTTCAAGGTTTTAACAAAAATGAAGGTTGTCAGATCATAAAAAGGATGAAAAGTGCAGAAAGTGAGAAGAGGAAGTGGAAGAAACCATCAAATTAGAAGGAAATGGTCCAGAACTTTAAAAAGGGGAAACATATTATAGCTGTCCAAGCTTTGGAAGCAGTTGGAAGTGCATGAAAAAAGGGCTGAAAAGCTGCACATTTGCCAAAAATAATTTTCCATAAGGAAAAATGATTATGCAACATAGTCAGCATTCAAGTGAAAGTGGGTGAGGTTTAGTGTGAGTGGGAGTCTGCATATCCTCATCTACAGTTTTGTCTTGAGTACCTGGTTGCTCGGAGTGAGGTTAAGGGAATCAATGAATAATTAAGTTATTTTTATATTATTATAGTTATTAGCGGTATTTTACCATTAAAATAGAACATGCTGTCATTTCTTGTTGTTTTTGTTTAATGTGCAGATCTACAAATTTTTTCCTTCAGGATTGACATGTTTTTTCTGTTCCATCCACACCGTGAAAAACTCAGTGAACTACAGAAACTCTGAAACCATTCAGTTAACTGAAATAGCTAGGGATTTCTTTGAATTTGTGAAGATGTTGATTTCTGCGTTTAACAAAATATTTATTAAGCAAAATAACCCAATTTCTGCTGGAAGAAAAATTCTTGAGGCTGTAACCTTGTAGCTCTATTAGCCGCTCGACCCCCTCGGGATCTGACCCTTAATACACACACATCTTTGAAGACACGTGACAGGTTCACACTGATTTGGGTCCTGTTTATCATAATGTTTCCATCTACTTCCTTGTAATGCCTCAATAGCTCTTTCCCAGAATTTGACTGGCTGCTGTCAGACTGGTCCAAAAAGATTTGAACACAAAAACCAATCCTAATTTTAGCTGATGCAGTAAATGAGGTGGAACGAATTAGTTCCTGGCTCACTATTTAACAGGAAGTCTGTTTGAGCACTGGTACTGACTAGTTTTTGTGGAATTTTTTACCTTTATCTCCGGTCCAAGTCCATGAAATTCACGCTAGTCGAGTGCACGTCTCTGCAAGGCCGTTGCATCTCTTGCTCTCATCGGTGGGGAAATTCTGGCGGTATTCTTTGTCGCTGTGGCTGAAGGAAACAAACTTTGTGGATTGTTTGTATTCTCTGACCCACCAGGAATCATCATGAGTGGCACGTAGTCTGGTGAGGATCAGTCGCCCTCAGCGGCTCATTATAAATACAAACTTACTGACTAGTTACTAATGACCCTAGTGGCCGTTTGATCCGTCTTAATATAAAAACTCATTAAGACGAGTCTCACACAGTCTGTTTCTTAAAACTAAAGGATTGTAGGTACAAATGTATTCATGGTTCCACAGATAATACCTGGAACAAATAAGACCTATAACTGCATAAATGTAACTGAGACCATTAAAATAATGAATATTGTCACCTAAGTCAAAATAAGCTAAAGTGGATGAAGAATAAAAGCACCAGAGAGCAATGAAAGACTATTTTCACGTGCGGTGCCTGGAGCCCTGTGTTCCCTCTGAATCAGTGTCTCTGGATCAAACGCATTCTTGTCCAATCTGGGCAGTAATGCCGTGATTTTGTTCAGTTCCTGTGGTGCTTTAGGTCCATTATGTAACGACACTTTAGACGATTTGTGGGAATTTCAACCAGTCCGTGAGGATTGTCTTCTATTTCTTTTTAACTGTAATTGACATAATCAGGTCAAGGTGGTTTGGGAGATCTAAAACAAAAAGGAATGTAGTCAGGGAAGTATATATTTTATGACTTTGCCACTGGCCATATGCAAATTTCCATTAATTTAGGTCACATCCTAGTGCTGGTTATTATTAGGTCTGATGTCCATAAGTAGAACAAGACTGGTACGTCCACAATCATAATCTCGGAGCAATTTGGCCGTGTCTGATAGTGAACAAGTGTGTCTTATCAGGCTCTAAGTGCTCTGAACCCTGGTCACGATCGAGGGGCAGTGCTTCCGCTACAGCTCAAGTGCAGACCCGCTAAATTAATAACTAGAGGACATCAGAGAGCTCAGTAGTGTGTTTTTTTTTATTATTATTCTTGTTTTGTATATCTGAGATGGTTGGTCCTATTTCTATCAAAATTGAAAGTAGATCTTTGCAAAGACGAGACACAATCTTCTATTAAATTGCTAAAGAAGGTGAATCCTGTTAGTTGTGTCAGATGATGATCGTCTTGGCGAGGTAGACTAAATGCGATAAAAAGTAGACTTTAGGAACAGTCAAATGGGAGAAAAAGGAAAATAAAATAAGGTCTTAGTCGATTGATTAGTTATTCGATGCTTGGTGCAATGCTGGCATTAACCATGGGCAGAGATATCAGGAGACAGAAATGTTTTGCAGTTACGGGAAAACAGAAAGATTACGGGAAAACACAATTAGCAAAAAGAGCCGTCATGTACAATAGATTTGAACTGACGAAAGAATGTATTCCATTTTGCTAAATCTGCATTTTTGCAACCACAAGAGGACGTGAAACCGGTGACGTGTGACTTGGTGGTATGAATTTGTGGAAAAGCTGTGCAGAATTTCCAGAGATTGGATTATTATCGGTGGAAAAGTAACTCCAGCTCAACAATGACCTGGTGCAGTTAGCAAACAAGCTTGTAAACTGGCATCCACACAGATCCACTTTCTCCACTCCCATCCACTTCACACCGGTCAGTGAAAGTTAGAGTGGGTGGAGAAGAAGAAGATGAAATCCAGACACCCAGCGGTGGAGCTGCCAGATTATAAATCACTTAATTGCAACCAGAGAGGACCGTCCTCCTGTAACAGCATCGCTGCTTTTCCACTGTAGCTCCGGGCACTTCAAAACACGACGGCCAGATGATGGAGAAGAGCTGCATCAAAACAAGAAGACTGCACGGAGAACTTTAAGGACACGTCAAGATTACAGTTTCCACCAAGCGTGACATCTCCGATTATACACTGTCTGAACTTCATGTTTCCTGTGGACAGTGGTTTTAAAAACTAACGTGTTAACAGAAAAAGAGCTCCAGATTGTCCTGCATTACACTCCGAGAAGGAATGTAAATCAGTATATTTAATTAAGCGTGGTGCTTACACTAAGGACAACACTGACGTGCTTGCATTCTCTTTTTTAGTAGAATTTTTATAGCTTTCGCTGCTGAAATCATATGAACATAATGTCAAATGGCTTGTAATTTTGCTACTATATTAGTGTTTGCCATCCTGTTGTTTACTGCTGGTCTAAAATCAAAAGCCCCTTTTTCACTGCAGGACCTTTTTCCATTTACCCCGGATTTGGAAAACAAAAATTCCAAATTACCCGGAAGAAAAAAACTGCCAAGGACATACAAGTGGGTTTCATTTCAGTGCTTTAAGGTAAGGTTAGAAATACACAATTTTACAGGAACAATGTTGAAAAACTGCGCAGTGAAATGTTGGGCACACATTGAAACAGATTCATAAAATGACGACAAATCGGAAGCTGACAAACCAGAACAGTGGACCTATCCTGTAGCCTTCCTCCATCCCTCATTAGCCTGAGTTGTATTCACTTACTGCAGTTTTGAGGTGTGGTGGAAATGCAAACCACTGATCTGAACACACCAGGACAGGCTGGAGGACTGTGATGACAGCGGGTTAGAGGAACAAAGAGCATCACCACAGGGGCAAGCGTGTTTCATCTGATCAAGATCCTCTGCTATTCCCAAGAGTATCAGTCTCGCTCAGGATAAAGCTGAAACTGAAGACACAGATAAGCCTTCAGACAGGTCATAGTCCTGCTGAAAAGCACCAAAAATCCAAATGAATTAGACAGAGCATCGGATGTACCTTGTCACATAATTGTGGACACAGGCCTTAAAACTGCCAGTGGACATTAATGGAATGTTGCTGTTTTTTGTGTATTTGACGACAAAGCTGCGTGTTTTGGGCTCAAAACAGAACTCTAAACCTGGGAGGCAAAACCATGACATCTGTGTCTTATAGCCTTTGTTTGACTCCATCGGACTGAGATGCAGGTCAACTGCAAATTAAGTTTGACTTTGTGTTTGTAAAATAGGAATTCATTTTTTTTTATGTGCCAAGCAAAACCAGGAAGTTTTGTAAGCTGGTTTTCCGCCATAGGCTGGTACCTCACTCAAGAACCTCAGCTGTAAGGTCCAGGAAACATCCAAGAACACTGAAAGATCGACAAATTGGTGTGTGTGTGTGTGTGTGTGTGTGTGTGTGTGTGTTGAAATTAAAATCACTCTAACAGAAGAACGTCAGGCCAGCTGCAGGGAGGACAGAAGGAACTTTGTTTACATACCATCTATTACAGTGGTAATTGTCTCTAGGTGCTTTACTGAAACCCAGGTCTTGACCACTGAACGAGCAACAGTGGCAGGAAAAACATCCTTTTGACGGGAAACCTTGGCTCATGTGGAGGGACAGTCCATCCTGCTGATGAAGATAAAGGGAGCGTAGAAGGGAAGATAGAGCGGTTCTGATGTGTCTAAAGTCTAAACTACTGGAAATCCGATGATACCATGATTATACTGTTTTTAATCTGTGATTTTGTGCTTTTGGAGAAATTAAACAAGTTTTTGCAGAAACATCACGTACACTTTAGGTCATATTAGTACATCCAATACCTGGCAGATAATTTGTCTTTTTCAGTGGCTTCAACTGTGTTACTCTGAGTAGTGAAGAGCGTGCCAGTCAGATCCAGCCCTGGAAATTATCTTCCAGCTGCGTCACTCTTCATTATCACATTTCATCCCGCAGATTCTGGGGAAGATACCAAGTCAGAGAAGTATGTTCACACCCTTCAGCAGGGTAGATATTTTTGTGCTCCTGACTCCAAAAAAGGAATATCATAGTGTGACAAGTTCTGTGAACACCCAAAATAAAACAAAGAAAAAGAAACCCAAGAGCAGGAAAGTGCTAATTATTTCTGGGTGAAAACTATTACACTGTGAAATCAAAGACACGAGCCGACACGTTTAAACATTTGTTTGCTTGTCAGGCAGACGTGTTTGTGTGGGTGTATAATCTGTCTGGCTACTGTAAAGACATGTAACGACAAGCAGTCACGCGCTGACAGCCAATCCATGACACAAGTGTGAGGAATTTCAGGACGCGTCACACTGTCGCTTCAACGGGACTAAAACAGGAGTAAATGTCTCCATTTGTTAATTGACAGCCTAAAGTTTCACAAAATTCCATCTGATAGCCGCCATTAGCTCCAAATTTAAACCAAGCCAACAACTACAGCTAAAAACCATACATAATTACACGCTTTGACAAAACTACAGTAATTTGTGGTGCTAATACTTGTTGTTAGATATTTAATGGCTGCACAATATGTTGACAGCATAACACAAATGTTTCATAGCGTTTACAACCGGAACTTATTTCCATTTCAAGAGCGAGAGCGAGTACAGCGTAGTTCTTCTCTTTGGCCGTGTGTCTGCTGGGCCTCAGAAGTGAGACAGGAATGCAGGCTCAGGCTATTTTGAGTTTTTTAACAGTGCACCAGGGTTTTGGGAGGTCTGACCCCTGAAAATGTGACGCAACACTTTGTCAATATCTGGAGGCCCACTCTTCTTCTGTCAGAGGCCGCGTCTCTCTGGCCACACGGTGCTCAGTTTCGGGAGATCCCATCACAAACACACACACCAAGACGGCACAAAACACACATTTCATATCTCCCTGAGACTTGCTGAAGAACATCATGTCCTAACCTACACTGAAACCTTAAATAAGTAGTGTGTTATTAGAAAATAATTTCAAAATCATCATTGCAAGTCAGTAATTAACATATAACAGTTATGTATATGAAATCTTATTATTTTTTAATGCTAGCTGAATCTGGAGATTAATCCTGTATGTCTATCATATAAATATAAGATAATTTATGTAATCCGCCATGTCATCGGGTAATTCATTAGGATGGGAAACAGGGATACGAAAGGTTATTACAGAAATGAATTAATCATTAAATAAACAAATCTGGAGGGGTTGTTTTTGTTGCAGTACTGTGCAAACGGGAATGTCACTGTAGGTAATAAAACTCCTTGTATTATTATTATTATTAGTAGCAGTAGTAGTAATAGTAGTAATACTACTACTACTACTACTAATAATAATAATAATAATAATAATAATGATAATAATAAACATAATAGGACCATAAATGTAAACGAAATAAAGAGAACCTAGAAGTTTAAGTTGTATGTAGGTTCTTACCGACTGCTGTTTCAGTCTGCTAAACCCGTTGTGTAGCAGTTTGGGTGAATGAGGTAGGAAAACGTTTAGGTGCAGATGAATGGAAGATTTAGCAGAATTTATTTGAAATGCATATAAAAGCACATTCAATCCAAACACCTTTGAGTGAGCATTCACTTCAGTTCCCTGAACAACAGACTGTAGTTTACAGAAGAGTCCAGGAGCTAAAACAAGCTCTGCATCCACCTCTGCTCTGTATAGCTTCTGCAGTGAAGCGAACTCCGCGTTCCTCAAACACTAGTTAATGCAGTAAAACACAACTAATGCATGAGCAGAACATTCCTTTTGGCATTTACATCAACAACTGCAGATAATATTATTATTAGATAATAATATTATAATGTTAATTTTGGTAACAATTTAGCTTAGGGAACACAAATTCACCCATTAACATAACAATATTAACTAAATATAACTAATATTTTCTCTTTTTATCTTGTCCGAAAGGCAAATTGTGAGGAAATATAGCACAGAGCTCGGGTCTGTCCGCTGGCTTTTCCAACTGCACGGCTGCTTTGGCTAATTTATGATGTCAAATAGCTTTCAGTAACAGTCCTTTGCTTTCCTTCATGCAACATTTCCGAGAGGAAAAAAAAATCTCTGCGATATGACAGCTTTATGCTGCAATTACTGTCACCAGCACAGTTATCTGTTTGTCAAATGGAGTATCTTAATCATTTTATCTTAGAGAAAGTATGTTTTTTACTGTTTAGCTCACGAAGACAGTTAAAAATGTAAAAAAAAAAATTCCCAATGTACCAATGACAACATTTGTACCCTGCTCATGGGCACTGAAACCATTTTTCGTGATGCACATGTACACACCAAAATCTAGTTTATAATCTAGTTTATGGTCTAAAAAACATCAAACTGAAAGAATCCAGATTATCCACCCTTAAATGCAGAAATTTCTCCTTTAATTTGATGCTGCTGATGTTGATGTTGAGCTCCTAGAAGCCATTAAAATGGCATTATGATATTATAGATTACTGTATTCAAAACAATTGTCTGCTGTGGGAAAGAAAATGCTAAAGCTAAAGTGCTTCCATCCCATTCCCACAAACCTGGAAATATGTCAGTATCCAGTTTACATGCACGGCTAAAATCCCTGCAGGACTTTCTCAGTCAAAGAGCTTTTCACCATATGTTTGCCATCATCATCAGCTGACTTGTGTTTATCCCTGCAGTTCACTCTTCACATGTCCCCGCCTGCCCTGTACGTGCACCAGGGAGTCCTGGGTGACGACCGTAGAACCATAGGGGTGGTTTCACCTTTTTAGAAAATGTGGATGGATCTCAAAAGGAGTTCACCTGGAACACCTTGAGACTACCCTGCACTTCAGACAATGTGGCATCAAGCTGAACTGTCTTACTTTGGCAAATACAGCTGAGGGGAAATCATGTCAGACTTTTCACAAAAGACAAAACATACACTGCTGCTTTAGCTCATAACGTCAGGTCATGCAGTTCATGGACACACAGTTGTCACTCAGAAACCTCTCCATGTATCAAATTTAATATTATTGTCTGCATAATTTGCTACACCTGTCTGCATGTAAAGAATCAGTTTTAGCAACTACTGTATGTTGCAACCTGCACTTAGTGGCGTGCCACCTGGGAAGGTGGCTCAACAGGATCCCAGGATGTCAGTTCAGCTCCTGGAAACCAATCTTGGAAACTCGTGAGCACGGGGATTGTGAAAAGAGGAACTGAAGTTTGGATGCAGGAGGAAAAAGAGAATTTGCTGAATTCTGGTGAAGGGCATGCTCAGGTGAGCCGTACTGGTGTGATCTGTACTATGTTCTCTCACTGAGGGATCTGGTTTGTCTCAGTAGCTGTGTGTCCACCATGTCCTCATTGTGTAATATTTGTACTCTGATAAATTACACAGCAATC
This sequence comes from Pao palembangensis, assembly GCA_015343265.1. Lineage (NCBI taxonomy): Eukaryota > Metazoa > Chordata > Actinopteri > Tetraodontiformes > Tetraodontidae > Pao > Pao palembangensis. The sequence goes on from CM027097.1 coordinate 1,764,910, forward strand.
ACTTCTCATCACCGCTGATGATTTATTTATTCTGTGAAATAATGACAGCGTTTCGAGCGTAGCTTAAATGACCTGACTTATAAAAGCATTTTTATTGCGTGAGCTGGATCAATTCTTATAAATGTTAGTGAAATACATCATATTCATTAGCTGAGTTATGTTTTGACAGAGTGAATAAATCAACTGCCACACATATCGTGTCACAACTGCTTGTTCTGTACTAAAGTTATGCAAGTTCCTCTCCTTCTGTGGAAGTTCTTAAACCTAGATCACTACCGTTCTGCAAACAGTTACACAATCTTTATTAAAAGGAGAAAGCAAGCAGATTTTATCTATTTTCTCAATCTGTACATCCACGGCCAGTATAAAGTTATTGCTGGGTTTCATGTCTGCCTGTTATCCAGAGAGGAGGAGAAAAACCAGTCGTCAGCTGAGCTTTGTTACTACACTTTTTCCACTGCTCTCTACGGGTGCAATAATCGTGCAGATTTTATGACTCCAACACGTGGCAATGGAAACTCTGAGGGAGAAAAATAAAAGTGTCAATTAATAAACAGAAAGGTGTCTTCTGTCGGTAGGTTTTACGGTACAAAGCAGAGTTTACGGGCAAAAAAAAAAAAAACGATGAAAAGATGCAACACATCAATGTTCCGTCAATAACAGTGGAAAATTCATCAGGTGACAGTTAAAACCTTTTTGTTTGTTTTTTTTAACGGCTCTAAATAGGCAGCAGTGTCTGCAGAGTGACTACACATGGATGGAAAGCTATGCAGGAGCGTTTAATTCGGCACAATGACAATAACAATAACGGGAATCACTAAAAAGGCTAACTAACTCCCCTCTTAGTGTAAAGAGTGTTGCAGACTTGGTCTGTGCAGAACAGAGTTTAAAATGAGCTTTATGGATCCTTTATTAAAGCTTGTACTCTTCGGCAAACGCGCTCACTTCCGCTTCGACGCTTATCTTGCATGATCTTTCGGAAGAATGCTGTTTCTTGCTAAACAGGACATGGTGTGAACACCAGTGCCAGACAGAATAAAGCCTGCTTTTATAATCCAGGCTTGACACTCTTCCTGAGCATGATGAGTTCATGTTAACGGAAATGTTACAAAATAAAATATCAGGCCTCTTCCATTTATTCTGGCCACCTGGGGGCAATAACATTGGACTCGCCTATATTAAGATTTGATGAGGGTTTTGATGTTTATGCTTCAAGTCCAAGCAAAAACAAATCATCGTCAGGCACATAAAATAAAAAAAAAAAAAAAAAGAAAAATACTGAGTCTTAATATCCGATGAACAGCAAACGGGGAGGATTAAGGGTTTAAATGGTTTAAAAACCTTTATCTTCCCTGTGATATCAACATGTGTTTAAACAGTTGAAAGGTTGAAAGCAGCTGGCTGTATGGTTTCCTGTATGGTACTAAGGCTCCTTGTCCTATCATTTCCTCTTGTTTCTCCTGAAGGATCCATTATCCTCACATGTAAACAAATCAGCAGAATTTTCAAAAGAAGCCCCAGACAGAGAACAGTGCCACAACGGTGACGGCCACAACACTGCGAGATGTTTTGGTTTTGATGGAAACACTGGGAGTGTTGAAAATGCACATTCTATCACATTTCCTCATCTGTAGCCCAATCGGGGCTGCTGTGATCCCTTCTGGTACTGCTGTTATTAGCTTTATCTGTGGTGGGCCTGCCACTAAAATATGCTGCTCCTCTGTGCTTCTGAGACCACATTTGCAGATATGATCTGAGTTTTAGTTAACCCTGTGTCTGCACTCTCAATGTCTCACCGGCAATTGGACATTCAAGGCTAATACACGCTTAACTTTGGACAGTTTCCCTGCTAAAAAAATTGCATACGAGTTTTTTTTTTTTTTTTTTTTTTTTTTTTTTTCTGTAAGAAGGGTTTGTTCCTTAGGATCAGTGCAGGAAACGTGCTTCAAGAAAGGAGCACCTTTACGGCGCAGTGAATGCAGAAGGGGTTTGTTTAAAATGCTTCAACAGCTGCTTTGCATGATGAACACACAAACATGGAGCCCAGAAGGTTTTACGCTTAATAAGACACCAGAGATGCCATCAAGGCTGTTAAACCTGCAGGTGAACTTTGACCCCCTCCTCACCTCCCTGCCCACTACAGATCAAAATGATGATGATTAAAAAAAAAAAAAAACAACAAAACAGCCATTTTGTACATTTCTATTAAACAGTTTTGTGGGGGAAAGTGAGTCACTGCCAAGTTCACCTGCATTGCTAACTATTGAAACTATTACAAAAATGTCACACTATGCTGTTTCACAGCTCTTGGCCTGTTGGGACGTCTGTGCTGTTTCTGGTGCCATCTTCTCCATCCACCAGTCTTCGGTCAAATGTTTTCCAGTACTGTGAAGGTCATGCTCTTTCTGCCTCCCCTCTGAACGGCTCGACCTCCTGACCCCGGACATGGCTGTGGTTTTTCTCCAGTCTGCTTACTGGCCTGTTATTAAATACTAATATGAGGATGTCTCCAAACTTACTGCACATTAAACAATGATTCTACATTTATCACTTTTCAGCATTTAATTCAACCGTAAGGTGAATGTAAAATTTGTGGATTTGTGGGTCACATGAAAGAGTAAAACGAAAGAGTCTTTTGTGTCTGTGACTTTCTTCAGAAAGGGTTTGAGGACGCCGTTCATTTCCTGCCAGTGTTGTTGGAATGCTCAGATTTCTTTTCTGGTGTCTGCCATTTGTTTTGTAAAGCAACAGCTACCATCACATCACAGCCATGCTTTCATCTAACACAACAACTCTACCTCATCACTTCATTCTTCTCCTGTGATCATCTTTGCCTCAGTGTGTGTCTACTGTCTACCTCTCCTGTTAGCGGATTCACTTGTTATTTTGTTAGTTAGTAAAGCTCAGTGGTTCTGATAGCATTGTCCGACTGAAATTACCACACACAAAGAGGATTTAGACAGTTTAATAATACATTAAACTTGTCCTGTACTTCTAGAGGTGCAAAGATGATTGAAACAGTCTGCTTATTGCTATTTATTTATTTTTTCCCCCACATTATATACACACAGTGATGCTTCTTCGTTCACAGATTCAGCGCTATGATCATGTAGTGACATCATGGCATTATATGCATTTGTGTGTATTAGTGTTGTTCCAGAAAGAGAGTCCACTCCTGCGGACTTGTCACATATAAAGAAAGCACCTCTGAGACGGATGTTGAAGACACCAGCGGGTAAAGGCAGCTCTCCGCAACAGTAACAAATGCGTCTTTACCTGAGTGACACAGGAGTGTTTTGATGTAAAAAACATTTGTTTTTACATTTAAAACATTTGTTTTTACAGCCAAGGAATTCACCACAGAGTGTTCCGCCCTTCAGACATTTTTCCAGTCTGTGCAATAAAAAGGACTGGCTTGATGTGTGTGAATTCCAGCTAAACTCCAGCTTTACTTTCAGCTGACATTACAGGCCAAATGAAATGCATTTAAGCTTGTTATGCTTTTCAGTACCGCAGGACTGATGATTCACGCTTACGAGCAAAGACAGCACCTACAAATGTTCTCTGTGCCATGTTAGGCAGACTGTCATATAAATGCGTACAAATAATGAATTTAAAACATTCTTCAAGCTCAGCTAACAAATCAAGGTCTTTGGATGGTAAGATCAGTCATTGTTACATTGTTTCAGGAATTTTATACCACATTATAAACAAGTCAGCTCCTCTTTATTTATTCAGGGTCCCTTTCATTTGTCTCAAAGTGCTTTACAGAATCCTCCAAAATTTGTCCTGCGAGCAGGCATCAGTGCCAAGGAAAAACTTCTTTTTGTTCTTTTTTGGGATGTATTTATTATGATTGTTTTTTCCATTTAACACATATCTATGTTAGACACAGACATGCTTTAAAGAAGCATATTTAAAGGTGCATTTTTGGCATAACTTGCTCTCCAGTTGCAGGTCTCGTGGGACGCCGGCAACGTTCGCCCAGCCACCTCACATCTGAGCTCCTGTTCCAGAAACATCCTCCAGCCCGTCACAACATGCCCCCTTCAATCAGCTCACATTTATTTCCCTCCTCAATGGGCCTTTATGGACCAGTTTCATCGCACAAAACCGCCTTTGTCCACCGCGCTGCGTTTCTTCTATTTTTTGCATTGAACGTCTTTGATGTGTGTACGTTTCCACTGGAATGGACGCAGTTCCTACAAGCCAAACAGCTCCTAACATGAGCGGGGTTCACAGGTCCTCCACTGTTTTGTATATTATGTAATTCAGTCTGGCAGCTGAAGAAGGTAGATGGGGAGAAAAATCCTCGGATGCAATAAATCAACCAGAAGTGAGACGGCGCCTGTTAAATCCAGGTGTTGTAGTCCATGAAGCAAGTGTATGAGGAGCCTCGGGTGCCTCTTCCATGTGACCCACCACAGCGAACGAGGCTGACGCTCGAACAGTGGGAGACAGCGGAGGGAAGCTTGTCGAGGCTGAGGGGTGGAGGTGACGATGCCCAGAGAACTCACAAAACCGTCTCACAATTGAGTCGTTTCTCCTGACCATGGCCTTCAATCTTCTCTACTTACCTTCTGTAGCCACTCCTGCACCCTGATGTTCACAGCCACTTAACTGCACCATTTGCTCATCTATCTCTTTATGAGGTTGCATGCGAAGCTAGTCTCTTAGCTGCCGTGCGCAGACTGGAACAACAGGATCGGCTTTCTGATGTCTGAGCTCCCTGATTTATCACCTTCTCAGGTTATACTAGCAAACAGTTGCCAGGTTACAAAGAACCACTTGCAGCAACAAGAACATCCCATTATACATATTTTCATTAATAGCGTAATTTGATTGTTTTACCTAGTCAGCGATGAATGTTTTGTCATGGTGGACGCTGGGCAGATTTTCTTATATAATAGGATATAATTGTAGCTGGACTGCTTTGGTGCCAGCCCCTCCTTTTTTCGGGTGTGTATTTTGACTGTGGGAGGTTGCAGCATCAGAATGATCGATTGATTGATGGGCAGGTTACCAGGTCACAAACTTATTTCAGTAGGTTTTCCTCACATCATCCTCTTTGTCGCGCCCTCCCTGCGTTCTGCGTTCACTGCTTGTGATTGTGCTGAGTCCGCACGTTTCAGCTGCCTTCCTGACTTTACCCTGCTTTTATCCCGATCCCTCACGTTCTGTTTCGTTTACTTGAGACAGCAACAGATAGGGGGGAAGCAGGGAACTGGGATAAAGACTGTACAACTTAATTAAAAAGTCAATTCCATGCATAACTGGGTTCGGCAACGATGGGGGGAATTGTGCAAGGCAGCACCTGGGATCCTTGAAGCATTTCAAAAATGTGATCAGGTGGTGTGAGGGCACCGCCTCACTGGAAATGTTAACAGAGTGAGACCTCATGACAAAGCAGATTTAACCTGGCTTACCTCTGGATTCAGTAGGCTCCATGATACAAAGCTTCTTCTACTGACCAGGATTTTTAGTCAATCACTAACCATAACTAACCATACTCCTCAGAACTAGGTGCAATTTGTTGTCTTGATTCAGCCATAATGTGCATTTTATTCAATTCTGTGAAAAGCGTGGCGTGATGCTGGTTCCGCCTCATCCATCTTACAGATAAGGCACCACAGACAAGATACAAATTCCAAAACAAGATGCATGCATTCTTCAAGCTGCGTTCCAATGAACAATGGAGGCCCTTAGTCCCTTTAAGTTGTTAAAGCTGTGGTTTCTTGTGTCAAGCATAAAGGCTGCTGTTGTTAAACTCTCTATCAAAGCTCTTGAATGACACAGGAGCCAGCAGACCTTCACCTCTCCCAGAGTAAAGAGGTATTGGGGGGGGTGGGGGGCGAATTTCCCCACCCGAAGGCGCTAAGTCTTTAAATACTCAAGGTCATGGAACATCGCTCACTGCATCATTTAATGACAAAGTTCAGCTGCCTGAAAGGTTTGGGTTTAGGTTCCCGTGCATTGATCCTTCTGTCACCACAGTGATCTGTCTGCTGTGTTTAATTAAGCATGTGTGAATATCACAGCAGGAATTTCAGCAAGGGAAATTTGATTTTGAGATTATATAGAAAATCTCTCAGAAGTATTAAAGTTGCTATTAAAAGTTATTCAAGGTTACAGAGGGTGTGACCCCACCCCTCCCTGTGAACTATAATCCCTATACATTATAACCTTCTCACTGGAGCTATGATATAATTATTACATAGTGTTTGTGAATGTCACACCGAAATTTCTAAACGCAGCTCTGAGCCAGTTTTCCAGTAAGTTGACTCAAATAAAAACAAATCCCGGCTGACATACAGCCTTTATGGGTAACGTTCAGTTCCATTTCTTGTAATGGAAGCTATACAGGCGCAGATCAGAGCTGAAGGCACGTTGGCAGGTGTTCATTTTGGAGTTACCGCAGCACAAACGAGTTTCCCCTGTGGGTGGTCAGAGAAGTTAGCTGCTATGGCCTGATCTTTCGTTCTTCTATGAGGTTATTTCATCATGCAGTCTAATAACGTGATCTTTGTAGGCTCTATTACTCAGGAGGTTTTTTTTCCTAATTCTCTCTTTCCTCACGAGGCTAACAGGACTCCATGGCCTCTCGACGTTCCAGAAAGGCTTTTAAATATTGAAGCCCAGAGGAGGTTGCTGTTTTTCCCCCCTCCATCCTGACATCTCTGTTTCCCCCCCCCCTTCTGAAAGTGGATGCAGCCACTGGCATCATCTGCACAGCCTGTCATTGTGGTTCATATTTTCCCAAGGATTATTGTCTCTGACCTCTTCCTCTTGGACAATCACGGTATCACTCACGCCGTCCTTGATTACAGCGGCTGACAGGCCGACGTGGAGGTAATCACCATTCACCTCCTAATCCCCTTTCTCTTTTATGAGAATGAGAGGATCTTCTCACCGGCCATCAGTCTGCTCACTGCTTCTCACTTTCTTCCATTTCTGTCTCCTCTCTGTCCCACGCCCCCATCAAGCTGCATAACAAGGCCCATTCTGCTACCAGACCCTCTCAAAGTCAGTCAGAGGCTTAAATGATGCATTGAACCAAAAAAAAAAAAAAAAAATCAAAGTAAACCCCCGTCTTTGAACTCAGATTACAAGTAAAAGATGATTCTAATAATGATTTCTGCACCTCTGACAAGTCAACAGCTATAATTTTTAGTAAAACTGGCATATTTAAATAAATGAACATCAAACAATAGCAATGACAGGCCACAAAAGTAAATGATTTAAAGGTTAAAGAGGATTATCCAGGCCTGAGGTGCGAAAGTGAGGAAGATGTGTAATTCTAAGTGATTCTGAATCAGTTTGTTCATTAATAGATGACTGGTTGTGTCTTTGGCCGACCACTGACAATTTCCACTTTTCTCTTTCCTTCCTTTAAGACGATCCACTCAGGGACAAACAATAGCGGCAGGTTGGCTTTGAAAGCAATACATGTTGCCCAGAAAGTCTCTGTAATGCTGGATCCTGTCAATCCTGTCTGTGTGTGTTATTTCCAACCGATGATTGCAGGATTATTGTATCACATTAATATGCTACTGATGGTTTATTTTATTCCAAGCACATGTCATATGCGTTACAAAAACGTAAGCCTTACTGATTTTATAAAGTTATGCCAGCAGTGCTGGCTGCTCGATGAATTCATTAGTGTTCTGGTTATCGTGGCCTTAACGGGCTGCTAATGCTGAATTATGTAATCAGCGCAAGACGAATGTGCGAAGGAAGGAAAATGACAAATATTTAACGGAAGGTAGGATGAAGTCGTGCTAAACTTGAATTTTAAGCTGATATTTAGCTTTTTTTTTTTTTTTGACAGCAAGTTCTTACGTCCGTGTTTGTCCGCTTTTCTCTGTCAACAGGAAGACAACAGCCTCCAGCGAGCATCTGTCTGCCTTCCAGATCTTCCGCTGCAATCATTGTGTCCTTTTCCCACCAAATTGGTTCGGTCCTTGACGGAAACATAAGCTTCGGTCTTTCCACGTGTCGTGTGTGTTGAGATTTTGAAATTGCTTTAATAATCAGATGTTTTTCTCTTCTTTGGACTGTGATCAGAAACGTGACCTCTGTGAAAAACATTGTGGGACGTTATCAGGAAAGGGAATAGATGACACATCTGTCTCAGGTTTTAAGCTTCAATTTAATAAACGCTGAATGCAACTGCTGCTGTCATTGTTTAAAAGAACATCAATCTGTTGGCACTACATTTCTATAATTTGTTATTCATTATTAGAAATGTACAATGTAAACCCTGCCAATACTACCGCTTGAGCTAAATCTCTTATTAGCTTTCATACAGAGTGCTTTGCTGGATTTACAGAACCTGGTTCATGTGCTTTAAATCTCCCACAATGCAACAGTGCAGTGTTAGTTTATTCTGATCTCTCCTTCTGTTAAACCAAAATTAGTCAAATATACAGTCTGAACCTGTTTTATAATTCACAGACTGCAGTCATGAAGTGGCTTTATTAAACGGGTGCGGGGCTCTGGAATCCCCCTCCGATAGAAGATCAAGATTCAACATTCCAGCCTTTGATCTTGGTGCTAGTTCAGCCCCAGAATACTATATGGGGAGGAAGGGAAAAACAAGCCTGGTGTAATTATGGGAGAACTCATTTCTCCTGGCTTCCTGTTATTGAGAACAAGCTGCAAATAGGCTGATGGCACGGTATCAGCGACATTAACAACGTTTCCTCTGACAGGGTGACTGCCCTCTTTGAACTAAGCAGAAAAAAGCCACACACACACACACTGAGATGTAGACAACTTGATTTTTTTTTTTCTTTTTTAAAGAAGGATTCGTTAATTTTTTTGGGTGAACTTCCAATAAAACTGTCCTGCTGACATGATTTCTGCAACAATATGTAAAAACTGTAGATTATATTGAAGTAGTAGTCCACAAATTATAACATTTCTGGGAAAACAATGCACTTTTTACTGCTTCGATTGGTTTTATTATTCTTTAACTTGAAGAAAGAACCAATGAAGGAGCATGTCCATAAAGTCACTAATATAGTTCTCTGTTCTTGTTTTGAAAATGGCTTTATGTATGTGTGTATGAGGTTCTCTGTCACTTCTATCCCATTTCCTCACACCGCTCTACCCAACACTGTCAGCTGAAGCTTACCTGCTCCATTACTATTCCACTTTACTTTTTAACTCACCTCCTCTCAGTTTAAATTCAGTCTCTTGATTTAATCAGACATCCAACCACACTGAAATTAAAAAAAAAGTTATGTAAAGCAGGTTTCTTCATGCCACAAGTGCCCATCCTACCTCTTTAAAAAAGGTCTGCCTTTAAAAAAAGCTCGGTCATCTGTACCACTACTTACTCTGCCTTGAGCAAAGAGATTAGAAACATCATCAGAAAACACTGGAATGTTCTCTCAGCTGATCCTGTCTGTAAGACGTTGTTTTCTAACTCTCCCATCTTTGCCCATTACAGAGCCAGAAACATAAGGGTCCACACTGTACGCGCTGACGTACAGAGGAGTCTAGATGGGTTGACAGGTTTCTTTCGCAATTGCTCAGCATGCGAGAGCTCTAAAAAGACGAGCATTTTCTCCAGCCATGTAACCTCTAGAAAATACAGCATCAGACAGGGCTTCACATGTACATCAACCAGAGTTGTTTACCTTCCTTCATGCCCATGTGGTCTTCAATATGTAGGCAAAACTATCAGACCTGTCAAAACTCGTATTATTGGACACAAAAGTGCCATCAGGAGGAACGATGAAAAATCATCTGTCTCAGTCGTCATTCTGTCTCGACACTCTTTTTGTGTCATTCAGCAGATTTCTTGTAGTCGCAGAGGTGGTAACATGGAACAAAAAACTCCTACAAGCAGAAAGCAAATGGAGTTTTTTATCTGAAAGCACTCCATCCTGCCGGTCTTGATGAGGAACTTTCCCTCTCGTGCTTTCTGTAGCGTGTCCTCCATGATCCCGCCCATTACCTGTTGCTTCCCTCCTGCTGGGATCACTCTGATTGGCTGGCCTGACTGTCAGCCAGCCTGTGTAAAGACTCAAGCATTTGTTTGCCACTGGTGTTGATGATGGTCTGGTGACCGACACATTCACTCCCTATTTTCTGTTTTTTTTCCCACTTTTCTGTTTGTGCACTTAGCACTATGTAAATAAAGTGCTATATATAGATGCTATATATTTCTTTTCTTGCATTGCCGTCCAGACTTATATCTGGACACAGTCTGAACTGCTTCTGGTAACCTGTGACTGACATTTTCAATGGAAAATGATAGATCCCATACAAAATTTGGAAAAAGTGAAAATAAAAGGAGCAGACATATCCAAATATTTATATTTAATCCAAAATTGAAATGTTTGTGTATAGCATTTCCCCAGAAATTGTGGTTTCCCACTGCTCCCAGGAGCACGTCAGAAACGATGATCCGATGGTGTGGTGGCATGCAAGCTGTAATTTAAACGCAAGCACAATTAGAAAAGCAGGATCCACCACTATGATTAGTGGTGCAAGTCTGAAGCGAAAGGAGAGCAAAGGGTAGACGAGTCGAATGCGGATGGCATTGACGGTGTTTTTCCTGAGAACATGCTGTCATTTTAAAGTTGTCTCCTCATCGATTTGGAGACAGTTTGGAGACTGCTTTGGTTTCAGTATGTAATTCCTCCCCATCCTTGAAGTCAAAGAAAGAATGAACAATAAAAGCTCCCAAAAAATGCAAAAACATTTTCAAAGCCTTAAACTGCCAGCTGAACAAAGGAATCTGAAAAAATATGGCAGTTTGCCTTAAAAGACCTTACCAAGCGGTCTGACTGGGTCTTGGTGCTCAAATCCCTTTATCAATTTAAGGTGGCCAACGTCAATACTCCAATATATGACAAACTTAATTACACAGTGTGGGCCTCTTGAACTTACTGGGATTTAAATGCTCTTGGGAATGGGAATTATTTCAGTGACATACTGTAATCTAGAGTTCTCCTTTGTCGGCCTTATCAGTTAGAAACATTGATCTTTGACCTTGCCTCCCCAACTGGTCTGCATTTAATGTGCTTCCACGTGAATGTCTCATCTTCATCCTCTCGCCCATGTCCGGCTCTCTGTAATCCGCGACTGCGAGGGCTTCTTTCATTACCTTTCCCAGGGATTCTGTGCAGTTTTTCCGAGGCTGAGAACTGACACGAGTCATTTAAATGAACTGGCCACAAAGCTATCTCCTACTAAATTGACTGTGCACTGCAAAAAAAACACCCCAGTCAGCTAGTCACACAGCCAGCAACGTGATCGCTGTGCTTGTATGGACAGGATGTGTGAGTCAGGGCTTTAACAGGGAAATGTTAGGGGAATTTCAGCCAAATGAAGGTGTAAAGGCGTAATATCTATACATGTATTCTGAGAGCACAATTACCAGAAATGATGTGCTGTTGTCCTTCAAAGGCAAATAATAAATTACTACTTCTTACCTGAGCTGAATATATGACTAAAAACAATATATATACTGTAAAATAAAATATTTTATACACACCAGTTATGTTATCTTATTCAAATCAACAGTCCAGTCTTACACATCTTTGCGATTGGATTGTTTCATTTTGATGAAATTTACAAGAAATGTTGATATGGTACAAGAAAAAGATGATTCAAATCTGGCCATGTACTGGATTACTATCTGGATCCAGGAATTTCTTGAACAATTCTTTATCACTGCTTGGAAGAGGTCTGCGCTCTAACACACATTCTGCAATAAAAGTCTTTTACATAGTCTTCTAACCGTCTTCTAACTGAAATGGGTTCACTGGGTCTATCATCAGCGTAAAGTTATTCTAACAGCTTGAGAAACATCCCGCCTCGGGCAGTCAAAGGATGGTGGCAGGCTGATCTGCTGGCTGATTATTTTGGAGGTTCTCCACATCCTCTCAGTAATGTTGAGATGTCGCTGGAGTTTTCCAAACAATGTGGTTTATCAAATTCAATCATCCCATCCGTATTTGAACTATTGGACATGTCAGTGCCTTGACACGTCTCACAGAGAAGCAGATACTTATAATCTATACTGTCGGATCAGAAGAGGAGCCAAAGACTATACCGAGAAGCACCTTTCACCAGACATTCGTTAGATTCCTCCTCTCTTCCAGTAAACACCAGTCGAGTGCTCACAGTGGTGTGAGTTTCTTTCTCAGGAGCCTCGTGCGTCTAATGAGTCATATGGCGATTGTTTGTCTGGGCTTGCTGTGTCTTTGATGGGCCACCGTGTACGCAGATCCACACAACAAGAGGCAGACAGATGTCAGACACATGTGCTTTCATTTGCATCTGCTCTCTATCTCTATCTTTACTGTTCCGCCTCTTTATTTCATACCACAATAACCGACGTCTCATTTAGCATAAGAGCCTCTCCAGTGAAAAGACAACAGCATTCACACACCGTGTACAGAAGCGTTGCTGAAAATGCACACCACTACACTCACACACACTTACACCTAGGGTCGGTTTAGAGTCTCCAGGAAGGTGGGAGTAGGTAAAGAACGCCCATGCAGGCACAGCAGGAAGAGAGAAAGAGTGAAGATGGAATCAAACCATGAGGTGGCTGATTCCAGGTTCAAGCCTTTTATTGTCGTATGCGCAAGAATATGACAGCGGCAATGATGTTCTTCGTTATCAAGCTCCGACCTAAAGATAAAAATGAACAACTAAAAAATAATGTGTGTGTTTTTTTTTTTAACAAATTCAAGAAGAACCCCTCTTTACACTGCGAGTTATTGGACGTATTTGAGTAGACAATGTAATAGTTCCAGGTGAATGTCTTTATTTTGTGTGTTTTTAGTTCTGTTTCCTGTTTTGTTGCTGTGGGCCTTTCTTTTCTCGGCGTAATTGTGCACACCTGAACCTAATTTGATCACTGTGGGTATTTAAGGCCAGGTCCCTCAGGCTCCTCTGCCACAATGTTTGCTTTCCGGCCATTTCTTCTGTGTTTCCGTATGACTTTCCTAGGTCGTGTTTCTTCATGTTCCTTGTGGATCTTGGATTTTTGTTTGTAGTAGTTCAACCTAGTTAATCTAACACTTTTAGTTTTTCTTGTGAACTCTAACCTAGTTAATCTAGCACTTTTAGTTTGTTTTTTGTAAAACCTTTTCCTTGTGCGTCTAGTGATTATTTTTAGTTTGTTTTCTCTAGCCATTTTTGGCCAATAAAGACTGTTACTGTAGCTTTTGGGACTTCTGCTTCCGCTTGTGGGTCCAGACTCTGTTTCACTAAACAAGTTTTGTCTACTCTAAGTCTGTGTATCGTTTTATGTGCAGTTGTGGACTGAATCTGCCCTAAACCAGCCTATATGAGACCCTGAAGCTATTGTTCATCAAGTGAATTATGCTATGATTTACTGCATATATCTCAAAAATCTACTGACTTCTTACCAAACTAACTACTTAGCTGAAATATAAATGACCAAAAGTGACAGAATCTGTCGGATTGGTTAATAAAAAAACCTTGAGCCACCAGTGAGAGCTGCACAGATGGAGCACATATGCGTTGTTACGCAACATCGTCATAAAGGTGGAGCTGCTGTCTGCACTTCAAAAGCCAAGTAGTGCCCAAGAAATGCTGATTCAAGATGTCAGGACGAGTGCAGGACAGACATTAAACCAAATGGCTGTGAACCAGGGGCTGAAAACACGACCAGGCAGCCGGTGCACGGACCGCGTCTTCCTTCGTCGGACCAGTACAGGAAGAGCTGAGGGGAAATTGAAGTGATATTTGGTTGTTGGCTTGTGGCCTTGAACAGCTCATGCTGTCTGATTGCAGAAAAGCGCGCGGATAAAAGAAAGGAAAAAGGTTTAGAGGAGGATGGACTGAATGAGTTAATCAGGGTGGTTTGAACTGAGAGATTTGCACAGTCACAGAGAAATACATGCCTTGAAAACAGGGGCCGGCTTTATGTTTGAAAGTGACAGATGTTTTCTTTTCTTTTTTTCACATCTTGCATGCTCAGTTACATAATAAATAAACAAATACAGATGCGTGCGTGCGTGATAGCGTGTGTGGGAAGGAGAAACAGCACCAGTCAGGTGTAAATAAACTGAATGGTCGTTGCAGGAAAACAGTAGGAAAATTCTAATTTGCACAGTACTGTCACAGATGGAACACATCCACCACATCAATCCTTCTGCCATCAGTATCACACGATGTCCACAATTAAACTGGTGTCAGTGTAGCACAGATGGTGTTCCACTTAGCAGCACGTGCACCCTGTGTTTCCTCTCCATAACAAACCAGGACGTCTTGATGATTACATGAGCTGATTGGATTTTTTTTTTTTTTTTTCTAGGACTTGTACAGATGACCACCCACGGTTAATATAGAGCCAGATGCCTCTTTGTATTTTGGTTTTACTCTCTATAGGAGCTCTGTTCTCTAACTATATTCCCAAATATTTATAAACACACATGACTTTCATTCATCCAGAGAGGTGGGAAGCTGTATATTTTACTGGTCAGACCTTGAATGTGCAAAGAAAACCCCTCCCATGGACGCCATAATCCCCTCAACGGGGAATTTCATACTTAGCAGTATGTCAGGCCTGGCGGTGGAAAGCCAATCCTTTATGCCTCTATACTGTATGTTGATAAACATAACAGTTTGAGCCATAAAGAATAATGATATGCTGTCTTTTTCATCAGGGCTGCTGTAACCTGATATGAGCCACCTACTGAGTTAATAATCATAAAGCAGGAGGTTTTTACTATCCCCAGAGTCAATAAGCATTCTGTGGCCGTGACCATGACAGATTTCACAGGGAGCAGAACGGATCCGGTGCCCAAACACAGCCACGTCAACGCTGTCCCATCCCCGAGACAATGACTGATTCACATTCAAGGAATGTTTCCTTTGGAAAAGCTAAAATCATCTCTGTTCTACTGGGCATCCCAGGAGACAGCACGCTGACTGTAAAACTTTTTGTCCTGTTATGTCACAGTATCAATGAAAATACACTGTTGCCAAAAAGTGCCAATGTACAGTACAGTAATACTGAAACCTGAATAATTAAGTAAATGTTTTTGGTAATATTTAGGTCTGATCTTCAAATTATTCTGTACTCATCAACTTGAGGTCACCAGCAGTGTCTAAGGAGCACAACAACACGTTTAAGGTGCTGACTTGGCCTCTAAATTCCCCAGATCTCAGTCCAGTGAGCATGTGTGGGATGTGCTGCACAAACAAGTCTGATCCAGGGAGGCCTCACTTGCAGCTCACTGGACTTAAAGGATCTGCTGCTAACGCGTCTGTGCCAGATACCACAGCACATCTTCAGGGCTCCGCTGGAGTCCATGTCTCTGCCATAGTCGTGAATGTCTGTGCGTTTTTTCTGGGGTCAACTCTGACCCAGAACAGCGTCTGTCTGCTGAGATTTAGGTCAAGGAAAAACACCCAACATTTAAACAGAATACAGACAATAATTAACCGAAAGCAACTCTGTATCACTGCCCCTTCAGCTCATTATTGTCTATTTTTTACTGCCTGTACAATTAAGTACAGATTTAAAAAAGATGATAAGCAAGTAAAAGCCAAACCTGTCCTATATTGATGCAGTTCTTATATTTATGCACACAACAGCAGGCAAGAAATCATGACTGAGCTTCAGTTTCTCTCCTTGGTTCGTCCTTATTGCTGACTTGTTTGGGAAAAAAAAAAAAAAAAAAGTACATTTTTAACTGGATATGCATGAAGACGCAACAACAACGAAGAGATCAGAGAGTTCACAGACTGGACAGCAGCGTTGTTCTCCTGAGGTGCGCTCCACCTTCTCCATTGCCTGTTCTCGCTGGAGGCATCCAGAATGTCAGCGGCGTTGCCAGGTTGACTGAACTGTTTTGTTCCTCTCTGTCACTGCAGCTTCAAATTAAGTGCAGTTAGTTGGTTTAATCCTCAGTTGTTTGATGCTCATTAATCAAATAGAAACTGCTAATCAAACGCTGCTTTACTTGAATGTCAGCTAATGGGTGAGAATTTTACTTTACAGCGCACACTTACAGCACATGTGGGCACACACAAACTTGTATGAATACGTCCATGCACAGGCATGTATGCGTGCAGGTACGTGCATGTGCAGGCTTAAATATGCATGCTGGCTTGTATATTCAGCCTGATTTGCCGTTTTAAGCGTTTTTAGCAGCATCTTGACTAAGACCTGAATTGTAACTTCTCTCACGCTCGTGCTGTTGTTGCAGGGCAGAAACACAAGCGTGACACGCTGTAACCTTTTCTTCCGCTCGTCATGATGCGATGAGACTGACACACTGACCTCGTGACCTCGTGAGAGAAATGTGAGGATGGGCTGCAGGAATGCAGCCAGGACAGGTGGTGTTGTTTGTGCTCCACACGGCCGTCAGAGCGTTCTTTGTCAGGACCAAGTGGCCGCGCAGGGTGAAAAGGGTGACTCCGACAGACGCTAATGCTCTTTCAATATGGCTGCTGATGAGTCGGTCAAGGCCAAACCCGCTGAGCAGCGCTCAGAGTAACAAACCCAGCTCACACAAGCTTAGAGGAGAACAGTTACACTGAGGAACGTCTCTCAAGACCATCTGAACTTCCAGTCACCGATAACATGAAGAAACACGACAGTCAGCCATGCAGACTTCCTCAGGCTGACTAGAAGACAAAAGTTTTCACATATGTTTGCAATGTAGATGTACGATATAGGGCAAAGATTAATGCTGGCAACATCATTTGACATACAGCAAAATCCAAGAAAAATATCAGACTTAATGCACATAAACTATAATATGTCTGATATCTCTATAATATATTGATACTGGCATGTAATTATATTCTGATCAGTTTAATGACTGATGAATTTATATCAAGTTGCCATTCACCTTAAGACTGATATGAAAATTAGTGTGATTTGCAAT
Source organism: Pao palembangensis (assembly GCA_015343265.1). Classification (NCBI taxonomy): domain Eukaryota; kingdom Metazoa; phylum Chordata; class Actinopteri; order Tetraodontiformes; family Tetraodontidae; genus Pao; species Pao palembangensis. The sequence goes on from CM027097.1 coordinate 1,781,802, forward strand.
ATCTTCTATTCTGTCTATTTTGTCATGCAGGAAGTTCTAATGTAATAGGATGTAGTAACTAATTGTAATAAAGCATGACTTTGCACACAAACATTAAACCAGACTCTGAAGTTCGGTGTCCTGGATTATAACTATCTAGTCACTTGGTCCAGAAATGGCAGGCTTTGAGCCTTTTATTCGCCTCATTGCAGCCCTGACATGTTCTTTAATCCTGGTTCACTTTGGAATTCCAAACATCTTTATAAATTCACTTTGTAATTATTGTTAATATTATGTCAGAATATACACACGAGCATTGCCAGCCATTTGTTCTAATATCCTTAAAGTGATCTGTCACGCAGGCATAATGACTGTGGATTATTATTCATCTTCTCACGGTGGAACAAACAAAACAAACAGAGAGCAAAGACTGTAAATTTAACATGGTCCACATTCCCTTTCCCACCAGCAGACATCTGCAGAGTTTTAAAGCACCAGTTGTTCACTTCACATGTTTAAACACAAGTAATGTGTTCTTAATCCTGATACACAAATTTGAAGCCATAATCTGAGAGTCAGAGGTACAAGAGAGGGGGGTCTCAGAGAGCACCTTTCCTTTGTGCAGTCATGACGAAAGATCAATTGTCAATCAGGACAATCTAGCCCCTAAAACACAAACAAACAAAAAAAAACAACAACAACAAATTATCCTTGATTGGAAAACTGTTGAGGACAATGGAAGAGGGTGAACTGATGACCACCCATGAAGTTCACCACTGGGGGAGGGCAGTAGAGATGGTTTGACTTTACCTCTTATACTGAATCAGAATCATATAAGAAAATGACACCAGATTGGAGAGAATAGGTGCTGCAGGCCAAACTGGTTACTGAGAATGACACATTGGGGGACCTCAAATCTGACCAGGGTGTTTATCATCTTTATCATCCCGAAACAAAACTGTGATGGCCAAGCTGAAGTTGTTAGATGTCAGAACAGTTTGTTGCTAGCATACTCTACCTGCATGAAGAGGCTAGCTAACAGGCTAATACAGTCAGCCTGCATGTCCTTAAATGCCTGACCCTGAGCCATCTGTTCCCGTGACTGCATCTGCAGCATCTAATTGTGCTGCGCTATATTTCATCTGTACAGGTTCAGACCCATCCGACTTCTTGTTTGTGACACTTGTTTTTGACGCCGGGTTTGCCCTTTTTTCCCTTTCCTATCAAGGGTAAAGGCTTCAGGAATATCACGACATTGGCGGCACAGCCGACGGTGCAGGAAAAACGGAATTAAAAAACTTTTTCCCCCTCGACCCATGTGCTTCTGAATGTGACAGTCCATCAGAAACAGCTTTGTGAAAACATTCTGGATGAGGTCAGATTTGCTTTCACTGATGACGCACGGACAAGGAGGGCCATTGTTGTGCCTCTCCTAGTGTTGATTGAGCTGAGAGGCAATAAGAGTGATTTCAGTCCAGCCTTTGTGCCGATTAACTGGCAAGGCAGATGGACCAAGGCACCCAGGATATTTATGTACGCCAAAGAGTTATTTCAAGAATGTGGACATGGCAGGTGACCTCTCTATCGCCAAATAATACCGGCTGACAATTGTTTATTGCTGCTTTTGCCCGGGGTCAACACAGCAGCTTATGTTTGTTTACACAAGGAATGTGTGTGGAACCAGAAAGCACAGCCACTTTTTAAGTTCCCCTAAAGTCACATCTGTGGGTGCAAAAATGAAACACAGTGACGTCCATGGCGATTTTGACCTGAGGATGCCTGAACATTGTCAAAACCCGTGAAGAAAATCCATCCATTTAATCATGGTTAAAGTCATTACAGTAACAGCGTTTGAGCACCTCAGTTTATGGTCTGCTACTATATCGGCATCTTGCCTTTGAGCTCATTTCTCATCCGCTGAACAATAAAGTTTCCACCTGTTGTTTCCTCTGTCTTCTCTCAACCAAAAAAATGTCACCTGGCTTTGACAAACGTTTACATACCGAGTACAGAAACACAATCCTCTCCATTATTGCCAGCATGTGCATACAGATCACATTTTCCCTCAGTGTTGTGTGTGTTTTTTTTTTTTTTTTGCAGTAGAAACAACAAACAACAAAGCAGATTTATATAAAGATTTTAAATAAATCTGAATGTCATAGCAGGAAATATTATAGCATTTATTTAAACAAAGAACTGTGTTTCCCAGTAGGACACATGTTAAGATATGCTGATGACCTGATACCTGACCCCTTGTAATCAGACCACTTCAGCACAATTCCAGTGCTGTGTTTGATTAAGCTATACTACATTTCACAATGCATTATGGGATACATTGAGTGAACTAAATCTGGTATTGCAGCTTTTACTTAACATTTGGACACCCCCTACAAAACTCATTAATTAGTGCACTATTTAGCTGTTTATAATGTGAAATCAATGCATCATAAATGTGTGATTGCAAATGATAAAGTTCAAAAGCAAAATATTCAGTAACAAAAATAAAGAATGATAACAAGCAGACATTAGTTTTCTGCAGTAAACAGCTGGTCAACAGATGCAACACGGCTAAGACAGACCCCTGAATTCATCTGCCAGATTTTGCTGGAGATCCCATTAGAATGAAACAGAACTGGCAGTTACGCTCTCAGAAGCAATTATATCAGGTCATTCAGGACACCCAAATGTCTTTTCTTCTCCTGAGCTCTGGAATGCAAATTACATTGTCCACGGAAGCCCGTGAAAAGGAGCTGGCACATCGTGACCTCCTAATGGGCCTGAGATGGAACTGGATCAGATGTAGGCCTACATTCCTAGACACTATTAGATATTTAGAAATCACGGAGGGGCTGAGACATCAGCAGGCTCTGTCTTTCTCCGTGCACAAGGACCGGCTAATGGCGCTGGCTCTGGCACGGCAGTGTCATGGGTGAACACTCCAATGAGTCGCTGATTAGTGGGAACAGGGGCTAGGGAGGGCTCAGGTGGTCGTCTGTGGGTCTGTGCTGCTGGAAAAAGGACTCCCAGCTCAAGAATGCATCACATTCGATTGTGTCTGTCTCCAGTGGATTTAAACTTAATGGAGTCACTTTGTTGTTTCACTGATCATGCGCGCTTCCAAACCCGCGAGAGGACAGTGGTCTGCTCAAAAGTGAAATTATTTCCTCACATCCTCTGCTGTGCACTTCGCACTAGACAATTCCGGTGCTCATCATCTCAGCTTATTTCACAAGCCCAAAACTTAAAGATTGAATCCAGTGTTTGTTTTTCTTTTTTTTACCATGGTCTAAAGTTGAATGGTGCAGATACTCAGCCTAAAGCCACAAGGGAGCTTCATGAAAGCAGGAAGAATGCACGTCCTCCTCTAATCTGCTTCAATAAAAGAATTCTCGAACCCTGAATCATCAGCTTTCTGGAGCTGTGAGGAAATCTTGGCTGAAGGAGCACAAAGACAGGGAGAAAATGGAGACAGAACATTGACAACAGACAGAGGGACAGCAGATCAGAGGCGGTTTTCCTCTACCTGAACTGACAGGGACAAAGAGAGGACAGTGTCCCAGCTGTAACATACGTGACAAAGTTTTGTCTGCCCTTTTATTCTCTTCTCACGTCTAGTGATTCTCCTTTCCCTTCCATTCCCTATATATGTTTATCGTTCTGATTATTCTTCTGTTATTTATAACAATAAATAACAGAAATATCTTTAAGCTAAACATTAAATGTAGATTTGACTTGCCAACAGTCTGCAAAATCACCTCCCAAAGTGAACTAATAAAGTCTAAAATGAATTTCCATCTGTAACTCTAACCTTCTGTCCACCTTTAATCATTTGTAATATTACATTTTTTTAAGAGGGTGACATTGGGAATATTCATAAAGTGCAATAAAGGTGTGAAGAGTACAAAAGTAAACAGACTTGATTACATTTCATGGCTGTACTCGGGTTCACACATATCCAGATAGACACTGATTTATTTTGAAATACTTCTGCATATGCTACTGACGTGCTGACTGTCCTGTAGTCCCGATAAATGCATCCCATACACAGCAGACTGATGGTGTTGTGGGTATCTAATCGTGTGTGTCCATTTCAGGGGAAATCTGAAATGTGACACTGAACAAATCACGGCAAAGAAAACAGGAAGTGATGCTTAACAGTAATTACGTTTGTGATTCAGATCAGTTAATGCTTGACTCTGTCGTAATATAGGTTTTTATTATTTTTTTTAACAATAGATGTTCGATGATGGCTCTCTCTGATTTGAATTGTGAAGTTTGTTATTTTTTTAATTTTCATATATTTAATGTTTTCCCTTTCATTCCTTCCCTCTCTATTAAATAACATAAAAATACATTAGATAAGAAGTCTGTCCAAACAAGCAGCATCACCTTCATTGCAATTAATGACAGCCAGTCTGATGTATTATTATTACAGATTTTATTTCAATAACTGTCAGATAGTCAGGTCAGATCGCCATTTCAGTGAACTCACGTCGACTCCTAGTGGCGATCTCCGGTAACTGCAGCAAAGCGCAAACCCTTGAACCTCTGCAGTTCTGATATTTCACAAGAAAAGATGTTCTCTTAAAACAATGAGCATATATTCTCTTGCTTGTCCGTGGTGCATTGTGGGACACATAGTTCTTAAATGTTTTATTACACGAATATTGAGTCTTCTCAGGTGGTCATTCGGGAGATGTGCTGATAGATGGAGGCTGTGAGAGGAAACACTGGAGTCTATTAAGTCTCTCTCTCTCTTTCTCTCTCTAAGACGATAAGCTCGTCCCTTCTCTCTCCTCCTGATTGGACGAGGCCACTTCTTAGGAATGGCATCAAACTATTTAAATAGCACTTTGTCCCCCTTCGGCTTGAAAGGAACTTTTTTAGCGGCAAGGGAAATTTTTATTCCAATAAATAAAACCTCTGAATCATTTTACTGGACCTCCCTCTCCCTCCCCCCCAATTTCTTTCCTTTAAATATTTCAGTAGAAATTCCTCCCGTTTGGATTATTGACGGATTACTTTCTGGATTTTATTGCATTATTTGAACTGCTGTTTGTGAAGCAGGTTAGTGACAAACGTTCTCAGAAAATGAGTGTTTCTAAAATATGATTTCCAGCTCTAACGTTAATTAATCGGACAGTGCTGCTGTGATTCCTTGTTGCAGGCACCAGGTCGGTGTTTCACCATGAAGCTGACTGGAATATTTTTCCTTTTGATACTTTGGACCTGTGAGAGTACGCGAGTGGCAGGTGAGGTTGGCTGCGGCTTCTCTTGTGAATACTTTGATAGTTTCTCTTGCCTGAATTATTAATAACTATAAATATGCGCTGTATTCAAAGTTCTTCCACTTCTCTGAATGTTCTGCTACTTTTCAACCTGCAGAGAGCCGAGACGACAATAGTGTTTATGACTTGTTCGAGCTCGTCCAAGTCCCCAGGAAGAACCACGGGGTCACGCTGGTCAAAGGCGATGATCCCTACAGCCCTGCCTACAAGATCCTTAACCCGGACCTGATCCCGGCGGTCCCCGATAACGCCTTCAGTGACCTGATCGACTCCATCCGCGCTGAAAGGGGATTCCTCCTGCTGCTCAATTTCAAGCAGTTCAAACGAACCAGGGGAAGCCTTCTCACCGTGGAGAAGAAGGATGGCTCCGGACCCCTGTTTGAGATCATCTCCAACGGTAAAGCCAACACGCTGGACATCGTTTTCTCCACCGAGAACAAGCAGCAGGTGGTTTCCATAGAAGATGTGGACCTGGCGACGAGCCACTGGAAGAACATCACGCTGTTCGTGCAGGAAGACCAGGCGCAACTGTATGTGGGATGCGAGGACGTGAACACAGCCGAGCTGGACGCGCCCATCCAGAGCATCCTGACGCAGGAGACCCCGGCGAGTGCGCGGCTCAGGATCGGCAAAGGCGCAGTGAGCGACAGGTTCATGGTGAGAGTGCGGGGGACGCAAGACGCAGGGGCACGGGAAAAACGCAGAACGCACTCTGACTGATTTTTTTTTTTTTTTTTTTTCGTTTATTATAGTGGATTAAAACCTAACATGACATTTATTGTTTACAGGGCGTCCTACAAAACGTGCGCTTCGTGTTTGGCACCACACTCGATGCCATCCTCCGTAACAAAGGATGCCAAAACTGTGAGTAATGATTTTATCCGAATCCAAAAACAATTTTTTGAGATCGTTTGCCACCTTTCATAGAGTAATATCAAAAACTATACAACTAGGTGGAAACTAATATTTATATATTTTATAGCAAAAACCACTTTGATGCCTCCTTTTTCTTTCTTCAGCCATTCCAAGTGAAACTATGGTCCTGGAGAACCTTAATGGCTCCTCAGCCATCAGAACAGAGTACACTGGACACAAGACTAAAGGTAAACACATGCTACATGTGATTCTTACATTCTGTGAACCGCAGCTCAGCTCAGGTCTTTGACTGCCTGGTTTTGCCCCTGTAAAGACCTGCAGATGATCTGCGGCTTTTCCTGCGAGGACCTGATCAGCATGTTCAAGGAACTGAAGAGTCTGGGTGTAGTCGTGAAAGAACTGTCCAATGAGCTCCGTCAGCTGGTGAGAGAACAGTCCAGACGTCTGATGGCAGGATTCAGGAGGCTGCCTTCCTGCCCTTCTGTCAGCCTGTCTGCTGGCCTCTTTGTGCTGACTCACTATCAGCGCCTGTGCACACTTGTCCACCACAGTCACAGACACATACTGAATGTTAAACTATTAAATGTTTGTCAAATGCCGCACGGTCACAGATAGAAAACAGACAAACGTAGCCTGCCGAGGCAATAAACAGTTTGTGGTTATTAACTTTAACATTAGTTTACATCCAGTGAAGCTTTGCATTTATTCCTGTTTATTTGCAAGAGAATTTATCAATTAAGAACACACAATCCACACACAACATGTCTGTCTTTGTTTTGAACCCTTACAGACAGATGAGAACAAGCTGATAAAGAGCCACATTGGTATCCACAACGGCGTCTGCATCCACAATGGCATCATGCACAAGAACAGAGAAGAGTGGAAGGTGGACGACTGCACTGAGTGCACTTGTCAGGTGAGACTCCAGAGAGTATTTAACCAAGGTTGTGTCGAGCTGTGCTTGTTTCTGCTCGCAAACGTGCGTTTAATTTAAACCCACGCTCAAGCAGACACACACGCGCACTCAACTAATTAGTAGTGTGAAGTGCTGGAGGAGGGCCCGTGGTCTGTTGTCAGAAGATCAACTTCAATGTGTCCTAGAGGGACTTGACTACACATTAGGCGATAGACTGCCTGTAATCAAGAGCAAGTCCTTGGCTCTGGCAAAGTGGAAAGAGGAGGTAAATGCAGAACCCTTGGCAGAGACGCCATAGGCTTTTCCTGATTACCTCTCATACTGAGACAGCAGCTTTCCCCCTTTCAGCATTTGTCGTGTCAGTGATCAGTTCCAGAAAAGCAAACAATGGCGGATTGCACAGTAGGAGGCCATTTTCACCGCAGTCTCATCCAGGTTTCACAGGCAGCCTCACATTAAATGTTTGCAGTTCAGTGAGCAGTCAGGCTCTGCAGTGACGCCACAATCTGTTGATAGAACTCTGGCCTCATTCCCTTCTTTCCCCTGACCCATGTCTGTGGAGGACGCCTGGTTTCAGTCTGGGTTTAAGACTTTCCTAGCACGTTCAATCTGCTCAAACTCAGATGCTGAGCTGAAGCTTTAATGATCTGTTCACACGGATATTGACTCACAATCGTTCAATTGAGTGCAGCTGTTTAGTAATAAATGTAAAAGTACGAGTTGTCAAATATAAATCATGAACAGCAGAAAAGTAACACACTGAGCCAACAATGCAGCAGTGTTTATTTTATGTCGGTGTAATTAATCATGTACTCAATCGGCCCTTTTTTGCAGAACTCTGCTACTGTGTGTCGCAAGATCTCCTGTCCTGTGATCTCCTGTACTAATGCTACTATACCTGATCGGGAATGCTGCCCTCACTGTGGAACGCGTAAGCATTTCTGTTTTCTTAAGACGCCCGTCATTGTCAATTATGTAAGCCTGCACTCTCAGCTGGTGTATAAATGGACTATAAGAGCTACAAAATGGGACAGCCTTGAAACACTACCTCATTCACTGAAGATGTTATTTTTGCCATTTTAGCAGAAAAATCCACAAATATTTCTCAGGATGTAAAGGAAGAAAGGATGCTAATTTTAGAAACGATTTAGCTGCAATAACATCTGAGGAACTGAAAGGGTGCCTGTGTGTTTGGAACACTGCTGCTTTGTATCCCAAAACTTTCTTTGAGTCCTTAAGTTCAAATTGTTTTATTTTACCAAGTAGTTCAATGTCAGAGTAGAAAACTGCTTGGCTGTTTGGTGAAGGCATCTTTTCCTTGAAGGAAAGTGACAGCTAGCTGCACAGTGGGAGCAGCATTCATTCAGCTGCTTGATTCAGCTACTTGTTTTAGTTATTACTCATCCAGAGCGGTGTTTAGGAAATGTGTTTCCTCTATGGGAATGAAGAATCTAATAGGGCATCCCCATGCACCCCAAGAAGAGTGATCCTGTTAGTGTTTTCATCTCTTAAGCATATTTCTCATTAAGTCCTGTTGTCTTAAGAGCTCTTCCCATTTAGGCCTGGGAAGCTGTTTGCAAATAGGATGTTGTTACACTGGAATAACTCTTTTATTGTCTCCCCTTTTCCCTTTCTCTCATATTATCTGCCTTTTGCTCAGCGAGTGACTCTGCAGAGGACAGTTGGTCACCGTGGTCTGAATGGACCCATTGTTCTGCATCATGTGGGCGCGGCATCCAGCAGCGTGGTCGCTCTTGCGATCGTATCAATAACAACTGTGAGGGCACCTCGGTGCAGACCCGGGACTGCTACTTACAGGAGTGTGACAAGCGATGTGAGTTCAGCCAAGATGATTGTCATCCAGTTTTTGTGTTATTAAATGTGATTTTTCTTTGGCCACCATTGTCTGATAGTTTGCTTCTTGATTGCTGACCTCTGACCCTTATTTATGGCCTCCAGTCAAGCAAGACGGCAGCTGGAGTCACTGGTCGCCTTGGTCATCCTGCTCTGTCACCTGTGGTGCTGGTGTCATCACCCGTATCCGTCTGTGTAACTCCCCCACCCCCCAGTTTGGAGGCAAGGGCTGTACAGGAGAGGGTCGACAAACTGAGAAGTGTCAGAAGTCTCCGTGCCCGAGTAAGTTCAGGCCACCCTACTGCACTTAAATGCCATATACAGCAAGAATCGTAAAAATAAATCAACGTTTTCTCCTTGTTGCCCACAGTCAATGGTAACTGGGGGCCTTGGTCACCGTGGGACATGTGCACTCTTACCTGTGGCGGTGGCGTCCAAATTCGTAAGCGTCTCTGCAATGACCCCGAACCAAAACATGGTGGAAAAGAGTGTGTTGGTGATGCCAAAGACATCCAGACTTGCAATAGCAAATCCTGCCCAATTGGTGAGACAACTGCTATTTATCACTTTTCACCATGAAAATGACTGATATCCTTCTACTTTTACATATTTCAATTAATCCACCTAAATAGCACCTTGATCGTGTTGCTACTGTCTTATTAACGAGCCATCATTGTTTTTTCCAGATGGATGCCTGTCTAATCCCTGCTTTGCTGGAGTCAAGTGCACCAGTTTCGCTGATGGTTCCTGGAAGTGTGGAAAGTGCCCAGTTGGCTACAGTGGTAATGGAATCAAGTGCAAAGACATTGATGAGGTATGACGGCGATCCTTCATGATTGATGCTTTACCAGTCTTTATCTATGCAGTCTCAGTTGTACCATCTCTCCTAAAAATAGTGCAAAGAGGTTCCTGACGCATGCTTTGAGTTTAACGGCGTGCACCGCTGCGAGAACACAGATCCTGGCTACAACTGTCTACCGTGTCCTCCTCGCTACGCAGGACCCCAGCCGTATGGTAAAGGTGTTGAGCAGGCTGTTGCTAAAAAACAGGTAAGTGTTGTCATTCACAGGACAGTGACAATGCAAATGTCCTGGCAGAGAGTTGAGGTTTCTTGTGATCTGCTGTCAGCCTGATTACTGGTCAATCTTGACCTCTCTTCTTCAGATCTGCACTCCTCGTAATCCCTGCCTTGATGGAAGCCATGAGTGCAATAAAAATGCCCGCTGTAACTACCTTGGACATTTTGCCGATCCCATGTACCGTTGTGAGTGCAAGCCCGGCTATGCTGGCAATGGCCATATCTGTGGAGAGGACACAGATCTAGATGGTTGGCCCAATTCAGACCTGATTTGTGTGGAGAACGCCACCTACCACTGCAAGAAGGTACATACTTACTCAGCGGTTTTCGTCGTTTTTGTGTGTTGTTGTTTTTTGATTGATCGAGTTCTGCTGTCTGTTACCCAGGATAACTGCCCCAACCTTCCCAATTCGGGGCAAGAAGATTACGATAAGGACGGCATCGGAGATGCTTGTGACAATGATGACGACAATGATAGCATTCCCGATGACAGGGTAGGAAAAACTGTTCAAATTTTACCAGGAGGAACGTGTGTACATGGGCTTTTTGCTTTCACTATTCATGAGATTTAATAAGAAGGTGAAGCGGGGGGGTGGAACAGCTCTCCAAAAACGCTAATGTCTCTTAGAGACTGAGCCAAAACCTCAAATTCCAAAACTGAAGTATGAAGGAAACTGCTGTATGTTTGCTAATCCCTATGTTAAAGCTGGGGGAAGACCTAGAGAAAAAGCACCTCTTCATCCTGCATTACGCTCTCTTAATGGAGTGCGTCAGGCTCAAAAGGGAATTGGCAAAAATCTCACTTAAATCTGTCTCCTAAATTTGCTCTCTAACCTTCATTCTTGTCTCAACAAAAACAGGACAACTGTCCATTTGTGTACAACCCCAGGCAGTATGACTATGACCGAGATGATGTGGGTGACCGCTGTGACAACTGCCCATACAACAGTAACCCAGACCAGACAGACACAGACAGTAATGGAGAGGGAGACGCCTGTGCTGTGGACATTGATGGAGATGGTGAGTACCAAAGACTACAGTATGATAAAAGTAAATAACTGCACTGGTTATAATCCATACCACCACCTGTCACTATTTTGCATCTTGAATGACTGGATTCTCAATTTGGATCCAGATTATAATGAAGATTACTGTATGTGTTTTCTATTGTTTTCCAGGCATACTGAATGAGAAGGACAATTGTCCCTATGTGTACAATGTTGATCAAAGAGACACAGACCTTGATGGTGTGGGAGACATGTGTGACAATTGTCCTCTTGAACATAATCCTGATCAGGTCTGTGGATTATTGTCCATTTCCTTCTGCCTAACCCACCAGCAATAATCCACATTTATCTACCAGCATTTTTCTATAGCTCAGCAGTATCTGGGAATCAACTGAGACAGAGCCTTTGTGATTCACCCCAAAAGGCCCGCTAACATTTATCACACCGCGTAATGTTGGAAGCAAATCCTGCATGTAGCTCAAAAGCACGTCAGTTCAACAAGGCATAGTAGGGGAGCGTGTCTTATTCTCAATGGCCTATTGATGTTAGCTACCTAATGTGAATAAAGAGGCCCCAGCCTGGAGAATGGTCTGGCCCTAGGCTGTGTACATGGGCTGTCTGCACATAGTGGTCCAGTCCACTATGCTACACTGAGAAATAGGAATGTGTCAAACAACAGGATTGTGGGAAACAGAGGGGAGTCTTAATCTATACTGAGTGAATTATACACTTCAAACAAAACTCGGACAAAGACACAAGTGCAGACACAGCATTAAACTGTTAAACAGGGGACTTCATCCAATTTTATTATATCCCCATTACCCTAGTAACGTTAAACCAGATTTTATCACGTGGATGTAAATATTAGCTATAGTAACCTTTTGACCATAAATCCTAATAAATCTTGTCTTACTTCAGGTGGACACGGATGACGACCGTGTAGGAGACAAGTGTGACAGCAACCAGGATATCGATGAGGACGGACACCAGAACAATCTGGACAACTGCCCATACATACCGAACGCCAACCAGGCTGACCATGACAAGGATGGAAAGGGAGACGCTTGTGATCATGATGATGATAATGATGGCATACCTGACGACAAGGACAACTGCAGGCTTGCCTTCAACCCTGACCAGCTGGACTCTGATGGTGTGTAAAATAAGCCTAACCCTAAAGGATCATGTTGTAACTATCCTGAAGCCAAAATATACACATATGACATCATTTTTTTCCAGGCGATGGTCGTGGTGATGCGTGCAAGGACGACTTTGACCAAGACAACGTGCCCGACATCTATGATGTGTGTCCAGAGAACTTTGACATTAGTGAGACGGATTTCCGTAAATTCCAGATGGTTCCTCTGGACCCCAAAGGCACATCGCAGATTGACCCTAACTGGGTTGTTCGCCATCAGGGCAAAGAGCTGGTTCAGACAGTCAACTGTGATCCTGGCATTGCTGTTGGTAAGTGAAGTGTGTTTTGGCTGAGTACGTAAAGCACCCAGTAATTAACAATACTAACCATTAAGTGAAGGTTGTTCTAACCCCTGACTTGTATTCATACTTTAGGTTACCATGAATTCAATTCAGTGGACTTCAGCGGGACGTTCTTCATCAACACAGAGAGGGACGACGACTATGCTGGCTTTGTGTTTGGGTACCAGTCCAGCTCCAGGTTTTATGTTGTGATGTGGAAGCAAATTACACAAACTTACTGGTCAAATAAACCCACCAAGGCCCAGGGTTACTCCGGCTTATCCATCAAAGTGGTCAACTCGACCACCGGCCCAGGAGAGCACCTCCGGAATGCTCTCTGGCACACAGGAAATACTGTGGGACAGGTAAGGAATTTGTTTGCCTTGGTATTCATCTGGATAATTGGATGGCACTAACAGGATATATATTTCCTGATGCCTTAGGTCCGTACTCTCTGGCATGACCCTAAGAATGTTGGATGGAAGGACTTTACTGCCTACAGATGGCACCTGATCCACAGACCAAGAACTGGACTCATTAGGTAGGCAGAGGATCTTCTTTAGTCCATATGGACCTCTGATTTATATGTATGCATTTTATCTGAATATTTGTCATTATTTCCTACAGGGTTGTGATGTATGAGGGCAAGAAAATCATGGCTGATTCTGGAAGCATATATGACAAGACCTATGCGGGAGGCAGGCTAGGTCTCTTCGTCTTCTCACAAGAGATGGTATACTTCTCAGACCTCAAGTATGAATGCAGAGGTAAAGAGTTTCTTTTTGGTTTATTAGGCCAAAATCATCCTTTGAGACAACATTTCATGTTGGTCCTGAAACTTTGTATCTCTTTTCTTTAACAGATGCCTAATTGCAGGGCAGGAAGCTCTGAGGAATGCACCTTGTTTGTATAAAGTATGAACTTATGTATTCTTATGCAAAGTCCAGAGACCCTTTTTATCTCCGCAACTCTTTCTTTATTTGCGGTACGCACACTGAAATGGGGCAACGGTCATAGCACTTGGTCTCACGGTAGCTGGAAACTGTTTTGGGGCAATTCACCAACCTGTCGACTACCAGCTGAGGATAGGAGCACCCCTTCTCCTCTACCCCACGAGAGCATGGAGAGCCAGGCTTCCACCATCAGAACACAAACACCTTTCTGTCCCAGCTCTACCTGTGCTCGCCCTCTTCTGAAAGACTATTTATCTTTGTGGGACCAGCTCCCTATAGACAACTATGCACTTCCAAGTCATTACACCTCTCTCTTTACAACTGGATTCTTTAGCCTCTGTGCCTTCTGGATGGACATCCCAAAGGAAAAAAAAAATTACAACTGATGAAATAGTCCCTTTGCTTTCGTAGATCTGCCAGAATGTCATTATACGACTCTTGAGGACTCAAAAGATGAAGGCAACTGTCATATTTTTTAGTAATCTTTATTGATTGACAAAGGTTTGGGAGGGAAGTTATAAGTATGGAGAACATGATGATGTGGATGTTTGTATTCATGTGTGCTGTATGTGAGACTGTGAATGGAGGAAAAGTACTTTAACGCATCTACCTAAGAGTATCTGAGGGAAAAAAAAAAAACTGTGGAGAGGAGAAATGCAACATTAAAATGAGGGTAGCTGTCCTAAAGTTAGCATGAGCTTTGTTTATGTTGTCTGGTTAACTAAACAACTCTCAGGGTGAGATTAAAGTGGCAACTTTTCTATATCAGACCAGTGGCCAGTTATCTAACACCAGTATTGCACCCAAAATACTTCCCATCTTACAGTCAAACCTTAGACAATGAAGAGATTTGTCCTTATATTTTGAGGATTTAAATTTGAAATGTGTAAATACATGATTTATTGAGTCTTGCCTACAGTGTAGGCAACAAAAAGAAACAAAATCATTTGAGGAGGTCTGGAAATGTTCAACATCACAAAAGAATCACTCAAAATCTGTTAAAGACTGGTGTCAGATGCTGAATCACCTTCGGTTGTACAAAATATTCTTATTGTTGTATTAGCTAATCTTCTAATAGGGCTGTTTTGGGGCTTGGGTGCCTTTGACTTCATCTTTGATATACAAATGTTACCTCATTACTCTTGTATGATTTGATCAAACCCACAAACAAACAACAAAAAAAATTCCCACAACACAGAGTATGTTTTCCATATTTCTCTGACATCTTAGTGCTACTGTAGCATGGGCTGTAAATAGTATCCTATCTTATGGGGGGAAAAGCAACAGAAAAACAAAAGACAAAAGAAGGCGCTCCCAATCATGAGATTTGTCCTGTTGAAAAATACCAGTAAAATGGGAGATTTGTTCTTTTATAAAGAATTTTGCTTTATCATGTAGGGCCAATGCTGTTTGTAGCAGATAAATTATTTTTCTTTTTTTTAATATATCTTAGCTGTTTGCAAGAGGTCGATTTCTGTGTTTGTATGAACATGAGTGTAGAGGAATGCTATTTAAATAATTTATCGGGATTTGCTGCCTCAGCGAAGGGCTCAGGTCCGTCTGTATAAACGGTTTGCACACTGACGGGAGGATGTTCTGTTCTTTATCCTTTTTACCTTCTTTGTTATTGTGTATCATTTTTACTATTATTTTTCTATGATTAGAGTTGCTTGTCTGTAAACAGTTTCTTAGTTGTACAAAGCTGAATACTGTTTTATACGTACATAGTGCCTATTTTGCAACATACTTTAACAGAATAAATAGTTTTTAAAATTCCCCAAACTGTGCAACATTTATGTTGAATATCGCTACTGGAATTATAGTAGATTTTTTTTTTTTTTTTTTTTTTTTTAAATAATGTAGAAAAGCCTTACTGAGTTGGCTCATACACTAGTGGTTTTCATTAGGTCTGCAGCAGCCTGAAGGTTCCAAACCTGAACACTCTAAAGTCAAAATGAATGCCAATTTCCCTGAAGGCGTGGACAGAGCGGTACTTTCAGGCCTTTCTCTGTGCAGACAGGCGTGCACAGACTCTATGATGAGGGCCACATGAGGAATGCGACACAAACGTCTGCTTCTCAGCTCCATCTCCCGACCCCCCGATCCAACCTGACCTCTGCAGATGGCTGAACAACACAAAAAGCAAATATTGGGCTGACACAAACTTTGACATTGGCTGACTAGCTCGAGGACACAGACACAGAATATCAAATATATTACAAACAATAGCAGAACTGTAATACTAAACGATGGTCAGCCCAGTCCTGGTAAGCAACACAATTAAATTTAAACTTTCCAAAGTGAAATTTAAACTTTCCAAAACAGAGAACTTGTTTTCTGGTAGACATCAGAAGTCAACGTTGAGATGCAGGGGCGTTCACTGGTTTAAATCTTTGGTTGTCCAAACATTTAGAAAAGTAGAGATGTTCCTACAGTATTCTAAACTCTTGACCTTCGTGTCAGAGGACATGAGACTTTCAGGTGCAGGTGAAGACAGAATGGCTCTTTTTTTGGCATTTGTATGAATAAATTTTATTTCTCAGGACTCACATGTAATTCATTCATTATTTCCTGCTGTCTCAAAGAATCAATCATGATTCACATGAGCTAGTCTCTCCAGTATGAATATATAGTTGACAGAGTAGTTTTTCATTTTTTTCTTTCTAAACTAAAATCTGTGACTGCCTCCATTTTTATTCTGCAGTGCAGCACTAGTTTTAGCCTCACCCGGTCCCTGAATATTTCAGCTAGTTGGCTCAGAGCTGCAAACCAATAAGAAAATCTCACCATATGATTTAGGATGGTGGTGATTATGATGCACTGCTGTTTCTGGTACTTCTTTTATCTATTTAGTCATGGTGGCTTTATCTCTGCTCATGCACAGAAACCACATCTTGTTCAGTTTATTCTAAGAAAAAAAAAAGAAAAACAATTTTGTGCATGGCCGTGGTAGAAGAATGACCGACGACATATATCTTGTATTGATGTAATGTACTTTTTAGAAGTTCAATACAGAGTTAAAGATCTTTTCTCTCTCCCCCTTGCTATCAAAATTAGCTTTGTCTCTTGTGTATTTTTAAGAACTACAAAAGGAGCTTCTTTTACATCCACAGAATGAATCTGTGTAAAAGTCTCAAAAACATTGTGGTAATCACTTGGAACAGAACAGTCTAAAACTTAAATTTTCATTTTGTTGGGTTTGACTATTTTTGTAACTTTAAAGGTCCAAATCACCTACATGTGCTGCATTTCTGCTGTAAATGTAGAGAGGCTACAGACTGCATCGTTCCTTATTTCCCTGTTTCCCCAGCAACACTGCTAGTTTAAACTGGTAGCCTTCCGGACAAAAATCAGTGGCCGTTATTACTGCTGCACACACTCCTCAAATAATGACAGACCAAAGCTGAAAAAAGCCCACCTGATCACTTCCAGCACCTTTTATGTTTCTGCAAAAAGCCCCTTTTGCAGCCAAAGAACTCGATACATGATCCTTAAGTATCGTGACTAATGCAAAGTGATGATGGACAGAACAAAGGCTACCCACCCTGGTGTTACAACAGCTTTATTTAGCTCCTGTAATCCACCCAGGGAAGTGGAGAGTCTGCACAACCCACTGCCACAATTGGCCTCAAACCTCAGCCTTCAAACCTAAAATGCTGCATTTGATCTGGGCTCCCTCCTCCGTCGGTCTGTCATTCAACACCTCTGCTCCAGCTGTTGTGTCGAGGTGTTGAAGTGTTATTTCAGGATGGGAGACCCCCGCCCCCCCACTGTATACGCCAACCTCCAGCCACCGTGTTCTTCTTTAAACTCAGGAACTGTATGACACCACCTATGCATACAGTATTTCAGTTTTAAATAAGAATAAAATAACAATATGTAGTTACCTGGAATGTGGATTTGGGTGCATAATAGCATAAGAATATTCTTATCAAAGTTTTGTTACCACCTGCATTTATTTAGCTACGGTTGTTTGCCTCTCTGCCTATCCATCCTTCACTGACCAGAACTCTTGTATTCCATTAAAAACCATCAGTTAAACACCCTGGTGATCACCAGATGATAATGTCAAAAATATCATTGCTATAACAACGATATAATTACAAGCATAATTAGGCAGAATTTTGGTTCCCGTGGCATTTGGTGGTAATACTGTGCCTCATCATTTTTGAGCTTGTTGCAGCTGGAAAATTCAGTCAGTAAATATGTTGATGGAAACAAGAAAGCCACTGCTTCAGCGCAATAAAAACAACCTCAGCTGCTCAGAAATTTATGGGTGTCATTAATCCTAAACCAACAATGATATGACAGGTTAAAAAAAATGGGTGAAACACTGATGTGGCAAACTGTTGATCATTTTCGGGTCTCTGGTATGAGAATACGCCTTTAAATGTAATCACTGACATTATGTTTGCCAGGCACTTGAACCTTGCCACATAAGGTGCATTACTGCTGTTTGTTTTTTTCCTCGGTGCTGAGGCAAAGCAAGAGTTTCAAGAGTGAAAGCATTTTTGTTTTAACACAAGATGTCTATAGCATCCTGCTCTTGGGTACTCTTCGGTTGTTGTACCACGACCAGTGGGATGGTCCAGCTCAGGTGGGGCTAGTCCCTGCAGTCTGTTGACTCGCACCTCCTCGGTGTCCTGTTCTTCTTTGTTTCCTGCATTGAATCATGCTGCTATAAAGTTACACCACCAGCACCTCCAGACGTTCCCAAATGTTTCAATGAACTTCACTGCAAAGTAGATTAGCAGTAGTCTATGCTTTAGCACCTTTGCTGGAAAAGGTGGGATTAATGTTTGTCCTTTTCTGCAAAAGAATTCGGTGGAATGCGCTCGTATAACAGTGGCAGTGGCAGTGTGCTGGTGCGGTTCTAATGCAGACAGTTACACACATCAGCCAGTCTGGCAGCAGATGAGAGGAGACGAAGGACGAAGGACGAAGCGATGGCTTTTCATTTCCTGGTGGGAGCGCACCCTGCTACTTCTCCACAGCTTCTCTCTTCATCTGATGGCCTGTAATTCCTCCTGGCACTGGCCCTGCGTCAGGTGACAAACTCGTTCACGTCAAGTGTGAAAGCGTGAGTTCCTGAAGATGTCTGCCATCTATATGACACATATTTTGTACTCACCCCACCCAGTTCAGCAAGGTGGTGTGAAATATTAGCAAGAGCTGTGGAAGACCCGGGTCTGCACAGATTTCCTCACAGGCTGGCATTGCGTGAGAGAGACGGATGTAAACAGCTGAAATAGAGACACTTGTGTCAGGTTTATGTGTTGCCCCCAGGATGATGTATGATGCTGTTTGAAGCATTTTTGGATTGACATGTGTTATGATGGTGCAATATGTAGGGCAATATGTAGAGAAATGAGTTGCTTGGCTGCTTTTTTTGTTTGTTTTTTACTGTCTGATTCCTAAAAAAAAACATTTTCCACAAACTGCATCATTTGACATGTGATGACAGTTTAGCGTGGCTCTGTTTTTCTCCGTCTGGTGGGAGTGAGAGTTCTTCGGCCAAAGCCGTGCCAGGAAATAAGTAACCGAGACCAAACAGACAGACGGGCGACCCTCCAGGCTTCAGCTGCAGCCAGCGTGATGACAAACTTTGCAGAGGTCCCTAATGTGGGCCACGGGGCCAGGCCAGACCCCCAGGTTTCCGTTCAGGATGGAAAAGCCTCCCGTGCCGGGCTGTGTGACAGTTTGGAAATGGGGAGAATTGATGAAGAAAATAGTTTAGGCTGAAAAAAGTGAACAAAATTTCATGGTGCGTTCGTGCAGAATTCTTATTTGTTCACCAGATGTACCCTGATTGCTGAGTAGAACATGGAATCAGAAAGAACACCAGTGAATAAGCATTTTGATTGAAAATAATGTGACAGCGGTGGAATCTGGATGTTCCAGAGGGAACGAATGTCAGAGTTAGAGCAACACTTTTTAAAAGCAGTCATTTTGGGGTTTTGCTCAAGCCACCATGAGGATTAGCACTGCGCAACGATCTTGATCCAGTGACAAATGAGATAAACCATGTTACACCGTGTTATTACACACGGTTATCCTGCGCCGGTCTGTACTGGCTCAAACTCACTGGTGGTAAACTGATTTGTGAAACTCTACAAAGAGTTCCACTCGATGCAGAGTCTGCTTGTGGGCTGCAGTTTCGCCCCAGCAACGGTCTCTAGGTATTGTCAGCTACAAACCATTGTTGAATCCATGAAATAAAAGGGATTTATTTCAGTATTTCAGAGAAATACATGTGTCCTTTTGGTAGTGTCCACTACCGGCAATCATTTCTAGTACAGTTTCATAGGTTACTGCCAAAATTCCTTCACCGAAAGGTCCAAATCTGGTAGAGCGGTGCTGCAAACAGGAAGGAATTCCTCTCACATTACTCGGTCAGGGTCACTGCTTTGCTGGGCAGCCCACCAGGACAGCCTCAAGTGTGGGTGGGAAATACCTCATTTAAAAGGCACGGAGACATTAGTACTGTATACCATATGGGAATTTAAAAAAATAAAATTAAACCATAAAAGTTATGCAGGTGTGTAAGCTAGAAAGCTTGATGTTGTTCGTACATGTCCACCTCATGAAAGTGCTGATAAAATCACGACATTCATTACTGCTTCTCTTAGTCAGATAGCTTAACTTTCCTGTGACTGTAACCTCCACAGGGTGATGAGAAACGTGAGGGTGCGGTGTTGAGTTCCCTCCAGGCCCATTT
Organism: Pao palembangensis; assembly: GCA_015343265.1. Classification (NCBI taxonomy): domain Eukaryota; kingdom Metazoa; phylum Chordata; class Actinopteri; order Tetraodontiformes; family Tetraodontidae; genus Pao; species Pao palembangensis. The sequence continues at coordinate 1,801,950 of CM027097.1, forward strand.
TCTGTCCTCGATCGGTGGTGCGAGACAAAAGGAGCACAGTAACCAGATCCTGAGGTAACGCTGCCCTTTCGCTTCGAGTCAGGAGGGAGGGAAGAATGAGGCCTTTCTGTGAGCGGCCCGGCCGGCTCTACTGTACACCTTTGGAGAAGTACTCAGCACTGAGGGAGATGGGTTCGCTTGATAATGGACCCGTCTAACACACGGACACACACTACCCTGTTGGCCACATCCCAAAGACAAAGAGGTTTGAGTGCCTACAGTGGAAAAGATGAGGTAGAAAAAGACGAGAAAAATCACTCATCAATCTGCAGATTTTTGTTTGCTTTGTTGTTGTTGTTTTTCATGAGTTTCAAACATACCCCAGGACCCATTTCTTGGTTTTGATTCAGAGATCCATAATTAAGCCTTAAGTTGCACCCACACCACAGTATATCATTCAATTTGGATCCCGAATCTTCTCGCAGAGACGATCACAACCAGATGTGAGTGAATGAGTCCTTGCATCAGACTCAGCTGCAGGACAAAAACACCATGAGCTATGTTGGAAAAATTCACCAGATTTACACAGGTAGAAAGATATCGACCAGTAACTGGCATGGCCACACAGTCTGGAATAAGATGGGAGTATAGTTTGCTTATAATAAGTCATTTTTGGTTGTAATCAGTGCCAATCACACACAGTTCAGTATCAGCAGTGTGAGATTAAGAAATTTTGTGGTAAATATATGAAATGAGGTTAAGAATTCCACTCCAGGAGTTCACTGTCGTTCACTGCTGCTCTCTTCAGGTTCGCAGAAATATGATTTTCTCCCTAAACTTATCTCAAAGCATGTGTGCATTCTCTATACTGTGTTGTGGATGATGTGGAGAAATTCACAGCTTCACATTAGAGCTGCAGAAACATTTGAAGTCTCACAGGTGGACTGAAGGTTTGTGACGTTTCATGATGATAATGCATTGCTATAGGTTAGCTCCTTAGCATCCCCTTCAGTCATCATAACTTTATTTTTATTTTACCTTCAATTTTATCTCTTCACATCTTGTTCTACATGCTGGTTGGTGATTTCATGAAGTTGACAGATGAGGACAAATAGAGTATTGATAAGATCAGAGCACAGATTCCTAAACTTTGTCTAAAACTACTGGATACTCCAGATCTTAACATGTTTCAAGCCTCAACATCGTAACAAAACCAGATCTCTGCAAAGCCATATTGTGGGGCTTTCCTTCAACGGTAACTGCTGTTTTCCTGCAAGCTTGTGATCGCTGAGCTAATTACCAACATTCCTTGGAGAACTTACAGGCCACCACTCGGAACACAACAGCTTAAGCGAACAGTGAGCTCCTTATACGGTACAGCAAACAGACAATGTGCTGCTCTGTCCCATAAGACGTATGATCAATCACGTATGTTTTTAAAAAAGACAAAAAGGAGCAGAAGTCAGTCATAACTAGCATAACTTATGCATACTCTGTGATGAATAAGCAAAGTTTTTAAGGAACAATGACCGTGTTCCTACATCGATTTGATGCTAAAGCAGCTGGTAACTCCTCAGACTTTGCTCGTCCCAATACTTAAATCTCCTCATGTTGTGTTAACTGTGGCTGGGTTGCAGCTGGGTTGCTGGGCTCTACCCCAGCAGTTCCCAGGCAGACATACACCAGGGCAGGTCCTCGGCCCATCACTGGTCCATTAACTCACAGCTGAGAGCAGGTTAGAGTCAGCAGGCTAATCTATGTGCAGGGTTTAAGGCTGTGGGAGGAAACCGAATTAAACCACTCAGGGATGAGGATTTCTCACAAATATTGAGTCTCTCTGGGAGGCTCCCTGAGCCTGTAATCAACCCGAGAACATTGCTACAACTTTGTTAAACACTGCACCAACACAGGCCAAACCTTCACCAAAATCCCCCAAAAAAAAAAAAAAAGAAAGAAAACTCAAATTTTTTGGTTAATTACATAAATGGACGTTGGCCTTAGAAGTTCTGGGAAAATATAAATGCTGACAGAAAAAAAAAGAATGGATTACTATAAACATTACCCCACTGGCTCCACCATATATAAATATAGATCCTTAGATCAGTTTATAGGACGTTTGCGTTTGAGTTTCTGTGTACGTTTGTGGTGAAAACCTCAGGCTGCCTCCTGCTCACAGACGACAGTGGGACCTGCTGCGCTCATGTCAGCTCAGCACACTCTGAAAATGACAGGGTGGAAAGCAGCACGATCCCCAAAACATCTTTTATCTATCGTGCACGCTCATGTCATGAACCAGCTGAGAAAAACATAATCCAGCCACAATCTAAACTGTTGCAGCTGCCACGCGCATCTTAATAAATGATGTATGTGTGTGTGTTGGCAGTTTTCATTGCTAAAGTTTTTGACCAAACATGTTTGTCATCCTCCCGACTGCTGAAGCCACCCAGCCTGGACGTTCTAACGCCGACTTAACCATATGGCTGTAAACTCGTCTGAAGCAGGGAGACTCAAACATGCCTTCAGTCGTAACAAGGAATTAGATTTCATCCAGCGCAGAGGTCTGGGTGTGTGATTATCAGTCTGGAAGTGATCCATTGAACTCTGCCGCCTGTGTGTTTGTGTGAGGCTTCCCCCAGAGCTGACAGCGGGTGGGTTTCACCGAACCACAAATGAGGCCACTAAGGTGGCAGCTAAAAACACACCAGCTGTCTGTCAGGTGTGTAGTCGGAGCAGAACAGGCTCTGCCTCCCCACGTTTATACTGCATCTGTTTATACTGGGAGTGCACCAGTCGACTTTTAACTGCAGTGCACACAGTCAGTGCTGAGCTTTTCCTCATTCTGTTCGTATCTGTGTTTCGTTCAGGGAGCAGTTGAGGTTACGGGCCTTGATCATAGGCTCACAGTGGCGGAGCCAGCCCAAGGATTCAAACCGGCGACCTTCCTGTCATACGTTTTTCCACTCAGCGCACATTTCTTTGCTCACCTAATCACAAACTATGACCAATTCCCAAATGTATTTATTTTCTGTTATTACCGCTTTTTGTTTTTCTTTCTTTGTTTCTGGGTAAGAGTTGGCAAAATGCTGTGCGTGCTGACGGCACGCGGCATCGGCGTGCATCAGTCAGCGCTGCCCTCTGGGCAGGGTCGGCACGCTGCACCAGCTCCTGCTGCAGCTGACCTGCGTGCTCGCCTTGCTGGTCAAAGACGATCCCTCTTCAGCTGATGAGTGAAGCTGACCTCTTCGGTCGTCATTTAAGCTTTTTCAAGCGAACCTGCATGAGGTTATTTCAGTTATCCAACAGCTGCACAGATGAAACAATTATGAAAGTAAATCGAGCTTCGTCGAATTAAATTTGCACCGGGCAGAAAAATAATGTGTCTCAAAATGACAAAACCACAGTAAAGCAGGAGAAGGAAAGACAGCAATAAAGTGTAATCCCAAAATTTATTATATGGTGTATTTCTGCCAAACTTTTGACCCAAAAAAGTCAAAAAAGTTTACACGGTCTTAAAATGAAACATCAAACTGGTTGCTGGCATCAAAGGAATTCTGTGTGTCTGAACATAAATTCACACACTGATAGATTCAACAGGTTCACCGAAAATAGACATTTTTATGAAAACTAGTCTCAGAACTGACGGCTGGCATTTTCCCTCAAAGTCTTCCTTTGCTCCATATCAGCATCATGAGGAGAGCAACAATTATATTTTACTGTGTCATAAAATGAACGCGAGTGGGAAGATAGCGGCCGGCATGTGTGCGCGTGTGGACAGATTCCTGCCTGCCGTTCACATTTGGCCAGGTTGAATGAAAGCGCTGTTTCCAGGGCAGATCTGGACGGGCCTGAGGAAGGCCCTCTCTGCTGGACAGTCTGATGTAAGTAAAGTCCAACAAGCAACAAACAGGGGCAGGTGTGTCTTATGTGCTTGGCAAAACCAGGCTGTGGCAGCAAACCACACAGCTGTGGCCAGATGCAGTGGTGCTAGATCCCATCTGGGTCTGGCACAATCTGCTTTGCTAATAATTGGGGGGTATACACAATGTCAGGCTGTCCCAGCTGCTAGATGCTAATGGAAGCTAATAAAAATTAGGAACAACATCCTCCTGAGGCCAAAGGTCAACATCACTGGTGTTACACACATCAACATGTATAAAGTCCAAAAACACAACTTTATCTTTAAACCATTACAAATAAAATCATAAATGTCATTGCTAGCCACCATTTAGTCGTGACATCATGACCACCTGAGATGTCATAATGCTGCATCCATTCAATCTAAATAACAAACTGTTTCATTCCATCCAACCCAGTTAAGGTCAAACCTTTCCTCTGTTACACAGACTCACTGTTCACTGAGGTGATTACGGTCTGCTTTGCTTCACCGGAAAGTCCCAACACAGATTAACCACTGGATCAACGTGATTAGCTACTGTTGTAACACAACTAAATCAGATTGGGCCCCGGGAGCATGCAAAGAGACCAATTATTAAATACAAAGGGTCATTTTCAAATTCTCAAGTGGTTTTCTGCTAAACAAAGACCTCGTGTCCTCAGCTGAAGGAGTGCCTTCTGGGGCAAGCATGGTGGCGGTTAGTCCTGTTACGTAAAAACACGTCGTTCGCTGTTGGGAGCCTTAATTCTAGCACCATTAGAACCACAATCAAGATTCAAGATTCAAGAGTTTTATTGTCATATGCGTAGTTGCACTACACAATGAAATTCTTACTCTGTTCATTTCTGCCTCTCCTCACATGCAATCAGTCCAGCATATATTCACCAGTTCCACACTCAGTCAGTTTGCCGGATTGTTCTCAGCCGTGTGACACTTTCCAGCATTCTCCTGCCTGACTTCCTGTTACCGACCTTGCCTGACCTTGTCGCTGACTCTCCTGCTTCGTCTGCCTCCTGGTCATGATCTCCCTAAGTGCTGAGTCACCACACCACTCGTTACAGTATGGAAGAGACACATTTCCAATATAAAAGCCAAAATATATATATATATATATACACCACAAGGAAACTCAAAAGCCATCTGTTTTTCAGTGACTCTGGTTGTTTTGGTCCAGACCAACTGGATAAAAATGGACTGCGCCTAGAATAAATGTTAACATTTGCCCCATCGGTTGCTCAGTGTGACCAGATGTGGACCGTTCGGGTCAACCTAGCATCATGGTGCATCTTTTTAGGGCTGTAATTCAGGTGGATACAAACATGCCAGTGTCCTCGAGCAAGACACACTGGACCCTGCAAATCAACTCTGAGTGATCACTGATGACTAATAAAGCACTACGTAAACTACAGTCGCTTTATTTAATACAAATAAAACTAAGGACATTCAACTGGGGAAGTCATCAAATGAAAAACATCAACAGTTCGCAGGCTAAGGTTTCCACAATCTAAAGATTAGCCAGATTAAGGCAGTAGTCCATGTTTCAAAAACACCCTTTGTGTCTGGTGTTTGAAAGAGACGTTTGGGTCTCTTTATGGTATCCAAGCTGAGCTCGGTGTGAAGAATTCTCAGACATCATTCGAATCCTCACAAATGTCAGCAAACGGAGAAATCAGGACACTAATCGTCCTTTGTCACCAGGCTACATTCCTGATGTCCGCCCCGGCAACCAGGACTTAGAGAAGCCTGGAGATTTAGTTTGACAGCCGTGTCACCAGGCTTAGTGCTTCTCAGGGTGGGGCCCAACGCCTCCTGTGCCGGAACCCTACGGACTGTGTTTGGGTGAAAAAGGGGGAGATGAGGCTCAATTCATATTACAACACAGTGTAGTCCAGACAGGAATTTCCAAACATCAAAACAAGGTTCCACACTAAACTAGTCCTTTATTCACAGTTGTTCATGACTGAAACATACTTCTTCTGGACTTCAAGTTCTATTTTTTAAAAGTCTTTATTGTAGGTTTTTGATAGTACAACTTCGATAGTAATTGTTTAAACAGACTAAGCAGTCGTACTTTCAGTTTGGAACCAAAGTATAACTACTAAGATGGAAGAACTTTAAAGTGTTTGAGTAGCCTCTCAGTCTGAAACGATGGGGATGCAGAGAGATACTCGAGTTTTCTAAGGTCTGGCTCACATCTGGAACCAGACAAAACGGGAAACAAAAATCCTTGTCAGCACATTAGCGTAAAAAACCCAAGCTGTCGCGCATGTAGCCCATTTATGACACCTCAGCAAAACCTGAGCTTGTTTTAGATCCCGTTTTATTTCTTTAGTATACTGTAATTCACCATTTAATCATAAAATAATATGGCCAAGGTCCTTTAATTAAAGACAAAGTCAGTTGGGCAAAGCTAAATCTGGTGCAGAGTTTCCTGATCCAAAAATAGTGGAGGTCTAGCTCTGGCCACCAGAGGGCTGGTTTATGTTACACTGCCACGGGCGGGCATCGTTTTGCCATGAGCTCCAGATAAACACATCCATTCTACATTTGCAGAAACATAGCTGAGAGGCAGTGATTATAGCTTTTGGAGTGTCGTAAAAATATCTGCGATGGCAGGGAGGGGTGACCCGACAGCCAGTTTCTCCTCCGTGTTTCTATTTAATATTTTTCCAACTTCCCTCTCTTGGTCTCCGAGACCTGGAAGGTCTGCACGTGCCCAACTACCGTGACTGCCTGGCTCCCTGTACGTCTATGTGTCATAAAGGCAAAGCGGATACATTCACTCATCACAGTCAGTGTAAACCATGTGCATCAATAAAACAGCAAGTATGTGTTTATTTCTGCCTGTTTTTATTACTATATAGAGCAGAATCTTCACATAGTAGCTACAGACAAGACTAGCCAGCATTTGAAAGCACAACATTTTGATTCAGCCTTAAATATGATATGCAATTTTTTGTGAAAAATAGTGTTATTTGTGCCTTAATTCTTGACTAATCGCTGATCGTTATCATCACAGTGGGATATTTCTTATAGCTAGAAGACGTGACCACAACAGTAAACATTTTTAAATATAGTTTTGCAGAGAAAGTAATATAAAAATATCAAATTAAGGAGGGAAAAAAAACAACAAAACTTGACCAAAACCAAGTGTGTAAGTGCACTTTACTTTTCCTTCAGGGAAAAACAACAGGAAGCAGCTGAGCAGCAGCTGTGGTCGGCGGCAGAGAAGCCATCCCCGTCCTCTGAAGTAACCTCAAACTCATTCGCCTATTTACACCAGGGGAGCTTTAGAAAAGCCCCACAAACCCCAGACAAGTTCCCAATGTCAGGCCTACCCTGTCAGCTCATCTAATAAACTAAACAGAAAAGAAAACGCTGACCTCAGAAGCCCACATCTTGAGTGTAACTGCAGACAACGTGATGATGGTGGAGCCTCGCTCCTGTCTGTTGTGGCCACATTGTGGATTGTCTGAAGCCCAGAGAGGTCTGTGATATAGCACGCTGAATCTGAGTGGACGCATCTTAACTGACGGCTAACCGCGACTCGTAGAAGAGTCTGTGAGAGCAGAGCAGGGCAAACAAATTCCTTTCTGTCATACGCCCCGTAATGATGACATGCTCTAAGCAAACTCTTTATCATAACAAGTTTAAAACATCCAGAGAATGATCTCATTTTAATATTTGCTTAACTGCTACTGAGTTTAAGAGATCTTCCTTTTTCCCTTTTCCTAAAAGATACTTTACTTTTGGCAAACACATGATACAGAATCAGCTCTTTTACATGCATGCGTAAATATATAAAGCCAGTATGTATTTATATATTTCTGCAAGTAAAAGGAAATCACACAGTCAAAAATTATTTTTACTCCTGTCGAATGATCCAGATTGTTGATTGTTGATGATTAAAACTCATCTTTATAGAAACTTTGCTTTAGAATAAACACTATGTTCTTGTTTTTCCCAAAAGAAAACCTTCCAGGCCATTCAAATCCTCCTCCCGATGTGCACGTAGCACATGCGCTCCCAGAGTCCTCGTGTCTGGCTCCGTGTCCTCCCTGCATCAGGTTGGCGCCCGTTCAATCCACCTCTCGCCTGTTAAAACCTCTTTTTTTAAACTGCATACTTTCCTATACACTCCTCGCCCCCAGGTTTACAATTTTCCCAGTTTTTATGGCACCAGTAAAGCATTTTTGGACAGTTTGATTTTTTTTTTTTTTTCCTCCTAAAATGTTAAATGAGAATTAAAGGGCATGGTGTACGAATCTGTTCAAATCTCCGAGGAGCTGTTCCCAATTTATATACTCTGGAAAAGGTCAGACCTGTTTATCATTACAGCTCCAAAATACACAGGAGATTAGCATATCTAAACTGGATAATCCTCGACTCAACATGTTTGTTTCCAACTGGAATCGGAACCAGTGATCCATCAGCACAGCTTAACGATACCCAACTACAAAAAGCAGACAATGTTTTTAATAGGCCACAGATCTCAGATGGAACGGTCAGGCCTACCTCCTAACAGAGCTCAAAAAAAAAGACTTCAATCTGGTCTAAATGTGCAGAAAAAAAAAAAGAAAATGTTTGGTTTTGTTGACATATTTAACTGCTCGTAGGGAGTGCTACTCTCTCGATCTGGAATCACAAAAATTCAAAGATATAAACTCCAAAAGTGTGTTGAGTGAATTATTTTACATAAGTTTATTTTCAGATTTTCCACCTAAGTCCAGTGTCAGCTTTGTGAGAGCTCAGACAAGTTTAGACCACCAACAAAAGCGGCCATTATTTCATGGCTGACAAAGTGTGTTTATAGTGATATTATAGAGATTTTCACCCTCCTCACAGTAGCGAAGCACATTTTTACTCATGTTTTAACAGTGGAAACACGGTTTGTTGACATTGTTGCTACACTAGAGATTTTCACCCTCTCAGTTGTTCTCAGATTAAATATTAAATAAAAATCTCAGAATTTGAGTCAATGTGACAAATTGCTGCTTAGTTCCAGGGAACCGGGCGGAGCTCTTAAAACGCCAGGCTGCTTTGTGAACATGTGAGTGTGACGCTAAAAGCTGAGCGGTGAGGCTGTAAATTTCCACAGACAGTGAAGATGAAGACACGGTGTAAATCTTGCTCCTCTTTGCCCTCTGGCCTTCTCTGAATGGGGTTCAGTGTTCCAGTCCCACCTGCTCTCTTTTCCCAGCATGCTCAGGGGCTGGGCAGAGAGGTAGAGTACAGAGAGGAAGGGGGACCTGGGGAACGGAGGGATCATCCCACATATCCGTGTTCAAGTCAAGTGGAGAAGTCAAGTTCATTCTTTTACAGAGTTTGTGGGTTTGAGTCCTGCAGAGGAAAAATTCCTGACCGGTGGTTTTCCAGCGCAGAACATCCAGTTTGACACACGCGTTATTTCAAAAGCATTAACACGTGACCTAAAGCCACGCTACAGTAAAAACAAAGCTATTTTGTCCTGAAATTACTGTTAAAAATGAAAGTCAGTCATTAATTCTTCAATATTGTTCATCTAATGTGTGCTTCTTCTAAGTTAAGTTAAACGCAAGCATGTCTGGAAATTATTTATTCTCAGTAAATACACTTAATTACACTCAGCACAGAAGAGAACAAGAGACATAGTCAATCTATCAATTTTAGAAAAAATAATTAGAAGGTGATTGCAGGCGTGGGACTCATAGGGACCGCTGGTGCATGTTTGTTACACGCGACTTTGCATCTCCTTGAATGTCTTTTTTGTGGTCACAGAAGATTTAGCACAAACAAGAGTCATCACGCCAGCTGAATGCATGCATGAGGAGCAGCATTACCAAAGCTGTCCCTGTTGTCCTCTCCCCTAGTGTTTCTCTATCCTTTACTAGTTTGGCTGGTTTGGCAGCTACACTCAGCCTAAAACCAGCGTGAGTCTCCATCAGAGGTCAGATGTCACAGCTTAAGTCTAAAGAAGACGACAGTTCACCGCTGCATCTCAGTCCGAAAGCGTGCGTGTTGCTAATAAACAGCTGATGAAGGCTAGCCTCGGCTCATTCCACAGGCTGCCTAATAACGGTCGTCTGCGGGCCGTCGTAACGTCCCCCCTCCAGCAGAGATGAAAGGCCTCTCATGGATGATGCGCCCAGACTGACAGCTGAGGTCACACTCCTGCTGATCACAGGGAGACTGTCTCTGTCATCTGGTCCTGGGACAGATGACAGAGGTTGGGCCTCTTCATCAGAGACACAAACGTCAAAGTGTTTCAGTTTCATTTCATTGGAATTTGAGAATCCCTGAACTATCAGGTCATCCCCCCAGCAAACTACAGAACATGCTTGATGCCGAGTAGTTTTATAAAGTTTGAATTGTGCTTTAACTTCATTTTAAAGGTCCTTTTGACACGATGGCTTCATTTGACCACTGGTATAGTTGTTGGCCCACGGAAACATGTTAATATTCTGGTCCCTTCTCATTTGATTTATATCTACAGGACACCAGACCAGAACACTTAAAATGCGCTAATGTGTTTGCGTTTATGATTTTGACCTACATGTCTGTTCCTCCCTTCTTCCTACTCTTTACGGCCTCAGTGTACGAGCCCGGTCCTGCTCGAGGTTTCTTCCTGATAAAAGGGTGTTTTCCCTCAACGGTTCCAGTTCCACCAGTTCAGTACAGCATGACAACTGTGCTTTTATTGCTTGTATTATTTGTCATAATAAAGTTAATTTCATTGACTCACATTTGACCTTTGGGGACAAACAGCGACAGATTCAGACTGAGTGTGTCTCTAAAGACCAGCGCACACTTAGACTCACCGCTTCCTTCCCATAGACATGTTTTCGCTTCAAGAGCATGTCAGGCGTCACAGGGTGTCCCCGTGGAGAATGTTTCCGAACAGTGGTGCCCTCCAGTAGGCTCCCGCAGAGCACAGAACCGCGGCGTGCCGGCCGTTTCCTGGACGTCCTGCACGTGCTGTGGAGAAAAACAGCGGCGCCTGCTTCCAAGGTGAAATCCACCAGCCTCCGCCACTTCACAAAAGAATGCCAGTGGCGCACTCAATTGAAAAAACAAAAAAGAAAAAGAAGAATCTGCTCTGACAATTCACATTCAGACTGGTCAGAGTGACTGGAAAAGTAAACATCTGACACGAAAAACAAGAAATGTTTAAATGTTTCTGAGGAAAATCACAGGAAAAGGATTGAGGATCGTGTTTCTACTGCTTGAACTGTCCGGAGAAACACTTGCAGCTGACAGTCAGCGTCCTGTCACGGCTGCTTGGTGTTTCCCATAATGCTCAGCTGCTCCAGGTTTATGGCGCTTGTGATTGGCTGACCGATCTGAGAAACACTTTGGATCGTTTCAAAGCTGCTGGAAAAGAGCAGCAGAGGGAATTACCCAGGCGTAAGGAAACAATGGCTTCGCTGGCAACGCCTGTCGAGCGTGGCGTTCCGGTGTGATCACTCAGTTGTGAACGAAGCGGCCTGGACTGTGTCATTTTAAAAAGGCTACATGGAGAACTCGAAACCTGCCATTACAGTACATGTTGTGTTAATACGGTTTGACACACACTTTGAGTTTAGACTAAAGTGGCGTGAGCCTGATGTCCGTCATCAGATAGCAGATAAGGTGAAAACAGAGTACTGAAAGGTCCGAACCTTGAACTCAAGGATTCGTTGACCTTTCTAATCGCCAGGTGACGCGATCTCGTCTGCCTCACGTCTGTGTTTGGAGGCATAGAGAGAGATGTTGTGATTGGTCATACATCATCTCCAGACTCTAGGAGTGCTGAAGGATGGCAGTGGCGCTGGACTCTGTTCAGTTCAACTTTATTTAAACAGCATCAGTTACGATATGACTGTTCTAGGCAGAAAGACACACACATCATCCGTGCAGATCCACTAGTCAGCTGAAGATGTAGATGAAAACTGACCAGGGTGGAGGGGACCTGGTGGTGCCCAGATTGTTGTCAGTGACCCTGGTTTGGCTGATCCCCCCCGGCCCCACCCCGGGCCCAGCTTTTCCAGCCTTAACATATTCCTGCTAATTAGCAAAGGGGCTACTGCAGGGAACCACTTTCACATGGGAAGCCCTGGTTTAGTTTCCACCGGCCCCCACCACAGCCTCGTGCCCAGACAGAAGTCAGCCAACTCCGAGTGAAAGAAACACAGATGTCGAAAATCCTTCCTCTCATCTCTGAGGCCATTTTGAATTGGCATAAAAGAAAAAGTTCCCCTCACGTGAGCCGCAACGGGCCAAAAGAACAAATAGAAAGGACTGATGGAAACATGTCGGAGCTGCTCATCCTTCATCAAAAAGACATTTGGACATGGCCGCCCTCACACAGAGATGCCACTGGGAATACTTTTTCCTAAAAACTCAACACAAGGCCCTATTGACTAAAACCAAACACGTTAAACGCGCTGGCTGAAACATTTATTCCAAAACTTAACTTGGTCGAGACTAAACAGAAAAATGTCTGGAGGAATGTGACGTTCTTTGTGGTTTGGATAATCTTAACTAATGTAGATGTGATGCTAACCACTGCCCAGTTTATGCAAAATAAAGAAAACCCATGTAATGTGACCAAGAACAACAAAGCTCCAAGCAGGAAACCTTTGTTTCAAACAATTACGCATAATGTTGCATTATTGTGTATCATAATTTTGCTTTTCATTGCAGTCTTTAGTTTCTTTTCTTGCATTCTTTTTCCCTTTCTCCCTGGGACCTGCTTGCTGATTGGCTGATTGTTCTCTGATCTTTGGCTCTGATGTTCACTAGTTTGAAAGCCCTGAGATGCAGGAACAGATGCAGGAGCAGAATAAGTAATTAGAACTTAAACTCAAGCCGAAAGGAAAATGTGCACCAGTGTTTGGAGGGACGCGAGGTGGTGCCAGCAGAACATACCTGAGACGTGGACTCATCTAACTCTTCCTGGTGCAGAAATGAAGGTTTGGACTGGATATTTCTGAGTCCACATCCATATATTCCATGTCCAAGGCCCTGTATGAGTTTTCTCTCCTGTCAGCTGCTTAATATCGTAGCCAAACGTGTGTGTGCACGTGCCGAGCTTCTAAATCTATTAAAGTCATAAGGGAAATGAATGTGTTTTATTGTATAATATATCTTTTTTTTTTTTTTGGTTAATTGTATCTTAAACATGTCAATAAATGATCAGTTGATATGTTGACAAATTCGATATTAATTTGTTTTAACAGGCTTTGTTTTAATATTCTCGAAAAGGTTTTGAGTTTAAGTCTTTGCGATACCATAAACAATAAAGCTGTAATTATTATTCATTGACCATTTTATGTGTGCATTAAAATGTCTGTCATTGTAACGCTTGTTACATTTTGATTTAATATGCTGCCTAAATCATACCAGCGAGTGCTGCCAAAAAGGAATTAGTTGCTATTTTTCATAATAATATCTGACAGAGGTTGTTATTTTCCCAGATGGGTGATAGCGTCAGCACTATGTGAACCCAAGAATCATTGTTCACTTTTTTTTTTTTTATAGGAGGCACAGTAAAGTGTGTGGCTGGGAGAGGTGACTCGATGGAAATAACAAGGGGAGAAAGCTGGTAAACCAAAAAAAATCTTTTGAATTTCAAGAGGCCAAAGGAACAAACGAGAAAGCCTGGCAGGCAGGATGGGAAAAACAAAAACACGAGGAGTCAGTCATAAAAATCAGAATACACCCTCTGAGCATTGGTACCAAAGGATGCTCTCTGAGACGGTGAGTAAATGTTTAAGTGGGACTCCCTTCTGAGCTGGCTGCTGTTGAAATTGCTCCTCTGGCTCCATTTGGCCCGATTAAATCTGGTGATATTATGTCTGAACAACCATAAGAAAACGGCAGTAAGTGCTGGAATTTTAATGGTACTGATGCTATTTTTACACAGCGTTTAACAGATCTGCCGCACACGCACAAACATACCAACACACGCACAAACATCCACATGTGCATTTGAATGGAATGATTTTACAAAGTTTGCTGCCTGAGGTTTTTTTTGTTTTTTTTTAATCACTAGACTGGGATCCAGTTTCAGCTGTCTCCACTGTTATCTCATCATTTTTACATCTCATAAATATATTTACTTCGCAAATGATTCAAAAATCTCTTTTTTAAGAGATTGGATTAAGGTCAGAATCCAACACGGCGAAACCAGTGTGGATTCGGGTCATGTCATATTTTGTCCAGCAGATGGCGCAAGAACCAAAGACATGAAGCAAGACATCCGACGTAGCAGCAGAACGAAAGCAGCCAAAAACTGTTGAATTTTAAAAATTCAGTAATAAGATTTTACTGAGGTCCAACTACTTAAAATAATAACTGTGGGAGGGACACTTTCAGAAGACAATCACTGACCATTCAGCTCAATCAGATGGAGAACGTCCAGGTAGCCATATTTTCACGTTTGCCCACACATTAAAAAAAAAATATATGTTTTTTTTTTAAAACTGCCAATTATAATCACACCTGGCTTCCCTATAGACCGTATGGACTGTAGAGAGAAGAGACTTTAAAGAAGACAGCAGGGTTTCATAGGCAAAGGTGGTGGTACGTGTTGTTCAGTGTGAGTGATTTCAACAACAATGAAAATGAACACTGATGGAGCTGCAGATGGTCAGAGGTGACAGAACGAGATGCTTCTTCACCACATGAGAGGGATCTCGCCCTGTTACAGGCTTTGAGGAGAGTAAATCCAGAGTTGTGTCCCTGGAAGGAGCGTTTGAAGCCATGCTGATGGATCAGAGGCAGACCATTACCGAGCTGAAGGAAAACCTGCAGGACGCTGAGAGGACGCTCCATGTCCAGCGTCAGGAGGACAAGGACTGTCTGCTGAAAAGAGAGCATCTGTCTGTCACATCTGTGTCTCCATGTGTGAAAACTGGGCTCTTGTTATAATAGGTCATAATATTGACTGAGGCCATTTGACTCCTTTCAAACGTTTTCTCACTTGTCGTGCCCCAATTATTTTACCGCTGAAGTATCTCCATGGTGATGTGACTCAAAGACTCAGCTGAAATCTCAAAGAAACCAGCGAATGAAATGATCCCCACTTGTTCATCTAGTTTATTTCTATTTATTTCTCTTTATATTTCAGTTGATTTTCTTCTATTTTTGCTGTTCTTGTTACGCTCAGACACACACACACATCAGCCTCAAGGGAGGCTGATGTGTGTGTGTGTGTATGTCTGACTACTGAATGAGCTCGATGCACGTCTGTCATCATGTTAGTCTGACCTTTCACCTCCCTGCTGCTGCTGCTGCTGCTGCACACATTTCTCATCCCCAGACATACTGACCCTTGGGTCCCTGCATGCTTTTTCTCATGTAAAACATGAAAAGCAGCTTATGTATGTAAAACAGGAAGCACCGTATTTGATAGGAAGGGTGAAATTGAGGAAGAGGAAGGGTGGCCTGTCATTACTGTCAGACATCACCTCCACCTGAGTGGGAATAAAACATAGGTTGGATATGATGGATGGGTTGTTTGACATTCCCGACGAGCTGTGTGCTGCCGCCAGGACAGGAAAACAACGGAGCATCGCTGCCCCCTACTGGCCAAGAGGCCGTCCGACTTTACTAGATTATTACTTTTGGTGCATCCAAATATTAGGGTTAGGGTTTAAATTGATACTTTTAAAGTAACTGTGTATGTAAAAACTGTAGCGGTTTCTTGAAATCCGGGGTGAGACATGAAACTACAGATGGAGTCCAACGAAATGTAAAAGAACAACAACAACAACTATACCATAAAAACCTGGCACATCATAAAAGAGGGAAAATAAAAACACACACACACACACACACACACACAGAGAATAAACCAAGTGATGAAGGTTTTGGAATCCAAATCTAAAAGAACCTGAAACTCTATGGGCTGCACTGTAATGATGGACTGATTTATTCTGGACTAAGGGACTGTAAATTACTGTAATTGTAAAAATAGAAAACAAGTCACAAGATGCTCCCGCTTAGGTAGACATATACATAGACTCATGAGATGAGCGCAGCATGTGCTCTTCTTTTCAGACGAGTGGGTTTCTATTCATGTTCACAGACAAATGTCAAATACCTGGAATCCTGGATAATGACAGCAGAAATGGTGAGCTTTCTAAAATGTCTTTCAAACTTCATCAGAAACTCAAAATGGGGTCTGCGATGTTGCTGTTTGACCTTAGCTCAGCACCGCCAGAAACCAGCACTTTTGCAAATGTGTGGACTTTAAGAGCTTAAAAGCTGCAGTTAAGAGGGTTGCATTTGGGTTTGAGCATTTAAAAATACATTTCATGGTTTATGAAAGAGTAATTCTGGAAAATCAGAAGTGTTCCTGAAGATGAGCAGATCGGAGTTCATCTGTGGGCTTATTACCGATCAGATTTTATGTTTTTGTTGTGTTTTTACTATATAATATCACCGACGTCACTGTTTAAATTCTCTTCATACACATGTGCTAAATTTCTCTTAAACCTTCTTGTGCTGTTGCCCTCCTTAGTCAACCTCAGATATAAACAGCTGAATTTAGAACCGTTTACAACCTAAAAGCTAATAAATGTGAGGCTGGTCTCCATCCAACGTCGTCGCCGCTGAGAACATTGGGATATATGTTGTCATGGGGATAATTGCTGTTCACCAGCACTGGCAATTGTTGCTCTTCACTGTCCTACTTTCTGACTCGAGTGCTCTTCCTCAGAATCATTCACCGCTTTACCGAGAAGAAAGCATTTTATAAAACAGGCAAAAGGGCTGTGTTTGTTTAAATGAAAAGAATAAATAAGTAAATGTATGAATGTTGCAGGATGCAGGAGCCCGTACAAAGTGTCATTTATGAGTAAATCTATTTTCCTGTGGTTTAAATCTACATTTTACTGCAGGGCACCGAAGAAAATACTAAAATATCAAGTTAGAACTGAAGTAAAAGCATGTGGGGATTCGGCGGTTGAGATGTGGAGTAAGAAAGAGATTTTATGACATATATGAAAATGTTAACAGATCCTGAATCTAAACAGGAGGAGCTGTAGATGCAGCTCCAGGGGTGAGAACGTACGCAGCAGTGTGCAGTTTATAGTTAACTTGTCCTTTAGGAAATAATATGAGTTATTATGTATCGTGACTATGAGGAAACTTTTCTCAACTGTGCTGTGTGATCTATGATATTAAGCTGATTCTGCTGAAGCTAAAGAGGATTTTAATCAAAAGCTGGTGCGTATCCTTCAGTTTGGTGGTTGCTCTGAGCTCAAGACGGTGACAGGTGTGACTCTCCCTGGAAATACAGGCCTGAGTTAAAATGACAGGCTGAGGTGGCGGCTACAGCTGAGCCCAGAGAACATGTCCACCTGAACATCACTAACGAGACGGTCCTCCCTTTCAGGACTTGTCACTCGTGTCCATGAAATTACGAAAAACGGTGGAACAGTTCTAAAGTTGGATTATTAACAGTGTTGTGATCCTAATGTGTGCTGTGTACCTCCAGATCTCACCTGTGCCTGAGTGTCAAGATGCCCTGTCAGTGCGACACGTCCCCCCCTTCAGATGTACAGAACAGTGTGAGTCGCTGCCACCTTTCTTCCTGTGCTTGATGATGATGGTGACCTTTTCTGTAGGAATGCCCCTGTGAGTGGTCTGCAGCCCCTGGACTCTGTATATCAAAGTGCCCTGAGGTGCGTGACAGGATGTACATCCGTCACTCATCGCTGTGCCTCAGACACCAGAGCTGAGTGGCCTTCTTAGGCTGACCTTTGCTTATAAAGCCATCCCAGCCCTTCTGCCACTGTGCTCACTTGTGTGATTATATTTCTAGATCCCACAACACCTGTTTATCAATGAATTTTAAGTATTATCTCTTTAAACTTGTCTGCAATTTTTAACAAGACAATGAGAAACACATAAGAGAGACATCCTAAAGAAACCTGAACAATCAATATTAATGAAAAAGCATTCTAAGGTCTGCCGAGGAGAAACTATTTGGAATAAAATCGTATCATTTTGTTTTGGGCTCATGCTGAAATAAAATTTCTTTGTTAAAATTTGCCCCGGACAGCATTCATTGTTATTAATTATCACCATTCATTCGTCATGGTGTCACGTTTGTGGGCTTTCTGTAGGCAGAGGTGCCTGAAAACATGTGGCTGCTCTGCAGCATCTGGGCTGTTGCCTGGTAACCATGCTGCTACATCAGCCTGTAACTTGTTCAGCTCAAATGACGAGTACACGAGAACAAAAAGTTAAAAAAAAGTCTCTTACAATGCATCTTTTGTATGAGCGAGTGAGTGAGTGAGTGAGTGATTGGTGCATTACAAAAATAGACCGAAAAAAAGTAGCTTCCATTACACCAGCAGACCTGAACTGTAGCATATTCAAAGGGAGACACCAGGTGTGTGTTTTACAAAAGAAACAGTATCATTTTGGTCAGCGACAGTGTTTTGATCTTTGCAAAACAGTCAGCTGCATCTCTGTGTGCTTAAATCAGTCTCTGAGATAAATCCACTTTATCATCATTATATCTGCCAGGCTTAATGAGATCCGTTTCATTAAATTCACAAAGTCAAACTGCCTTTCAATATTTGTCAGAGAACACTTCTAAAAAAAAAAAAAAAAAACAGTTAGGTGGTTGTGGGTATCGGAACGGCCTTAATGAGTCAGCGCCTCAAAACATTTGTGCAGATTAGTCAGCAGAGTATGTGATGTTTGCAGGGCAGAGCCGTGCAGACTGGGTGGGAGGCTGACACGCTACCGGGACACCAGCGTGAGCTGGATGCTGCTGCTGCAGTGCATCAATCATGGACCCTCAGGTAGCCAGTGTCTGATTTAGTTCTATTACGCTTATCGCACCGTATATTCAGTTGTGCTTCTTCTTGATTAGGATGGCTGAATTTGCTTGTTTCATGCCAGTAACGGAGAGAGAAATGTGTTTGGAAGCTGAGGGTGGCTATTTTTCCTCTTTTTCTGCAGGTGGGTGCTTCAGAAAAACCTCCCAGACATTTGACCTCTGGCACAGAAGAGCAGCTGCAGCCATAGTCCTCAGGAGGAGAGCGTCACTTTAGCCAAACTCAGTAGAACAGGAATTGTTGAATCAGGCTGCTCCACTTCGGTAAGAAGGTATGAAAAGGTGAGTTTGGCAGGTATGAGGTGTTTATTTGTGTTGAAAAAATAATTTATAACAAAAGACTGGTCATATATATAATATATTAGCCAAGCACTTAAAGGAATATCCATTAATACTGCAGAACAATGAAATTACTGGTGACAGCAACATGGGCTCCGCTGACGACAATTCCAGCTCAGGGAACTAAAAAAAATGAGGCTGCAAACAAACAGAAACTGTGTTTTCCAGTTTCTGTTGCGCATAACACTCACGTGTTCCTTCTTACTGAGACCGCAAAGAAGATTAAGCGTTTTCATACAAACAGACTGAAGCTGCTTTGAGTTCTTCTGCTGTTAGGTGAACGACTTTGAAGATCATAAATCAGGAGCTGTCACACACGTGCACGCTGACAGAAGAGAGCTAGTTATCTGTTCTGTCTCCAACAAGTTTGGACATTTAGCTGTCTATCAGTCATGACTCCACTTTAACAATTCAATTAAATTCAGGTAATAAAATGTTTTGGGGAGATATTTTCAAATGAAATAAATAATGAAGACATTTTTCCTCTCACTCTGCATTGAATTGGTGGTTCTAGAAGCCTTGATTAAAATTCAGTGGTAAAATATGAGCTGAGGTTGAGCCTTTAATCTCCAAGGGGCGCGCCAGAGAAACGGTTGATCTTCCCGCTACCGCAGCAGCCACTCAGCTGCACGCTCATTTCCAGAATGCTGTCAACGCTTTCCCCCGAGCTGCGGCGCCACAGCGCTGCCTGATAAAGAGCAACAGTGGGTTGCAGATGCAGTGTCTTTGTGGACAGAGCAGGGGATTGTGGGTAGCCCCTGGAGGCTGATATGGCTTGACAAATATTTGAAGTGCTGTCCTGCTCTGTTTACCTCAGGCAGCGCGTCAGGTTGAGGCTGCTGCTTGGAAATTTTGCATCACAGACATTCTGCCTGGTACAGTTAAAAAAGGATTTTTAGATATCAAGATTTAAAAAAAAAAAAATCAGATTTATTTGTTCATTATTATCAAACTGGGAGGAAACAGTAACATAAATCTCTTCAGATTGGATTTATTGTCTTTTGATTCTCAAAATAGACAGTTGTCAATGAGATTTCGCAGCTTTAAAATGTGTATTTGCAAACGAAATTTACAAACCACCAACACTGAGTGTTCGAAAAACATTTAACATGTTTTAAAGTCCTGTAAATATTCAAATAGCAAAGAGTCGAAAAAAAGCATGATAATTCCAAATATTGTTTTTACACGACAAACATCTCACACTCCTTTTAAAAAGACAGAGCCAGAAATCGTCCATAATCCCCACCACTGACGCACTGCGAGAATACACAATCACAGAATTCGATCTGCACACCACGGAGCTATAGTTCTTATTCCTCTCCATCGTTTTCTGTTGGACCCCTTCATGGATCCACAGCAGGGAGGCTGCTGACCTTGTTGTTCCTGCTGATTCTGCGGTCGGGCTTCGGAAAATTGATGGTGATCAGCTCCTCCGGCGTGGTACCCAGCGGAGGCAGCAGCCTCTTCTTGCTGTTCCTCGTTTCCGGTAACCATTGAGGCGGCAGCTCGAAGGGTCCGAAGCCGACCTGCGTGCAGGCCTCGGCTTCGGTGGGGGTCGCCGGAGCCACCTGGGATGACGAGGCGTAAGCACACGGGTGGACGGGAGAAGCCTGTGGAGCCGGCATTAACGGAGGTCCTTCTTTGGTGATGACCAAGTGTTGAGGGTCTTTTTTGGTCACCGCCACCACCCCTTTGAAGCTGCCGGGTCTCGGCCTGGCATTGCAGTTCTCTTTAGGATCGGAAGAGTGCACAGATCGTTGAGAAGGTTCCTCCTCTTCTTCCTCACATGGCTTGAAGATCCGCTGCTGGCCAATGTTAAACATCTCCAGAAGCTGACTCCCAGACCGTCCGACCACGTCAAGTCCCACGGCTTCCCCAATCCCGCCATCAGCCTCCAGAGAGGCCAGGCCCCCGGTGGTGACCGTGTTGCGGCGGCTCAAGCGTCTGTGAATCCTGGCCAGCAGGGCACGACAGCTGTGACGAGCTGCCCGGTTCACGGTTAGAAATAAAAGTGGGTTTGTGATTAAGGACACTTTGGGGAGCCAGAGGGCTGTGAGATACAAGGAGACGGGCAGCTCGTTTGCATCTGCGGAAATGCTGCGATAAAGCACCATGGCCCCATAGGGGGTGCTGCAAGCTGAGAAAGCCAGCACCACAGCTAGCAGCGCGGCGTGAAGCTCGGCCTCGCGCTGCGACACGTACGGGATGGAGATACTGTTCTGAGGAGTCCGAAGGGCCGCGATGATCACCTTCATCTTCTGGCTGGCACTAAGCGCCCTGCGGATCAGCAGCATGAACAGGAAAACCGCAGCCAAAGGCAGGACGATGGCGGCCACGTTGTAGATCAGGACATACACCACGTGACCCAGGGAGCCGGCAGGATCATCTGAGCAGGACGAGCTCACGTACACGTCCGTCACGTTGGTCACGCCAAACACAGGCAAGCTTGCCGCAGCAGCGTAGACCCACATGTAGATGATGAGCTCTCGGGACTTTGAGTCCGTGATCTTCCTCTCCAGAGGGTACAGCACAGAGTAATACCTACAAAGAAAAACACAAATAACAAAATCACCACACCACACAAAAAATACAGTGTGTATGAAATGCTGTGCAATTTATCTAGAAATCTATAAAAATTGAGATACACAGTACATTAATTTACATTGTGCTTCATTATGCAGTAGTTGAGTGGCTGTTTATTGATGTGCATGCAGATTTGCATAATTGTAATTCATTCTTAATTCTGACTGTGGCATTCTACTTTCAAAAATTAAAAATGAGACTGTCTCTTCATCAGGTGTGTGTGTGTGTGTGTGTGTGTGTGTGCATATGGATGCCACAGTCTCCTGGGTGCAGGCAAGGCCACACAGAACCAATTGCCCTGATAGAGAATAAATAATGAATTGCTTTGTTACCATTCTGTCCATGCTAGTTGCTATGGAAGCACTGTAATCTTTGTTTGAAGGGGGAAAAAAATCCACATTTAAAAGTTCAGTTTTATGAAATTATGCTTCTTTTGTGTCATATATTACATTGCATTTACCGTAAACATTTTTAACACCAGTCATACAAATGGAACTATTTGAAACAGGCTTTCAAAGAAAAATGTCAGGATTGTCATCTTATCAATAAGTCCTGAATTGTGGCACCGGAATCACAAACATGGTGGATCATGGGTGGAGTTCTGTGTCAACCTGTCCAGAGCGATGGCGCTGAAACTGAGCACGGTGATGGAACAGCACAGCTTCTGGAGGAACCTGACGGCCTTGCACACGACCAGAGTGCGAAGCCACCAGCAGCAACGTGGACTGACCCCGAGCGCGATGTCAAAGGGAACGCACGCCAGGCCCGTGCAGATCCCCGAGCACGCCAGGTTCTTGATGAAGCGGCTGGTGACAGGCTTGAAGATGCTCGTGGAGCAGGCACACCACAACATTGTGACATTGCCTGTGGGGGAGAAGAGAGGCGGTTTGATGATTCTTTCCATTTTATAGTCTTGATGATGGGCTGATAATATTAATATTTGATTTTAGATAATACAAGATACACGACTGTCAAGCTGGACAAAGTATGTGTAGAAGTAAGTATTTACACAAGCATATACTGTATTTTGTCTCTGATTGTCGCAACATTTGTGAAAAACTGAGGTTAATAATAGTACAAGAACTGTTAACATTAGCAGTGTGAGTCTTGCTGGTGTGATGGCACATTCCATTGTGCTCATTATTCTAAAATGACCTACCTACACAAAGAAATCAGCTGTTCAAGACTAAAGTGACGGAAGTGTTAATCAGCCTGGGCGTAATTAAATATATCACGCTAAAAATAATAAAGGAAACACTTCCTTCTGTGTTTTAAGAGAAACATTAATGCTGACTTTGTAGCACGCAGATAATATCGTGTATGTGAAATCACTTTGTCCCCTTGTGAGCGAAACCCTCTCCAACACTCCAGGAACACCTTGGCAACCGTGCGGCAACAGTCGGCGTGAGGGCGCGAGCAAACATTAAACATGACCTGAACAGGGCGGCTTTTTTTCCTCTTTACAAACGGCTGTCCAAATCTAGGAAGTCACATGAGCGTCCGCCTCGCGTGTGTAAAAAAATGTCATCTCTGGTGTTAATGAAGTGCTCGCAGTGCTGAAAGGACACTGCACACACGGCTGAAGGTTCCACATGTGAAGCATCGTTAGCATGTTCAGCACCTCCCTCACAATTGCGCAAGTACTGAATAGCATGAATAGCAACAAATGGAGACAGTACGAAATACATCTTCGAGACCGTGCAGACAGAGAGAGTCAGCACTAGTGATTTTTGTTAAATTATTGTCAAAGCCTCTTTTCTGTACATACAATAGAGGAGAAACCATCGTGACTGTTGCTGGCTGTGCTTCAGATCTCACCAGTTTTGATAATGTTCTCTGGCAATTTCAGAGGGGACCAGCTGCTGAAGAGCATCCCGAGATAGGATATAGAAGACACAATAATGGAACACCATTTCAGAATGCATACATCAAATGAAAGAACATTTGATGGCGCTTCTCCTCTGCAGTACACCTTTCTACTCATCTCAGCTCCGCTGAGTTTCCCTCATTTTAGAAATGAGGGCTTGATTTTTCTGCTCCAAATATTACCACTCCAAGGCTGGAAGGTTGTCATGGTTTCTTAGAGCAGGGAGACAACCAAGAGCAACAGGAGAATGTGGGAACCTTTCCTCTCTGTTCTGATGATGACATTTCACAGTGTTGGTGACTTATGGCCAACTGAGTATTCATAATCTATTACCAACTTTTTAATGAACAACAATATTAACTACAGTATATCTAAATATTCATTATGCATGCCAAATTAAAAAAAAAAAAAAAAAAAAAAACAATTTTAAATGAAAGATTAAACCAATTGAAGGTATGAAGTTTGGTTCCAAACTCAAAATAAAACCAGATGTTGGGAGACTAATGTCTCCAGTATTGCCCAGTCGCACTGCAAATGTTTTGGGGCATAAAGTTGAGAAAGACTCTGTCAAACAGTTTACTTTTCTAACAGCAAAAGTAAAATTGTATACTTAGCATTATTGGGAATACGTGCGCTTCCACTGTAGCCTTGAAAGTGGAAGTTTGTCAGGGTTCACTGACCTGAGTGACCTCTGTGACTGCTGAGCCCAAACCCCAAATCCCACCTCCTAATTCTGCATAAGCAGAGGTTGACAGAAGATGGATCAGCTGAGAGTCACTGACCCCACATCAAAAACCTGCGCACTTACAAACGCTCCCCTAGCAGCAGGGTTGCAGCATAGCTCTCTGAAGAGCTTATACTGTACATACAGCCATAAATCCTGCTTTATGGGCGCCTCACATTAGAACGGATGGAACTCGAGCTGGGCCCAAGTTTCTGGATACATTTTCAGAATCAGTGTGTCAACAAAAGACATCTTGTCATGATTTTCAGATAAATTGAACCTCCTTTGCAAACCAAATTCATCTTTAAACATACAGCAACATCAGGAAGTGAATTTTAATTTTAGTGGCCTTACATAACTTCTAGAAATCTGGAACAAATACAGCATCAAAATGAAGACAGAAAAGTAGGACTTGCCACAGTTTCATGGATTCAATTTGAGAAAATATGTGTAAGATTGAAGGTTAGATCTGCATTAAGACATTGCTAATTATCACCATAGTTTGGACAGGAAATGCCAGCACTCAGATGTAAAAAACAACAACAACAACAACAAAAAAACCCAACAAACATATTTTTATGAATGGATTTATGCGTAACAGGGAGGAAATGTAATAAACTAGTAAAATCTGCTGTTTCCGTTGATATTTGACTTACAGAGCAGCGAAGTTAGGAGTATGAAGACCTGGATGGTGGTGTTGAAAACCCGGTAGGCTCCAATCAGCCGCTGCTGCTCCCCGGGCTCGGTTCCCTCCGCCGCCGGGCTGCCGTCCCACCAGGTCGGCGGGCTCGATGCGTTCAGAAGCTCCAGCCTCAGGTTGGTGACGGTGAAATTCACCGCCTCGTATCCGACCGTCGTTTCCAGGCTGCCCATTGCCGGCTTTTTGGGGTTTTTTTTAGGAAGGCTGGCGGGTTGTCAGCAGCCAGCATTGAAGACACATATCTGACCACCGATACGCTGCGAAAGGCAACCAGAAAATACCCCCAAAATAACAAATGCAAAGATGAATATAACACATGAAGAGCACGCAGCGATGGTTCGTGTCTCCAAATAATCTGCAAATAAGGAAGAAACTATTTTGAGATCATCAGGGAATTCTGCAGGATTTCGGATCAGCGCTTAGCCAGATTGGGTCAAAGCTGCTCTGAAATCCACCACTGCCAAGTGAGGATAGAAAAAATAAAACATCTGATGGTGTCGGTGGGGTTGGTCTGCGGTGCAGGACTGCAGAAAAGCCCCTCCTTCTGAAACAGCGCCGAGAAACTCTGGTTCTTATGAATGACGGGGCACCGAGCAAATTACACAGAGGCTGATGACGAGGAGGGAAATGGCAGTCTGCAAACAGGCTGTCTAAACACACGCTGCTCCTTGGTGTTGACCGCTTAGAGTCAAAACGAGGTCCATTTATTAAAACCGAAAAATCTTGGAAAGAGAACACAGAACAATCAGTGCACCGTGAAAACCACCATGCATGACATCATGCTTTTTTAATACCCTGGTACAGGCTAAAATTGGAAATGTGCTGCATAATGAATGTGCTAAATATACCGTGAAATCTAAAAAGACTTAGGTATTGTTATACTTGTTATATCATAGATAGATAGATAGATAGATAGATAGATAGATAGATAGATAGATAGATAGATAGATAGATAGATAGATAGATAGATAGATAATGATACATGAAAAGCAGTACCACAAATAGCCAGTAGATGTCAATGTTTCCCCCATAAGAACGTTGAATAGAACCACGGTCATCAAAACTATTCAGTTAGTAACCTGGTTTGTTATATAACAACTTCTTTTTTTTATATGAACATTTTAATTTAATGTGACATAATATAACATGTCTTTTAAATAATGCTAAACACTGGAATATACTTCACATATTTTAATAGATATCCTTAGATTGCTGGTCAACTCTGGTTTGAAGGAATGTTTTTATTTGTGTGAGTCAGCTATTGCCCATTTCTGGATACCGCACACTGACTGTCTGTGAAACATTTCATTACATTCCTTTATATTACTCAATATTATATTTTAAAGCAGATAAACACTGGCTATTACATGATCTCCTTGGTGGAGATCATGATGTCAACCGTACGTTGAATTTAAAACTGGGGCCAAAATCTTTGGGAATCATGATGTCAAAAAGATCAAAAGTTAGTATACATTAAAGACATTGGGGCTTTATAGGCAAAGGAGACAGTTTAAGTTGTCCAATAGTAGTTGACTAACTTGAAATCTCTGGTATTACAGCACAATGTCACAGCAAAAGCAAGCACACTGTCAATCAGATGTAAAGGCTTTTATTAAAAAATGGGAAACTGATGTCTATAAACAACTGAGAGCTACCAGATTAGATATTCTCACATGTCGCCCATTTGAGAGAGCCTATCATAAAGGGAAAATGAAGAGCCTGGGTGAAGTGCTAGATCTCCTTCACGGAATAAACACATTTAAAATGACCAAGCGTGACCTGAAAAATGAACGCTCATATTTTCAGATGGAGCTGCAGATGGTCAGAGCTGACTACCACCAGATTGTTGCCAAGTATGAAGCTCAGAAAAGGTCAAACAAATACCTAAAATTACAACTTTGTCAACAATTTCAATTAACAAACAAAATACGGAAAGAGAACGAGATGCTTCGTCACCAGATTAAGAAGATGAGGGACTTGCAAAGCAGCAGACTGGAGGAATCTCTTCCTGTTAGAGACTTTGAGGAAGAAGCAGCTCACAAAGCGTTTGAAGCCATGCTGATAGATCAGAGGCAGACCATTACTGAGCTGAAGGACAAACTACGGGACGCTGAGAGGACGCTCCATGTCCAGCGTCAGGAGGACAAGGACTGTTGGCTGGAAAGAGAGCACGAGTGGGCAGAGAAAGTCAAGTCATTAGAGAAAAAGATACGTCTACACGGTGAAAACACCAGATGGCCAAACCTTTTCTGCCAACTGTTTGGTGGCAGCTACAGGTGGCTCTGTGGCAGCCAGTGTAGTGGGAAGTGACTCATCTACTCAACACTAAAGACATCAAACCCTCAGAAAAAATAGCTACCTAATGAATAAAATCATTCAAATAAAAGCTTTTTGGGATTTTTTTTTTTCTTTTTGTAAAAGTGGTGCCCCATTCCTTTTTGTGTAACAACTGTTTTACACGTTGCTCCTGAAGCAACGTTGCCCTCTTGTGGTTTTCCCAATATTACAGCTATGCATTTTAATTTACAGATATTGTTGCAGAGTATTTACAGTTTATTTATTGATTCATTTTCGGGTTAACACCATGTCAGCTTTTAGCATCTTTCTAACTCGAGAATTTTACTCTTAATGTTGTGTTTTTAAACACTTGTTGCAGTCTTTTAATAGTCTTTGACACTTACCATTTGCATATAATTTATGCTCATAAATGTACATTTTAAATAAACGCATGTAATTGCAAATTTACTGGAAATGTCAGTCCAGAGAGACACACCAGTTTGGAAATGCTTGAATATTTATTTTGCAACTGCTATCCCTTGACACGACATTAGGTGGCGTCATAAGAAACCGGGACTCGACCAGCAGTCGTCGCTACAACTCCAGTCTTTCTTCGACAAATCAATCCCACAATCCCTCTCACGCCGGCGGTGTATTCATTTGAACAAGAAAGTTGTGCGTCGTTAGTGAACCTGAATAGAGTTCTGCTCTTTCATATTTCACGTTTTGGAATTACATCTGTGGAGATCTCATGACACCCAACAAGATGGTTTGGTCAGTATCTTTACTGTTTACCTGCTCAACATAGTATTTTAACTGGCGAGAATAAAGCCATATGTTCCCTGCGTTGGAATGCTAACTACTAGCTAGCACGCACTAGCGGCCCATATTAGTTCAACGTATCCTTGACGGACGAGCTAGCGGCTAGCCGCAGTTCTACGCTAGCTTGAACTTTAACTAAAATGTAGCCGTGGAAACTAAATGAAAAGCATATTCGCTCCCTTCCTGTCCTCTACCATTGTATTTGTTATGAGACTGAAGACATTTTGCCCTTAATCTCAACTTTATCAGTTTAAACTGACTTGTTGCATCTCAGTTAGTTAATGTTAATACAAACACGGGACCAGCCGACGCCTGTCTAACTTGTTGCTACCGTTTTGGTTTGTACGTCCAATTTTAAATTGGGGGTTATTAGTGACGTTTCTTTATTTTGAACCGCATGTTGTAGGTGCCAAGCTTTACTTTTAAGTTGTCTGATAACGAATGGTGACGTCGGCCATGGTATCTCCTGACGCTGGAGAGGATTTACTAACTATTTGTTTGTCCAACAGTGTTTCTTGTAACAACGTATCAGTATGAGCTGGTTATTATGTCTGTCATCGGGAGGTGTTTAACCAGAAACAATCCAATGGCTTTCTTCGACCTTTCCTGTGTCTTTCTCCCGTATGAAACATGAAGCAGGTATGGAAACATAAAAGCATATACCATAGTTTGTTGTGCAAATAATTGCCCAGTTTTCTTAAACCCTGGTGACTCCTGGTGTTGTTGTAGCAGTAGTGGTGGCCTCATCCCTTATCCTTTTGTTTTAGGTGGATATTATAAATAAGGAAGAATTAGATAAAGAAAGGTGAGTGCATGAGCAACATCTGTGGGATCCACCAGTCCGATCACAAAGTGTGTCACAGAACAGACTGGAACAATAAACCATCCTCCCATAACCATTATACAGTCCCTGTCGGAGTTTGTGGGCTATGTATTTGTTGTGGTTACAAAGGCTTGATTGTGCAGCACCCTTTTTATAATAATTGAAATCATTGTGAAATTGTCTCTAGGCAATTTTCAGTGGGATTCATTAAACCTGGGTGTCATCATAGAAAATGTTTGTCATATCAGATTTAAATCCAATTAGTGGAACACAAATAAATCAAACAAAAAAAAAAAAACAAAACCATCAAATTTTGTTTGTTAGTTGGCTCCTCTGTAGATGTGTGTGATGGTTGTCAGTTGTCTTGTTAGCTATGATCTATCTTATACGCCATAATTACATTTGGTGCATTGACCTCTATTTTCATGTAGACCATCACTGAACTGTCCACTCACGGTGTTTAGTAGTGTTTTGTGGTAAATAGTCGAAAACATTTCATGGCACATCTGCATAAGGCTTCAAAAACAAGGAAGGGTCAGGCAGTTTGCTGGACACACTTCTCAGTAATCCACTACATTGGTCTGAGTGGTTTCACAGATTTTAAATGGATTACTTGACCTGCCATGAATTGCTGCCATCATAAATGTCACAAATTCCTGGAGGGACTGGTTTTCAGAATAGTCTTGGTTTTGCATTCTGTGGCATTTGAATCTAAGGCAGTTTTCCCTCCTGGTCCATGACATTGTTTTCACGATAGGTTTCAAGTCCATTACAGCGTCCACAGCCCAGGCAAAGCGAAGCGAGCATCATCGGTCAAGAGGAAGGGTTGCCCAGTGGTGGAGGTGGGCTCAAAGCTGCACCGCAAGACATCCAATGTAGACTGTGCCCATGACCGCGGCATGGCCAACAAAGAGAATGAGCTGACGTGCTCTGATGACATACGAAGGAACTGTGGGCTCCCTGTGAACTCTGGAGAGGGCTCCAAAATGGCAGGGGCCACTTCCAAGTACAGCGACTTCACTGAGGTCAGAGCAGAACATTCACTTTATTATGATACATTGAAGTACATAAAAAAGTTCAGGCTGGGAGTCCTGGCCTCTGCATCGCTTCATTTCCAATTATACGCTCATCTGTTCAGTTATCGAAGGACCATGAAGCAATGACTCACATCCTTTTTGGAAGAAATCTCCGATTAAAAGTAGCACAAACGCTATGGCGAAGAAACGCCAGTGAATTGGTGGCCTACCTGATCAGGTAAAAGACCCAAATATCTGTAATAGGTACAGATGAGTCCACCTCACGGTGGTATAAACTCTGTGTGTCACTGGCTGCGATTACCAATCCACTGTACACACCCTGCAATGCACATTTAAGACAGATTAAGGCTGTCTCCAATTATTGTCCGTCTTTCTGTCCCAGAATTCAGGACACTGGGGTCCTACTCGACTGCTTACCTGTCTTAACAAATGAGTGAGTTCACACCAGTACCATACCTTTTTCTTGGGTTTGTGGCTCTGCCTGCTCACTTTATTGATAATAACCAGATACATTTTGTTTTCTGATTCAGCCTTCAAAATGAAGCTCCATGTTTGTCACTTGGCTGCTGCGTTGACCTCATGCCCCAAGTCAGAGTGATCATCGCCAGCAAATATGAAGAGTAAGTGGCAACTTGCCTAGCAGCCCTGATTATTTGCACTGATAACTTTTACAACTTAGATGTTGGCTAGCAGCAACCATTATTTTGGAATCAAACTTTGTCTAAAATGCCGGAGATTGCCTAGAGGACACACCTGCCAGTGCTGTATTTGACCCAGGTGCTTGATTCTAGCTAGCAATCAGAGGTCATTAGGATGAATCCTCTAAAATTAAGTTTCCGCTAATGCTGACATATGAAGAGATTAGAACTTTGTTGATGTTTTTTTTTTTTTGTGTTTGCAGACATATAAAGGTGGGTTTACACTGGGTTCAGTCCGTCATCAGGAAATGGTGGCCCGAACTTTCTAAGAAGGAGAGAAGACTGCAGGACAGTTGTTCAGAAGACAGGTGAGCAGTTTGTTTGAAAAGAAGCTTTGTAACTAACACGCTGTACAGTGTCACATGATGTCCAGCAGACAAGAAAACACTTTGCATGTCATTTGATTATGTCTTTCCTCAAGTAATGATGAATATACTAATAAGTGGTGGTTAATAGACCTGCACCCACTCAAAATAAAAACTTTAACTCTTAAATGCTGTAAAAATCTCAGTATTTTTCCCTCCACACGAGTCTCCCTGCTTTGAATTAGAACTCAGTCATTCTTGAGATCAGGGACAAAACATGTTGTACATTTTTTTTTTCTTTTTAAATAAGACCACATTAATTTCAAATAGATATACTCATAGGCAAAGGTCTCAGCCACCAAACCATGTAAGGGAACAGGTTTTTTTATAAAAACAAAAAAAAACTGGCCTTTTGTTCTTCAGTAATGTGATTTATGTCAACTGTCAGACACAAAAAAAAAACACGCTATTTTGAATTGATCAGCTAAACAACTGATCAAAGCCCTTAAGTATCTATTCCTGATGTTAGCTAACAGCTATTATTATTATTTTGAATTTTGAAATCCTTCATCTGATGTCGTTGACAAATAGCTGACAGAGGGTGAAATTCCTGAAGTTTGTACATATTTTACCAAATTTTGACATGTAAACATCAAGTAATGGAAAAGAGTTGAAAGCCACAGAACATCTGGCAACAGCATATTGAGGCAGAAGCAAGAAAACTAGGATTTACCTGACATAAACAACTAATGGCTACAATCTGTATCCGAAAGGGTCATTAAAACAGAACAAACTGCAGTCGCAACAGATCTGTTCTCATCACTGTAGCCTGTTTCAAAAGGCACTCATGCATGAAGTCTACTCTCACATCTTGGTGCTTCCTGTCTACATCCATGGCTTTTGCTAGCTGCCAGTGGTCATCATATAGCACTGCTAGCCAGAATGCTGTCAGTAGATATTTTGCCCTTCATTCTGCAAAGCCCTGCATTTTCTAGACCTTCTCTGAGCATCCCTCCATTAGACGCCCCTGCTCCCTCTTGCCCAGCTCTCCTATTTGCCTCTCTTTTCTTGAACCCTCTTCTTTCATCTTTGTCTTTTCTTCTTAATGAGTTGCCTTCTGCTGTCTGAATCAGTGTTTAATTTCTCTATTTTTTTGATACTCCCTGTTTTTCTTTCTTTGCTCCCCTGACACTGACTGCTTCTTTCCAGCCATGCCTGCCTGCAGTACAATAAATATAAGTTGGACCTTAACTGGGAGATGTTAGCTAGCTAATTAGCATGTTTAGCTGGTAGTGGGATGTCAGACAAATAGAGGCATCCGATTGAAGGGCAGCAAGAAAACCAACAACTAAAGCCAGAATTACAAGAGACTGGTGTGACCTCCTTGGGTCTAATGACCAGGAAGTCAAGTGGGAGGTGTTGCATCAAAATCCGAAATTCAGAAAATCAAAGGCGCAGGTCAATCAGATCAAAAACGAGATCAAAGGGCAGGAGTTATGCTTTAAGGCGACATACTCTGTTACAGTTCTGTAGCTAAGTTAAACCTGCCCTTCAAAAGACACCACAGCTGCTGATCAATCACAAGATGCAACTGGCAGGAAGCAACTTTAAATGTTTCGATCAATTTAAGATTATAGTATTAATATTTATTGCCTACTTGTATAATCTCATGATTGCATTATCTATTGCCTTTCTGTTTTCTTTTAATTTCTATTAGCGGAGTTGACAAGATGACATGTTTTCCCATGTTAAGTGTCTTGTACTTTGGAGCCATTTTGTTTTTTCACCAGTTGTTCGCGCGAGCCTGCTAACCTGAACTAAACAGATAACATTTATTTAAAAATTCTTTAATAAGAATATTATAATGGGAAGACAGAGTTGACGTGTTAAAGCTGTGACTGCGGTGATATCAACATTGTTTTATTAAAATATCAAATAACTTGCCAGACCATGTCTCCCACTGTTGAACCCACCAAAAGCAGGAAACACTAATGGGGTCATAAAGGTTATAGCTGACCATGACTTTACCTGATTTTTTCATGGTCAGCAAAAAATCTGACGGAGTTGACAGAATATGAGGACACACTATTATAGACACTTTGAAAACTTTATTATCCATTTAAAAAATGTTTTGTTTTTTCTATTTAACGCTCTAGTTAATATGACATTTATATTTATCTATTTTATTTCTTTTTAACCCTTTTCTGGGGAAGTTAACCCTTGTAATATCCTGCTGAGGACAAGTCAAACATGTACTTTGTCAGTACAGAGCCTGTATTTTAACAAATTTTGATAATTCCTTTTGGAATATATTAAATCATTTTCGTGAGTATACACAGGTGTGACAGCTCTGACTTTTACAGTGTTTTTATTGTGATTTTTTTTTTTTATTTTATTTTAACAGACAACTGTTTTATGTGGGACGTTTTGTCCCTTACCTCCAGAATCACAAGAATCACTTTGCCCCGTCCCCTTCCCCCCCCCAGGGCCCATAGGTAAACGTGGCAATCTGAACGCTAATAATGTTCTTTTAATTGTAGTTACACAGTAGGTGTTAAAGTTGTCACTGGCTCAGAGTAACAGATGATTCAGGTGATCTCGGGGTTGCTTCAACTGATTTGAATCATGAAGACAAATAGTAAATATTCAGAAATGGTTAAATACGGTGGTGACCGGAGGTGTGAAACTAGAGGACGGTCGTGTGTTTAATAATAATGGAATGTTTGTGTGTTTCAGGAATATCGAAGTGATGAAACAACGGCTGAAGGAGATATGGAAGGAAGGATCCCAAATATGTTCAGTCCCAGGACCTACAGGAGAACAGGCAAAGGTGAGACGTTATTGCTGTTATATTTCTGTAGTATTCATTCAAAAAAGGATTGACACAGTGTAATTGCAGTAAAATAGTTAAAGATTGCTTAACATGGCTTCAAAAAAGAAGATTTTAACACATTTGTCCTGTTAGGTAACCCACCAAAATAAATAATTGCACTGTTCTTGAGTCAGTCATTGAATCAAACGGAGGTTTAACAGCCATAATGTCACGCTGTTGTCCGTACTGTTGATTTTGGGTGTCGGTTGCAGACCACTCCCGTCCTTATTAACTAATCAAACAGAACAGTTTGTGACATAGTCATGCAACCTAAACCAAACATGGTTTTGATGTGTACGACCTATAAATGACATAACTGACTACAAAACTGTCCTCTGTGTTACAGGCTATCGAGGCGTCTCTATCGCAGCTGCCATGACAGTTTCACACATTGCGCTCTCAGGATGTGACCACTACTTCATGGCTGTGTGAGAATTTAATGATGTCGGACAACAGACGGGTTCATTCTGCCATTTCAACTCAAACCTCTTACTGGGACTGAACTTGGCAGTTCAGATGTTTTTTTTCTCGGTTTGAGCTGGAGACTATTTAGAAATGACCAAAAGAACCTGCCTGCAAAAAACAGCACAGCGACTGCTTCACATTGAAGTGGACCATTTTGTGAAGGGGAAAATTTAGTGGACCTCTATGAGACTTGGGAGTAATGTCACTCTGTGAAGTGCCAGCCTCTTCGTCTCTTACTACGACACTCATTGCATGGGAATGCACTTGTGGCTGTATTAAATGCTCCACTGTTTTTGATGTTTTGGGCCTGGGTTTATTGGATTCATACATTTGTATCAGCAAGTCTTAAATTATTAGACCTCTTTTTATTTTGCCTCTTCATGTGATATGTCTGACAGTGTGAAAACAGGTGATTCTTTTTAATCTTTTAAATAAATTTGATAAAAATGATGTCTTGTTATTAAATTAAAAGAAACATTTAAGGAAAGTGTCAGGTTACAAAAGCACACACTGAAGTGAACATCATGAAAATAAAACGAATTGCGATTAAACGTCACTACACTTCGGTACAATAAAGTTTTGTTTTTGTTTTTTTTTTTTAACTGACGTCATTTCCGCTGAGGCACTTGACTGTCTGGTCATCTCTTTGATCTCCAAGCCACTTTATCGTAGATGTTGAGACTAACATTTGACTAGATTTTAAGTAGATGAAAGTCAGAATAATTATGTTTTCCAAAGATGGAATACTGCTTCTATGTTTATTTCTGCACTACGTAATCCCTGCCGCGTACTGTTTCGCTGATATGGAAACGGGGCCTGGCGCAGTTGTATCAACGCAACCAAATGGTGATCGGTTCAAGATCGAGGGAAGAGCAATAGTTCCAGGGATTAAAACGCATGATTGGGTTTCCACGGCCAGAGTCCTGGTGGACGGCGAAGAATATATTGGGTTTCTAAAGTAAGAAACAATCTTTTGCACCCGCTACCTGGTATTAGCTTAGCCGTTAGCTGTGAAGGCTGGCGCTACTGTTTGTAGCTGTTTGTACTGTTTGTTTCAGCTGCCCTGAACAGATGGCAGATTCAACTGGCTTATCTCATTTCTACCTTATTATCGAGCTAATCGTTACAGCTGCCTAGTATTTATCAACCTGCGACCAATATTAGCCCGATGTACTTGTCCCACCCCAGTAAAATCTATAGCAAACTGTAGATGACAAAATCAAACCTGACCCGGTTACTATAGTTATATATAGTTTTACAATAATTATATTTTGGTATAGATTTTATGTTGAAACAACACAGCACAACAAACCTGAGGGGAAAAAATCTGCAAATCTGTTCCAGACACTATCATAATACAATATTAAGTGCAGTTTCTTTAACATTTTTACAAACTACAGCTTTCTGAAGACATTGATGCATTTGTCTCTGGACTTTGAAATCTTATAGTCCAAATCCAATTTCTGTTGTATTCTTATGTTCCAGAACTGATGGAAGTTTTGCTGTAAATGACATCCCTTCAGGATCCTACGTGGTAGAAGTTGTCACTCCCAGCTATCGATTTGAACCAGTGCGTGTAGACATCACATCTAAAGGCAAAATGAGGTAAGATCTGACAATGTCATATATGTATGTATAGTTTTGTTAAGTTTCTGGAAATTTTAATCTTTATGGGGAAAATTGCAGACTATTTGTAGCCTTTTTTTTTTTTCAAACCATTTACACAAACTTCAATGGCAGATCTCACCAGTGTGCTCTGTTTGCTCCATTGCTTTGACACCAATCCTTGTGTGTCATTTCCCAGAGCACGCCTTGTGAACTACATCAAAACATCAGAAGTATTTCGCCAACCTTATCCTCTTCAAATGAAATCTAGTGGTCCTCACCGTTACTTTATGAATAGAGAAACCTGGGGCTGGACAGACTTCCTCATGAATCCAATGGTAAATATGAAAGCTAAGCTAACTTTCTGATCGAGTATGATACTGTCTGGAGGGCATTGATATATTCAAGAGATCATATATGTGGGCCAGAAAAGATTCTCAGAAAGGTTTGCTTGTCTTGCAGGTAATGATGATGGTTCTACCCCTGCTGATCATTGTACTATTGCCTAAAGTGGTCAACACCAATGATCCAGAAATGAGAAAGGTAAGTATTTTGTTATGTCTTTTGTCCATCCATCCATCCATCATCATTTTCTTCTGCTTATCCGGGGTCGGGTTGCGGAGGCAGCAGCCTAACCAGGGAAGCCCAGACTTCCCTCTCCCCAGATACTTCATCCAGCTCTTCCGGGGGGATCCCGAGGCGTTCCCAGGCCAGCTGAGAGACATAGTCTCTCCAGTGTGTCCTGGGTCTTCCTGGGGGCCTCCTACCAGAGGGACGCGCCCTGAACGCCTCACCGGGGAGGCATCCGGGAGGCATCCTGACTAGATGCCCGAGCCACCTCATCTGCCTCCTCTCAACACGGAGGAGCAGCGGCTCTACTCTGAGCTCCTCCCGGATGGCAGAGCTTCTCACCCTGTCTCTAAGGGAGAGCCCAGCCACCCTACGGAGGAAACTCATTTCGGCCGCTTGCACCCACGATCTTGTTCTTTCAGTCACTACCCAAAGCTCATGACCACAGGTGAGGGTAGGAACGAAGACTGACCGGTACATTGAGAGCTTTGCCGAAACTCTCTCTTCACCACAATGGATCGATGCAGAGTCCGCATTACTGCAGATGCCGCATTGATCCGCCTGCCGATCTCCCGCTCCATTCTTCCTCCACTCGTGAACAAGACCCCGACATACTTAAACTCCTCCACTTGGGGCAGGATCTCCTCCCTGACTGCGAACCGATCCAGCAAGAGCTGGAGCTCACGGACTGATGAAGCCAACAGGACCACATCATCTGCAAAAAGCAGAGACCCTCAACACCACAGCTGCGCCTAGAAATTCTGTCCATAAAGGTTATGAACAGAATCGGTGACAAAGGGCAGCCCTGGCGGAGTCCATCCCTCACTGGAAACGAGTTCGACTTAATACTGGCAATGCGGACCAAGCTGTGTCACCAGTCATACAGGGACTGGACGGCCCATATCAGGGGGCCCGACACCCCATATTCCCCCCACAAGACTCCCCGAGGTACATGGTCCAGTGCCTTCTCCAAGTCCACAGAACACATGAACTGGTCGGGCAAACTCCCAAGCACCCTCAAGGACCCTGCTGAGGGTGTAGAGCTGGTCCACAGTTCCACGGCCAGGACGAAAACCGCATTGCTCCTCCTGAATCCGAGGTTCGACTATCCCGCGGACCCTCCTCTCCAGTACACCTGAATAGACCTTACCAGGGAGGCTGAGGAGTGTGATCCCCCTGTAGTTGGAACACACCCTCCGGTCCCCCTTCTTAAAAAGAGGGACCACCACCCCAGTCTGCCAGTCCAGGGGCACCGCCCCTGATGTCCATGCGATGTTGCAGAGTCGTGTCAACCACAACAGCCCCACAACATCCAGAGCCCTGAGGAACTCCGGTCAGATCTCATCCACCCCTGGGGCCCTGCCACCGAGGAGTTTTTTGACCACCTCGGCAACCTCATCCCCGGAGATAACAAAACCCACCCCTGAGTCCCCAGGCCCTGCCTCCTCACTGGAAGGCATGTCGGTGGGTTTGAGGAGGTCTTCGAAGTATTCCCTCCACCGGTCCACAACGTCCGAGCCAAGGTCAGCAGCACACCATCCCCACAATAGTGTTGACAGTGCACTGCTTCCCCTTCCTCAGACGCCAGATGGTGGTCCAGAACCTTTTTGAAGCCATTCGGAAGTCGTTCTCCATGGCCTCACCGAACTCTTCCCACGCCCGGGTCTTTGCCTCGTAGCTGCACTTTGCTTGGCCTGCCAGTACCCGTCTGCTGCCTCAGGAGGCCCGGTACGACTCCTCCTTCAGCTTGACGGCATCCCTCACCGCCGGTGTCCACCAGCGGGTTTGGGTATTGCCGCCACGACAGGCACCGACCACCTTACGGCCACAGCACCGGTTGGCCGCCTCAACAATGGAGGCACAGAACATGGTCCACTTGGACTCAATGTCCCCCGCCTCTTCCGGGACATGGTCAAAGCTCTCCCGGGTGGGAGTTGAAGCTCCTTCTTACAGGAGACTCTGCCAGGCATTCCCAGCAGACACTCACAATACGTTTGGGTCTGCCGGGTCTGTCCTCCCCCACCAACGAAGCCAACTCGCCACCAGGTGGTGATCAGTTGACAGCTCCGCCCCTCTCTTCACCCGAGTGTCCAGGACATGCGGCCGCAAATCCCCCCACCCAAAAGCGGAGGGAGGCTACTCTCTCATTCCCCGGTGTAAACTCCGGGGGCAACAAGAATTGCCACCCCTGCTCGTCGCCTCTCACCATCGGCTCGCTCATCAGCTCAGGCTCCTTCCCCATCAGAGACGTGACATTCCACGTCTCCAGAGCTAGCTTCTGCAGCCAGGGATAGGACCGCCGAGGTCCCTGCCTTCGGCTGCCACACAACACACAGTGTACCTGACCCCTTTGGCCCCTCCAATAGGTGGTGAGCCTAAGGGAAGGGGGTCCCACGTTGCCTCTTAGGGCTGTGCCCGGCCGGACCCCTGTGTCTTTTGTATTGTTTGGAATTCCTTACATAATAGGATCATATACGGTTTGTCATGGCTACATTGTTCTGTATACAATACGTGCATCGTGACGATATATGAATTCTCATTCAATAATGTGGCAAAACACAATAGGGACTTCAAGGTTTCAACTTGGAAAAATACAATCAATTTCTTTTTTCTTTGATATATTCTTTAAATAAGTCCTTGTGTGTGGGTGTCCTAGCAGATTCCCACACAGTCTGTGCAAGAACCAGCTTTGTTGCTTGTTAGTAAAAACAACCCAAGTGTCCAACATGTTTGCTAGTCATGCTGCGTCTTCCGCTCCCATGTCAGCATGTTGTGTGTGAGGGGCTGCTCCACACACTTTCAGTGGGTTATTGAGCATCGCAAATCTGTTGTTCTTGAAAAGGGTATTATTTGATTAAGAGGCACAAGAATCATTGGATCCAAACAACATGGATACTTTGTGATACTTTCTGCAATTATATACTATTCTTGGTTAATTAGATTTTTTTTTTTTTTTACCCAGCCTCACACCGGTTTGTTTGCTCATGATCGATTTCTCTGATATCTCTTCAGGAGATTGAACAGTCCATGAACATGCTGAGCCCCAACCCTGAGCTCCCTGACATGTCCGAGCTCGTGACGAAGTTTTTCTCCGGCTCAAAGGGCTCCAGCAAGGCAGGCGGCAGCAGCAAGGGCACCAGGCCAGCTGTGAAGAGGAGGTAGTACTGTCGAAGTCTGCCTAACCAAGCTTTGAGCTAATTGCCATGGAAGCAAGATTTTAACTTTTTTTTTTTTTTTTTTTTCTTTTTCCAAGATGCGGTCTGTTGTACAGTACAGTTTTCTTTATTAATGTGTTAAGCACATGATTTCTCATATGCAGATGTAAAGTGAGATTTTTTTTTCTTCACACTGCACTGATTGAAATTTTCTCAAGGGAAAGTTCACCCCCCCCTAAAAAAAACGATTCATCTTCCCCTCCCACAATGACGGGAGCAAAATCTTTTCTGTGCTAACCCTTGTGTTTTTTTTTTTCCTCCACTGCTGCTGCTCCTTATACCTGAAAGAAAACATTTAATAGAGATTTTGTTCCCAAGTTCAGTGATGCGACTGTGAATGAAGATTAATTGAATTTAAATCTCATAAATTCTTATTTAAAAGGCTAGATGAATAAATAGTAATTGTCTATATAAGAATTGTTTTATTTCAGATTTGTTTGATTTAATATATAGCCTTACAGGTGTAGTGTATGACCAGAATTAACACACTGTACACTATACAATGTCAACTCAAAGGCTAAAAATTGGTTGCTTTCATGTGCAGAGTGTAACTGGATTTTATTGTTAATAAAGCAGACAGTCTAAAGTTATAACACACTGTTTGATAAGTCACTTGATGTTCTCTACAGGATTGAATATTTAAAGAAATACTCCGTTCATGTCCAATTTTTGGTTCCCTAGAGGTTTTGGCTACATCGTGAGATCAAGTGTAGGTGTTTGTTCTTTTGTCATACTGGATGACAAAAGATGGGAAGAAATGTGCTATTTTATGTGATATAAATTATCAATAAATTTGATAAAAGAAGCACAAATTATCTGATTCAGTCCTGCCTGGTGGTGTCCTGAGATCAGTCGTTTCATCAAGCACGAAGTTCTGAACCTGTGCCTGCATGAAACAAAACTATTAATGAAATGCATTTTTTCCTTGTCTTTAATGTGTATCCTATTTACACTATATAATATTGACAGCTGTACGATATTTTTCAGACATGTCAAAAAAAGTGGTTGGTGTTTTTGTCGGTCACTGTCGAGTGTGCAAAACCAGGATTTACAGTGTAGTAAAAGGCAACACAAAGCAAGTAACACAACAGGTGAATTAAAGGTCTGATTTACTACAGCAATAACATACAAGTAAATGCTACTCCACCATTAGAAAACATTTATTTGGGCCTTTTCTCCTACAGAAACAACAGTAATGGAGAGTGCTTGCCCTGGCGATGAAACCTGCTGCTCCTCTGTCATCCCGGATGGGTCACTTCTTAATACTGCTGTTCTGCTCCCCCCCTCCCAGAAATACAATTCAAAAGGATGCTGTCATTGCTGACAAGACACATACAGTACTTGGTTCACCGCACAGTAAACACAGATGTTCATAGACCTGCACAGACAGATGAAGAGCACTGGATTGTGTACATCTGAACAAAAGGCACAGAGTTTAGAGAAATATCACCCGTCGCCCAAAGATACGTGAGTACAGTCATTTACAAGTGTCTCTGATCCTTCACAGAGAGGTTCCTGAAATGGCATTCCAAGTTTACTTTTTTTATACTGTGACACACATGGCTGCACAGTGTTTATTAAAGCATTCACTCCCAACGTTTTTCACATTTAATTCTGCTTAACTGGAACCTTGATCCGTTTCTAACAATACAAAACAAACCCAGTCTTTTAATAAACACCAAACCTGAAGAACAAGAAGAGGAAGGAATGACACATTCACAGAAAGGCTTTGCGAAAAGTATGAAACAGGATAGAAACGATCATTTTATCAATTAAATTTGTTTTCACAAACTGTCAAAAATACACACAAAAAGTATTTTTGGTTAAACCAATGTAATATTCAACCATCAGGTAGAATGGATGACACCACACACACTCCTGCTGTGAAGGTTTATTCCTTTTTCTACTGAGACAATAAACTGAAGCAAAGAAAACAAATAGGTTAAATTCAACAAGGTGAATCGGGTCAAAGTGCAGACCTACGGTGGCCGGTTTTTGAAAAATGCATTTTTCGCATCCGGGCCCATCAAAGTTGTCAGGGTTTCAGCAGATTTACAAAGATGAATGGAGCAAAATGACTGCAGATCAGCCTAAATAAGACCTGCTGAATCACCAAGACGAAGTGCCGTAATCAATTTAAAAGCAATTACAGGGGAGACCATTGAGGAGGGCGAACAATGTAACAGCTACAGCACAGATCAGCCCTTGAACAGAAGATCTGATGCTGTTTACAAGAGCTAAAATAAGAGAGAATGTTTATTTAGCACTAATACTCACAAACCAAATTACATGCACTGTTTCTGTAATCACCTAAATGGATGACGTATAAAGCACTTAAAAACGTATAACTCCACATGGTCTTTATGTACAGTGCAAGCAGGCAATAGAGGTTCTGAGTATATGAGGGCAGATTTCTGAACTTTTCTTCACATCTCGTGGAACACTTTTTTTTTTTTTTTTTTTTTTTTTTTTTTAGAATTGAACCCAATTATACAGACTTATTTCTAATTCAGTGTCACGCAAAGGGTCAGAGGAAATTACAGCTTTTATAGTCACACTGTCACAGACAATAAAAGGTGTTACAGCATCGGCTCCCTCACAGCCACACAAGGTTGAATCTGGTGGAGAGATTTCACATGTCAGAAACCCAGAAACCTTGGGCTTTGAATGGGTATTGAAAACAAATAGAGTTTAGACTTGTGCCGAGATACAGATCTGCTACAATTAGTCACACAAATCATTCCAATTATGTGTGTGTGTGTGTGTGTGTGCAATCTATTAACTATAACTTTGGTTTTAACATGATAACCAGGGTTGGGTGAGTATTC
Organism: Pao palembangensis; assembly: GCA_015343265.1. Lineage (NCBI taxonomy): Eukaryota > Metazoa > Chordata > Actinopteri > Tetraodontiformes > Tetraodontidae > Pao > Pao palembangensis. The sequence continues at coordinate 1,844,369 of CM027097.1, forward strand.
CTCTAATTTAGCACCGAATTGATCTGACTGGATTTACAACACACAGATTCTGTTTTGTTTAATCTGCATCCTCGTCTTTGCCCTTGAGCTTTATTTGCCAGACTGCAGCTCTGCTGCTAAAATGTGTACAGTTGGATTCAGGTGTGCTGTGCTTGTGTTGATCTTGAATGTTCTGCCTCAGATAAAGAGAAAGAGCGAACTGTAGTAAACAACATTCTTTTAAAATTTGTTCAAACATCTATACATCCTTTTTTTCTCATCTGCCAAAAGTCAGTGGAGTTACCTTTTACAATACATCCCAGTTAGCCTTTTTTGCCGAATTCTATGATTGCATGTAATAATCCAAAGAAAAAACAGTTCAAGTGCTGCTGATGTAGTTTGTATTCCACCAACATTTTTTACAGAAAACTGTATGCAACACTCTGAAGCGGACCAGCAGATATGTATCAGGAGAATCCACCTGTAGAAGACAGCACTCAATCGGATTCAGTGCCCATCTCAAGCCATTTTATTGTTTACATTTGGGGTTTGTCCACACCAGTAAAGCTTGTGCTCATCTCTCCGCCGCCTCTGCCACTGACACAGCAGAAGCATACGGAAAGTCTTCCGAAAGGTCTTGTTGCAGAGTGCGTAACACATGGGGTTGATGGTGCTGTTGACGTAGCACAGCCAGTAGCCCAGGTGCCACAGAGACGTGGGGATGCACTCCACGCAGAACGTGGAGATGAGCACCATGATGTTGTATGGCGTCCAGGTGAGGATGAAAGCCAGCAGGATGGCGCTGAGGGTCTGAGCTGCTTTCTTCTCCTTCACCAGCACATTCCGCTTCCGTTTGGTCATCTGGTTCTTCAGGACACGGTCCATGGGTTTGGAAGTGGTGCAAGAGGAAGGAGAGGCGCTTTTGGCGAGTGGCTCTTCTTTAGGTGGCGAAGGTTTCAGGTTTGTCAGATTGCTGTTCTTATTCTTTGAGTGAGGCGTGAACTTATGGGGAGTGCTGATAATTTGCTCCTCTGTATGATCTGTCACCTGCCCATTCTTATTACTCTGGCTGCTCCCTTGCTCTCTGAAAGATCCCTGTGGGGTTGCTATTGAAACTTGATGGTCTTCTTCCTCAGACGAGGTGTAGCTGTTGAAGGAAGTAATCTGATCTCCTTTCACCCACATATCATCAGATCTGGTGGTGGTTTTAGTGCTATAACTGTGGTTTGATGAAGTCCAGGAGACCTGTCTCTGGTCTGTCCTCTCCCTTGTGAAATGAAAGCAAGAGTGAATGAGAATTTTCTGTGGTTTAATCCCTTCTTGATCACTTTCTGTTGCAAGTCCTTGCAGCTCTGCAAGGTCCTTGGTCCGTTTCTGGGTCTCCTTGTATATCCTGCAGTAAAGGATGGTCATTATAGACACGGGGATGTAGAAAGCAGCAATGGCTGTGCCAAATGTGATCACAGGCTCTTTTAGAAACTGAATCTGGCACTGGTCAGGAAGCACTGTTCGCTCCCCTACAAAGTACTGCCAGCACAAAATAGGTGGTGCCCAGAGGACAAAGGACACCATCCATGCAAGGCCGATCATGATGGCGGCCCTCTTCGGGGTCCTTTTAGCCCTATAAGTCAGTGGCCGTGTAATGGAAAAGTACCTGTCAAAACTGATGACAAGTAAGTTCATAACAGAAGCATTGCTGGCCACATAATCCACTGATAGCCAAAGGTCGCATGCCAGGTTCCCCAAAGACCAGTATCCCATCAGGATGTATGTGGTGTATAAGTTCATGGACAACACTCCAATGATGAGGTCAGCGAAGGCCAAACTCAGTAAGTAGTAGTTGTTTACAGTCTTTAGCTGGCTGTTAACTTTGAAGGATAACAACACCAGCATGTTACCAACAATAGTTATTAAGCTGACAATGGCTGACACTGTAGCGATGGTTATCATCTCCCAAAGGCTGTGTGGGGCTGCATGAATATGTGTGCTATTGGCAAATGTACTGTTGGGAGAATGCACTCCCATGATGCTGTTCTGCGTCACAAATGACAAGTTTAATTCCATTGGTGTTCCTGCAAAAAAGAGAATATATATATATTAATAAAATTAGTATATTGTGGATTTATTGAAGTTATTTCCTTCTTTCTACCAATTTTAAGGCCACAAAAAGTTAATATATGCTTAGGAATGGTGAGTTAATAGTAAGTAAATGTTAAATTAAGGTTTGCATTTGTCTACATCTTAAATGTGTTAATAAAACACCATTTTGTCTAAATGCATCAAAGGATAGAACTTGTTTCTTCTTTTATTTATTCAAGTCAACCTTCACTAATACATGACCTAAATTGCAGAAACAGTTTTAACTTTTTTTTTTTTTACCTCACATTACTGTAATAATTAGTTGTCCTCCTCACAGCATAACATGTACTTATATACTGATTGCAAATAAGACTCGGAACCATCAAACGCCATTTTTATCGAAGGACCAAATTCGATGTAGCACGCACCAACGTGGTGCTACACACAAAACGCTCCCGCTGCCGCAATTGACAGGCAGCTATGGAAGGTAGGCCGAGCAGGGGTAGAGGTGGGAGCTGGAAAAAAGTTGACCGGGGCGGTATCAACAATGTTGAACATCGAGGCAGAGGGAGAGGAGGCCACCACCGCGGCCGGGGGAAAAGAGACCATTACCGCGGTCGTGGACGCGGGGAGAACGTACATGCGCTTCATCACCGGGTGAGACGGAGCGAGTGTGAAAGTTGCTTCCATAACGCCGCTGCTCTCAAGCTGAGACTATTCCAGAAACAAATGGCTTTGTAACTTTTAAATGACGTAGTAAAATTAAATGGAACGTCTTCAGTTCTGTCGAATTAGCAACAATTCTAATATTCACACCTAAAAGTGTACTGGATTGTTATAAAGTTGATTCGCAGCAGTATTCACTCATTGTGGAAAAATTCCACAGTGAAAACCGAATTTTCACTGCGATGCTCTGTAAGTAGATTCTCCCACCACGGTAACTACTAATTCAGAAGGAAGACAACAGGAGCTCGTTGACTGCAATCATATAAATCTTCCTCGGCACATAGGGAAACCTTGATTATGACAAGATTTTGGGGACTAATGATTGTGTTCCATGTTTGTGTTTCAACTGTGACCGTGTCCCTTTGGGTCATCCGATACATCATCTACATGACAACATTTGTCAGCATTTGTGCAGCTGTGCAACAAAACTGGAGTTGATCTGGATGAGATCTACAAAAACTTCTATCACATCTGCCGTCCATTTTACACTTATTTATTTTAAATAGAGTTTAAAGGAAATTCCTTTTTTTTTGTGTTTTAGGAACAAGATGAAGAAGAAAGTCATCAGGAAGAAGACTGTGGGATGAAAGAGTTCTCCAGGAGGAAACTGGAGTCCAACTGGGACCGTTATAAGGAATCAGAGAAGCAGGAACTGGATGATGCCATGCCCACTCGGCGAGGCGCCGACTACCACGTTCTGCTGGAGTCAGCAGGTGAGCTCAGACCACCAGAAGCTCGTTTTCTTTGTCACTCTGTTTCTTTTCGGAGATTGCTTGGAAAACCACAAAAATGTGTTTGCAAAAATATGGCTAATTTTGTTATCAATGGTAAAAAAATCTGTTTTTCTGTGTGGGATCATGCCAGGACGTGTACTCTGTCAAATCCTCCACTGAGTTCAGTTGGACTTTTATGATTTTCCGTCGTTGCCCTAATTAGATTGAAACTGGAATGTCTGCTGTTTTAATCCGCCGTTGCCTTGCCAGAATGTCAGATAGCTGCACAGTGCAAACTTATTTGACTTTGCTAATTTCAGCCTCAGTGATTACTGATCGTCTCCGGGGACTCGGAGCTCTTTTCCTTGACTCGGTTGATGTTTCTTTTCCCATAGGAGAATGATTGGGAATGCTTGGTGCAGCCTTATTACTGCAGAGTGCTGTAGTATCTGTGCATTTAGGCTTGGTTGCCTGATAACGGCCTGAATGCTAGTGGGCAGTCACAACAGCTCAATTAGCACGGTTTGATAAGCTGGTTTCCAGCATTTCAAAACAACCATAATGGGTTGTAGAAACTGTATCTGTTCCAGTGCTGACAAGCACGTTAACTGTTGGGCGGTTTAGGTTTTGTCAACAGTACTGTCTAGATTATATTGAATTTTAAAAATCTTAAGTAAATTATAACTGTAGGTTTTAATTAAGCTGTGGGTGTTTGATTTTAGTCAGACTTGTGGCAAAAATAACCAGTTCTGTATACGCCAAGTACGTTCCATCTGAAATATGGCGTTGAATAGACGTACCTCTATCTTAATTCAGCAAGTGATATTAAATAACCAAACACATAGCGAATCAGGTCCCGCCTGACAGGCTTACATAAGATTCTTATTGCATTAAAGAAAGTGATCGAAATCATGAAGAAAAACTTCAGAAATGAATTGAAGTGCTGGGAATTATTAATGACCTTTACATGTATGGCTGTCTTTTCTCTTTGAACAGATAATAAGATGTAGGCGTTAGCAGGCTGAGACACACCAAGTGTGCAAGCGCACATATCTTGCCCGTTTCATCAGAAGTGGGTCGTAACTCAGGGAGAGATTGAGTGCTCAGGAATTTTTGGCACCAGCTCCAGCTGCTGATCATGTTGACGAGCCTAGAGGGTAATAAGTGTCCCTCCTTAAACTGGAGTGTTTACAGCGATGGGCAGAACACATGGGAGAACATGTTGAGCTTGCATTCAATGAAAAGCAGCTTTACAAGGTTATGTGGAAATCTTTATACGTTGGCTTTATACGTTTTAAAACATTCAGCTTCTCTCCTCTTTGTCTTATATTCAAGTGTTTTGCCTTGTCAAAGTCTTTATTTGTCAGATATGCTGTACATGCACCAACATACAGCATAACTGCAATCACAGAACACGCAAACACCGTCCTGTTAGAACAGAGAGGAGCCAGTGCGAGTGCACGCGCCGCCATCTTGATGCTCCAGAATCAGAACAGAACCAGAACAGTAGAACAGGCCATTGCTTTGTTGAGCTGAGTTTCCTGGAGCAGACATTTTGAGAACATTTTTTCAAAAATCCAGACGAGCGTTTGATCAGATGGTTTCTTTTTTAAGCCAGATTTTTTTTTTTTTTTTTTTTTTTTTTCTTTTTTCCTGACGGTGTTGAAGTTGGAGTGTGTTGCAGCGGCACGGCTCTGCTCTCGTAGCGTGAATGCCAAAGGTTCTCCGGTGAGTTGTTTGACTCTCTCTGTTTTTGCCCACATTGTCAGATTAGTCATGCCATACAGCAAGAGGCTGCTGCTCTCTAGAGGATACTTAATTGTACGTGGGAGGTGATGCTTTCAAGAGTCATTCTTCCGGCCAATTAAGGTAGCTGTGAATTTGGGACCAAGCTGCAGAAACCTCCCTTTTTCTTCCTGACTCGGTTTCTCACACGCTGCTTCTTACTGTGCAGTTTATCACACCAACACTTTATCCAGGCTGCTGAGGTGTTGGAGTGTTGTGTTTGTTTTGTTTGATTGGGCAGAAGGTACAGGTCAGAAGTATGCGCACGTGTTTCGGGATGGAAATGGCCTGCAGCAGCTGTTGGCATGTGAAAACTGAGAACAGAGCTTTACCAAAAACATGTCAGAGGCGTCGGAATCTATACTGTAGCAAAATAGCTCATTTTCCCTGCCTCAGCTACAAAGTCATTATCTAACAAGGATGCTACCTGCGCTAACACCTAACCTGTGACCCGACAGCGCTGCCGTTCGCCGTTGTTGGAGCTGGGTGCGTAACTGCCCCAACCAAGCCTAAACAAGATGGATAAATATATATTTGAGTGGGTGAGGCAGATGGCACTGAGGTTTTGTTGAAATCAGACTCTGTGTCTTTTAAGATGGTTTTCAGGAGCCGAAACCATCGCTCACCGATCAGCTGGCTGACAGGAAATCAGTCAAAATCGGTAGCTCATACCTAGATAAGGAACCTACAGAGTTTACTTCTTTCCTTACCAGACTGACTGTAAAACAAGGCTGCCAGTATTTGATGCTAAGCCGTAAATGCTGATGAGCTTCGTGTGGAAGTACAGCAGAAGAACCCACACACACGTAGAGGTTTGCAGTAGCAGGAGGCCAACAGAAGCTCCTCCACCTACAGAGAGGCCTTTTCTACTATGATGTCCCTCTGAAATATCCCCACCCTGATGTGTGCTGCACAGGTGACCATATAAAACTGGAGAAAACTGTAGACAGCTCATATTGTTTTACAGACCATCTGCTCTAATTTTAACACACCCTAACTTCTGCTTAGACCTTATGACTTTTAAACTTGTGCTAAAATTACTGCTAACATGGTAGGATGTGTGATTCAAGTTCAAGTAGCAGATGATGGAAGGACTAATCAGGGGAGACAGGAAGTAAGACTGATTTGGCTCTGAATGATGCTTTAGCACCTTTCACATGTGATCAAGAGGTGTGACTCAGTCGACGTGCAAACTATCGCAGTCTCTCTTTGACTGACAGCAGTTAGAAACGGCGCCAGGCGTACCAGATGGAGGATGACGGGGATTTTTCTGCCCTCACATTAGGTCACGAAGAAACTCTAAACAAAAGCTGTTCATCAGCTGACGATTATGTGAGAGATCTTATTTTGAAAATTTCAGTTTGCCTTTGAAATATTGGCACTAAAATAAGATTTTTAAAACTTCCCAGGTTGGTCCCATTAAAAATGTATTCTCCCTAATGAAGCTATCGTTTAGTCCTGACTGGTGACGAGCGGTTCCGCGCTGCAGCGCTGATAGATTTAGAGCACCCGAGTACATCCGAGTCCTCTCCTGGCAGCCTAAAGAACGCGTTTCCTACGCGGCGCCCCTCACCGTTGTTTATATAGTGTCCATCTGTACAATCGGGGCTCGACTGTTTTCTCCAGATTTATTTTCTGCCGCAGCGGAGGACCGGAGCAAAGACTTTTTTTGTTAGCCAGGGTGTCTGGACACGTAGCAGCTGAATTTTGATTTGAGGAGCACAAACAGAAAGTTGAAAGCTCTACTGTAGCCTTGGTCATTGGGAGAAATAAAGGATGGCGGAGAGACAAATGGGAATTAAGGGGCGTGTTGATATTTGTTGCTTTCCTGACTTCCCCGGTGATAATTATGCACCCCACAGCTTTCCCGAACACCACGAGTGCTTTCAGCCTTCGTGGCTTTTTTAAACGATTATGATTACACCCCCCGCTAGCTGTGTCAGGCCCGCAGAAAACCTTTTCATAATGCCAAGAATGAAGTTCTTTTTTTCCAAGGACAGAATTTGACAGCTTTTGATATGCGGGATCTTTCTCCCGCTTATGTGCAGAAACAGTTTTATTGTCCTGAGAATTTCACTTGTATTGATCGAATTCCAACACATGGAGATGCTCCATGGCCTTGAGAAATGACTTGCCTGTCGTCTGTTGTGACTGACTGTCCTGTTGCTATGGATAATGAGCGCACACAGTGGCATTCTCCTTCTTAACGTGTAACCGCTACTTGGGTGAAACGGCTTATTTACCTCCTCTTTCGCTCGTCTATCTGTACACATTAACGCAGGGATCAATCCTCCTCCTGGCCCGCAGCCGTAGTTTACCAAAGGCACTAATGGGCACCTATCAAGACTCCATCATAATGAGACAGAAGGAAATCACATTAGAGCGCCAGTGCTTCAGCTAACTCAATTGACAATCACAAAGACGGGTTCCTAACTGAGATGAATAGTCCCAATCAGGCCGTTAATTTATATGTTCCGGTGTTGTTATGGATACCTGATTAGCCATTCTAGACTGGAGGAGACTGGCGTCAAAGCGGAGGAATGGGGTCCAGTCATCCACCGCCTAAGTCAAGGAAAAGGAAAGAAAGCGTTGTGAGCACTGGACTCTGGACTGGTCATGATTTAGGCGGCGGAGGACGCTGTGAGGCCCAGCACAGCCGCAGGTGGAGCAGAGACGCTGGAGATGCTCTGACAGCAAGTCTGCCCACTTAGATACGTCAACGTAAGCGAGTCTTTTTCACTACAGTGTCCTTCCACAAGAATCCTCAAACTAGCGACGGATCTAGGAATGCAGCTACTAACTGTTTGGTGGAACACTAACCGAGGATCAGCGTTAGTGCTTCAGCTACTACAGTTACTCTTATTATTTTACTATTTTTTCATGCTTCACATTTCTCATCATTTTATAATGGATAAATAATGTTAGCGTTTACTTGTGTGTATAACACACTGTTTCACTAAATGAAGTAACAGGCGTTCAGTGGTTGTACCAAAAATTAACATTAAAAGATTATTTTAACAAGTGAAAACATATTGATTTGAGTGATTTTCCCCTTGAAGTTTGATCTTTTTTAATTAAAATTAACATCTGTTTTAGCTTTGAGCTCGTTTTAGAACGTCCAGTATTGCAAAAGTTTTCATGACATTAGAAATGAGATTAGAATAACAGGTTGAGCTTCTGTAACAGTTTGATTTCACCTCAAAAAGGACTTTTCTAAGTCGGAACGCAGCGGCTGTGAAACGCTGGAGCTTAACGCCGGTGACTGTAATAAAACATGTCCCCTACATGTGCTGCGGTGGTACAGATCAGTAAGGGTTTGACAGCTGCTTCTGGAGCTGCTTCATTTCCTGCACATCAAAGAGAGAGAACACACACACACACACACACACACACACACACACTCACCCTCGCACAAAACACCATCCTCCGGCAAAAAAGCAGCTCTTTGATATGCCGTTTCTTCCCCTGGGCGCCTTCCTTTGTCTGGAGTTGTGTGAGTTTCTCCTCTTTTGCGTCTTCCTCCGCTCCGTGCTTCCTCCTGGCGCTGCGCTCCTGCCCTCGCTGGCTTTGCTCTTCCTCTCACTTTACTCTCCGCCGCTGACTTTGTTCCCTCTTCGCGCTCCTCTCTCCAATGAGCTGAAAAACACACTTGTCAAATACAGGTAGCTCGTGGCGCCGCGGCTCGCCCTCACCAGTTGCTAAGTACGAGGAGCTCTGATCCAAACAAGTTTCTTCAGGATCGCCAGGAGGCTCTCAAGAGTCTGACTTTCTTTTAATCTTCTTTTTTTACTGGTGGTGAACGCAGCAGCTCGTCAGCGTCGGTGCGCTGTGACAGCCTCTTAGGCGCCTTGTTTGTCCTTTTTTCATTGATAGAATTACTGGAAGCATCTCCCCAGCACTGATGATGCAGAGATCTCTTTTTTTTTTTTTCTTTTTATTTGAGCTGAGGAGCCCCGGTCCTTCCTTGGAGCCGATAAAAGTGGGGAAACCAGGGATGTCGGAGTCCTCCTGGAAAGTTTGAGCAGGTCCACTAGCCAGGGAAGCGGAGTCTGCCGCCTCGCATCCTCACGGCGCCACAGCTCCAGTCGGGCTCGGTCCACACGCGGGTGCGCGCTAACGTCCCTGCTCCAACCTCGTCAGCAACACACTGATTCATGCGCAAGCCGCTGTGGGAAGAGTTTCCCATATGGCCAGAAGCTTCATCCCGTGTCACACCGCTACAGCGTGAAAGGGGAGAAAGGGAGGAGGAGGAGTCGGAGGAGGAGTCGGTGTGGGCGTCAGCAGCAGTTCAGGGGCGGGCACCGCTGGTTCTTGTGTGCATTGACAGCACTTCATGGCTTAATCAGCAGGGAAAGTGTTGAGGTAGGTAAGTGTGGCAGTCGTTAGGGTTAGGGAAAACATGAATTAGCTCTGCTTGCTTAGAGATTGGAGTAGGTCTGGCATGAGCCTACCACAGCTGGCCAGGTGACGCCAGGGATCGACGTTAATGTAACAGCAGACGGACATACGGGTGTGATCAGGACTCGTGTCCTCGCGGAGACGTGAGCGCTGAGCTGAGAGTTTCTCTACCGTTACAGTCTAGTACTAGTAGGATACTACTAGGATGGGTCCAGTCTGGAAAACAATCAGGATTGTGCCTAAACAGTCCAAAAGAAGTTCTCCCGCCCCGTCACATCTGCGGGCAGGCGGGCGGCGTCCTGTCCCCTGCAGGCCAGATCCATGACTGCTTTGCTTTGGTTGAATTGTGAATGGCAGAGCTTTAGGAAGAGATTAGACAGAAGATTGCTTTTTTTTTTTTTTTTTTCCCTTTCATACGGTGGAAATGCACATTAAGTACTTTGCCGGCTGCAGAAAAGAGCCGAGGCTGATTTAATGCAGGGTCTCGAGCAGCTGTGTGATGCGATGCGAAGCGTGCCACGTCGTACCTCCATGGACCTGTCCTCACCCACGTGTAGATGCAGCTAAACCCTGTGGAGGATCTGACCACCACTCCATCCAGTGTTCGGCCGTCTTCTCTTAATTAGCCTTTGGCGAAACGCTCGAGTCACAATGAAGCGACACAAAGAGAGCCATCAGAAGGAGTGATGCTTCGCCAAGTTGTAAACACGCTCTTCATTTCCGTGCCCACCAGCTTTAAACACGGACGCCGCCTGCTCTGTATTTCATATATGGTGGTGAGAGCTGTGCACCATCTTCACCAGCCTGCTGAAGGTCCAGCTGAAGGTCCACCACCTCGGCGGCTCTTTCAGAACCCTCGTTCTGCCTGATCCTCCTGAAAGGATGGCAGCTGTTTCATCCTGAGTGCTCGGGATTGAATCGCCTGTGCACCCCCGGTGCCCCGCGCTTCTTTCATGTGAATATGTTCCACTTGTTCCTTTGGACAAGCGTGCCGCCAGCTACCTATTGATTACCCGGAGCGTAAGATACAAAGGACACAAGGCACGTTTAATGGATGCCTTGGGGAGTTTAGGTAATGAGGCACACGGATCTGCGGCGAACGCCCCGATTTCTGTCGATTGGGCGCATCCGCCTCCACGGCCGACCCCACTGATGGCAGCACTGAATGAATGGAAGCTACTTTATTCATTCCTGTTTTTCTTCCTCATCAGCCAGAGTGACATTTTCCTACCCATTAAACCTCTTTTTTTGATGGCGATTTGATAATATGATAATCACATATTTGCTTCAGAGCTAGCGCACATGTTTTTTTGGGGTTTTTTTTGTGTGTTTTTTTGTTTTGTTTTACATCTCTAGGCCAATTATCGGAGGGGTCCAGACAGAAACTCAGATCAGTCATTTGATGGTGCCTCTATTAAAGCTAATTGCTTTATTCATTTCACACCTCCCACACTGGGACGATCATCTTGCAGTAAATAACTGCAACAGCATAGAAGTCTTTCCGTGAGGTACGTCCAGTAGCATTTACCTGGACGTTTTTGTTTTGCTTTGTTTTTTAAATGGAACCGAATGCTTATTAGCTCAGCTAAAGCTAACACTGCTCCCGTCTTCCTCCACATGCACGCATAGCTAGAATTATGGCTGAACTATTACTGTAGATGTTATAACAGGGGATCATGTTTAAATGGGCTCCATTAGCAATGTAAAGCCTCTTTCAAAGAGCCTTTGAATATAAATGTGACCTCTTATTATTACAGAGTTATTAGAGCTACTGATCCAGGGGTTCTTCAGAAAAAGGTCCTTGAAAGTGGTCTTTAACTAAGTCTGTGGCGCTTGGTGTGAGTTTTCTGCTGTGAGCTATTAGACCTTAGTTAGCCTCCTACACCTCCTGTTGACTGACCAGGTCCTGTCGACGCCGCCATGGTTGCACAGCGCCTGTTGGCGGCCTTTGTTAGCCGCAGAGGCTGCGACTTCATCTACCCCCACCGGCCACAGCAACGATGATCAGCCAGGAGGGTTTGCTCTAATGACATCTGTTAGCTACTAGCAGAGTTCTGGTGCGGTAGTTTAATGGAGGAGCTTACTCTCGAACGGATGCTAACGGTGGCTAACGGAGGCTGCTCTGGATGTCTCGCTTGTGTTGGGACACTCTGGTGTGTGTCGCGTTTCGTCCACATCCAGTCTCCAAAGCCTCGAAACAGTCAGACGTTCCAGCAGCTCGCTGCTGCTTATTTAAGATGATCCACGGGTTTATATTTAGCTGGAAGTGGGAGCGTTGTTCTCATCTTCTGGTGAACTTCAAGGCTTTTTTGGTCCTCGGCATGGGCAGCTCTTTTTCATTAGCTAAAGCAACTATTCTGTGTCCCTTGTCAGAGTCAGAGTCCACCTTCCTCTCTGGTGATCTGTTAGCAGGATTTATTTTTATTGTAATATATGAGCGGATCTTTGTTTCCTTGTTGTTACACAGAATAAATGGGTCATCTTAGCGATGAGGTAACACCTCTTTGTGCTGAACAATTTCTGATGACATCTTTGATGGCGTCTCGCTAAAAGAGTCGAACCACTCGTAACGTTGGCTGGAGTCCACGTGGGAAGAGTCGGACCAGTGTTTCTCCCGCTTCATCCAAGAGCAAACGTGCGCCTAATGAAGAGGAGGCCTCCGGTGGGTTTAGCTCCTCTGATATGACGCTGACATAAACACGCCGCCTCACACAGTCGCCATTAAAAGTTTCTTGTAAATAGCTTCAGCTGCCTTTGTTGTCTCGCCTGGTTTGCTCAGGATTTTAATTGCAATTAGCGCAGACAGTGATTTATGGCCGTAGTGGGCTTCAGCGCTGTGTCGTCTTAGCCTAATTGGTTTGGTTAAAAAGGCGTGACAAGGCGCCAGAGAGGTACTGGTAAAGGGGACCGCTGCCATAGTTCTTCTAAACAGGCTTTCATTAAGCTCCCTCTTTTATCCCCCTAATGCTCCATTTTCTTTCTCCAGAGCAGTTTTAAATGGATATTTAATCGAGTACCTTGCGAACGGCTCCTGGGGAGGTTTTCAGACTCCATTTTTTTTTTTTTTTTTTTTTTTTGTTGTTGTTTTTTTCCTGAACCCGTGCGGCCAGACTGGAAGAGAGAAGAGGTTTAACTCTGGAGTCTTGGCACAGCTGAAGGAGCAAAGCGCTGTGGGGAAGGTCTGTTCCCCTCCTCCAGCCGGCTCAAACGTCAACATTTCAGCGCTGGTGTTGGCGGAGACTGAGCAGCAGTCCTCGTGCTCCGCAAGCCTCCCTCCTCTTTCCGCTCACACGTGAGAAGCGCCGGCGAGCCGACCCGGGCTGACTGTAGGCCCAAGGTGCAGCTCGGTCAACATGGGCGTGCTCGCCGGCGTGTTTGTGGCGAGTGGGAACCGACAAAGCCAGGGTTGCCATTTCCACTTGGTCTCCAGCTGTGCGGCTCCTTGAAGTCCATACGTGTGTCCGCTTGGGCGCGTTCACGTATATCCAGTACGGTGTTTTCAGTAGCAGCAGCCAGCGCCACGTCACCGAGACGAGCTGCGTGCTGCCGTTGAAACTGTGACGTAAGCCGCGCGTGCAGGGAGAGGCCGAGGGACGGCTGGGACGCATTCCACCTTTCTCAGCTGCAGTCCCGTCTGAAAGGTCGCGCAGATGTTTGTCGTAGCAGCTTCAGTCCTGAAGATCGTTTGAAAAGCTTGAATCCATTTAAAAGCAGCACATTGAAGCCGTCAAGGTGAAGATGAATATAGCACAAGTAGCGCTTTTAGCTTTTGTGAACTTCCTGGATCCTCCACCTGGCAGCGCCGTCACGGCGAGGGGTTGAGGACACGCAGCGGCGGGGCGGCAGTGGAGGGCCGTTAAGTGGCCGACAGAGAGGCCGCAGCTCATCGCGAATGGAAACGCTGAGAGCAGGGCTCTGCATCTGCTGGCTATAGATAGATCTGCCACGCAAGTGCAAAAAAGGCCCCTTAGGTAACGCGAGGTTGGACCAGCGAGATGTCAAGAGACGTATGGAGCCGCAGCGGCTCCCAGTTACACAACGCTGGAGCGCTAGCCGCATGAGAGACGCAGCCGTTGTTCCTCTGGAACCGCAGCAGGAAGTGTTTCTCTCGGGTCTGCAGCTTCAGGCCCAAACCCGGAGGTGGTGGAGCGTCTGTTTACGGGTCCTCCAGAGTCAGGCGTCAGGGAATATATGCCAACGGCCACAACAAAGCTGCCGCCACGGCGACGTGAACCAGCAGAAAGAGTGACCCTTCAAGCAGAGGCTGGTGGGTCATTACTAGACTCTGACTGTAGTGCTGGAGTGGTACTGGGCTCGTTCCACGAGCGCGCGCGCCCTCTTTCCACTCTTTATTTAAGCTAGCTTCAGTGTGGCTCGGCCGCCTGCCGGAGACTGCCCATTTTTCACGGGCTTTAGTGACACGCGTGAGGCTGCGGATCCAAGTTTGCACTTAAACCTGTGTCTGACGAGAGCGGAGGGGATTTAGGTCTCAGAGGCCGATTTAAAACGCTCCTTTGTCTTTATTCCGTCATTGCGTCTCCTTGGCGTTTGGCGAGAGCCTCTCTGATCCTCGCCGCCAGCCGTTGCCATGGTGGTGTCAGAGCCTGTAAACTAGCTGAGGTGGCGTTTCCACGGACGCAGAACGCGACGGCAGCGGAAGGCCCGCGAGGTGTGGGAGGGGTGCAGCTCACTGGTGTCAGCAGCTGTGTGGTGGAGACAGACGGAGGAAGACAACAGGAGGAGGAGGAGGAGGAGGAGGAAGAGGAGGAGTCTGAAGCCGGAGCTGACGCTTCAGGCATCTGCTTTTCTCCATGTCGGTCCGGTGTTTGGCTTCTTCCACGCCGAACCTGGTTTGGCAGTAACGGCGGCGAAGCCACCGGTCTGGGAACAGAGGGAACCTTCGTCACCCGGGGTGGTGCCGCTCTGGTGATGATCTGGTGATGATCTACCACTGTTCTGCTGTCACACACACACGTTGTTCCTCTAGCCGTCCGCTAGCTAAATGGGCTCAAGCGTATTTACTCTAGGAGCCGTATTTGAGGCCAAGGTGATGTTAAATATACAGGTAGCATCGTTGTCAAAGCTGGATTCAGCTCCCTCCAGGTTGGTTGGCTACGGCTGGACCTCAGTGGTGGCTCATCCCACCCACTGTCACTAAAAGCTGACGGCTTTCTTCCGTTTCTCATCTGAGGTACTCGCATTCATGGTAACCTTGGTAACCTTCTATTCAAATTCTATTTTCTCACCTTTTGTATTTTCCATCCTGGCCGTCTGAGTGGCTTTCTGCATCTGCGTTTCACCGTACTTGTACATTGATGGTAAGGATATCCAACCATCCATCCATCCATAAATCATCTTTTCTCAGCCGGTGTGACAGCAGGGGACTCTGTCAGTAGACAACACCCCCCGCCAGTCGCTCGGCTTGCCCTCCGTCACAGCCAGGCAATCAGAGGCAACTGTAGATGGCACCTGTAGCGCCCCGCCTGAAGGGCAGTGTAATTGGCATATAATAAACGCAGCACCGAGACAAACGCAGGGCTGCAGCCGTCTGTCAGGGCTCCCACCGACAATCCATCTGCACCTGACACGACCGTGGTGGCTCGACACATTCACACACCTTAAATGAAAGGCTCGCCGCCGGGGCGAAACCGCAGGAAGTACAGTTTGGGATGAATAAAAAGGAGACATCAGTCCAAGAGCATTTTGGTGGTCACGCCGTCGCTAGCTCTAGCAAACAGGCTTTAATCACATTTAATTCAGTTTGTCGTGGTGTGAGGAGGTGGAAGCACTGTGCTGCGGGCCTGTTTGGCTGCTCGTGGAGCGTTCAAGGCAAAAAAAAAATAGCACGAAGCATTCTTGAGATATCAGTTAGACTTTATCGCTCCTACAAAAGCCAGATTGACTTGACTAATCTCCTGCATGTGTTCCCAGCAGTCAGTAATCAGCTGCATCTATTAGACCGGACGACAGCTGCTCTTATATGTTTTCGTTGCTCCGAGCAGACAAAAGCGGCTACATTAGAATTAGAATCATCCTGCGACAGACAGACAAAAGACAGAGAACTGAGGCTAACTTAGCTGGTTTGAGCCTCTCTCTCTCGCCTCTGCCTCGGCTGCCTGTCTGTGGGCTGCCAGTAACCTGTACTCTGTCTCAGTGCTGACACCAGCACAGCCAGTATACATCCTGCACTTTCAGTCTGGTCTCAATCAGGAGTATTAGCACTGATGGCTCACAAAGAAAAACCCCAGCTTTATTCCATATTGTGACAGTTAGCTAGCAGGAGGTGTGTGTGTGTGTGTGTATACGCGTCTCAGCCTAATATTGACAGCCATTGTGTTGTTCTGCCTCACATCACACACTCCTGCTAACAGCACACCCACAAGGTCAGTGGCGGTGCTTTACACCTGCCACAGCTTGTTTTGTTCCTGTTGTGCACAGGTCGGCAACAATTTCACCCGAGTACTCGACTCGTTCGTTTGACGCGGACAGTTTTTTTTTTTTGTAAATATTTTTCTGCTCTTATCGCTCAGTAATCAAACAGTCTCGCTGTGTTTTTAGCCACAAGAGTCCTCCAACTGTTTTTGTTAAGGAAGCGAAGTGACGCATCAAGCCCACCTGGCTTTAGCCCCCATGCTAGTAAACACACTCCTCGACATAGTCTCTCTTTTCTGGAGCCGAGCTGACCGCAGGTACTGGCTGGGCTCACCCGGACACAGGAAACGTCAGCGGCTCTCCTTCACAACGTTTGTCTCACGCTCCTTCTCTCCTCAGGGGATTCATTCACTCAATTCCGCTTCTCCGAAGAGAAAGTGTGGGACGTGGATTCATTTGCAGCCAGTCAGGTAAATGTATATCCTCCCCAGTCTAAACCGTGTGCTCCATCCTGGCTTTGATGGATTTCTGACGAGCTAATATGAGGAAGGTAAAGACTTGGAGCGCTGGGAGCAGCCAGAACTAATCAAACACAAATGGAACTGATTGTAATCTTTAGTGTGCAGATGATTTTAGAGGAGGCTCTGAATTCAGTGCGATCAGCAGTGAGAAGAACGTTAGCAGAAGCAACAGTGACTCACCTTTTTAACCTGGCCTGTTGGACAGAACCAGCTTGTTCCCTCTGAATATTGTTTAACCAGTCTGAGCAGCAGTGGCTGTTTTATTTATTTCTTTTTTTTTTTTTCCTTTAGCCATCTGCAGTGTGTGTGGACCTTATAGCTCTCGTCGAAATCCTCCAAGAACTTCCTGTCCATCAGAGGCTCAACCTGGAGGCCGAGCTGGAACAGGTAAGGCTCTGAAAACGCTGGGTTGATGAGGTTCCTGGACTCATGGCTGCCGCGTTTCAGGTTGCCGCACCGTCACATCTCCCCGCTGTGGGCTTCACACCTAAACAGGAAGTGAGCGAATCGGACTTCGCTCCACCTCTGGCGGATTTCAAGAAGCTCGCCACTGAAGTTCCTGCGGCGACAGAGCCAGACGCTTCGATTTCCTCCAACAGTGCAGCGGCTCCACCTGTTGATGATGATGATGATGAAGAGCTGGACCAACTGCTCAGTTTAAAGAAACCAGCCGCAGGAAACCAGTCAGACAGTGGCGAGGATGAAGAGAAAGGTGGGTAGAGAACAAACACAGCGCCTGGGCTAATCGTTTGGATTAGCAGCCATGCTAAAGCCTTTGGTTCTGCAGGATGGATTGTAGTTATTTCAGCTTTAAGTAAAATGCTCAGGGTTAACTGAGCTGGTTACACTGGGACAAGGAGGCCGTCCTCCTCCTCTGTTTAACCCAGTTACGTGAGATTTATATTCAGGTTCAATCCCCAGAGATTTTAGTCAAACTGGCTGGAAAAGTTTGAGGTATAAACTTTCATTTTCAACCTCTTCAGCTAAAGTCAAGACCATGATGTGTGCTTGGAAGAGTCACGACGTGTTCCTTTTGCTTCCCAGGCTGTGGAGACGTGAAGGAGGTGACAGAGGAGGAGGAGACGGCGAAAGAAAATGACATCACGCCTCCCGAGTCTACGCCTGTCAGGAAGGAGGTGACGGAGGAGGACCTGGAGGACTGGCTCGACAGCATGATCTCCTGACCGCTTCGACCGGGGCCGAGGCGCTTCACAGCAGAAACTACACAAAGGTCAACTCATCCCGTCCTCTGCGAACCAGCGACGGCCATCCCGCAGCGCCCGGCGTCCCCACAAGACTGTGAAAGGCCAACATCACACACAGGACAAAGAGCTCACAGTCTTGCGTCAGTAACTTTATTCATCTCCTCCGTCGTCATGAGAAGAAACGCAGTTTGCCAAAGCTGCTACATACAAACGGCCATCCAGAAGCAGGCGGCTGCGTTGGTGAGGAGATGTCGCTAAAACCCAGCTGGGCTGTCTCGTCAGGGGCTTCGCCACCGTGAGAATTCTGCTGGGAAGAGTGCAGGCAGGCAGCATCGAAGGAAGCCAAGCAACATTTACACCAAGGTCGTCTAGAGTCTAACAACAACTGTCCTCTGCCTGCTGTGGCGGCAAGCATTAACCTAGCCCAAAGAAGGGGACTTCTCTCTTTGCTTTATTGCATAGTTTTTCATAAGGCACGTCGGAACATGAAGAGGTGAGCCTTTCCTGGTTTTTGGGATGGATCTGAAAGGCAGGCCAGATCTCACTCGTGGGTGGCGGGAGCAGCAGCAGCAGCACGCGTCTGCTTTTGTGTAGAAGTGACGCTAACGCCTTAGCAGATGTAGTAGTGACTGTGCATATTGGTACATCAGCAGTCATGCGTTAACCCCTTGCGACTGTGGCGTGTCTGCGCAACCAGCCTTGCAGCAGGTGGGGGTGGAGCCCGTGAAAAAGCCAATGAGTCGCACTCAAAAAGACTTGCATGAAAGAGGCGAGCGAGGAGTTTGAAGGAGAAACGTCGGATCAGTATTTGGCGGTCGCGAGCTTGTGGCTTTAAAATGATTGTGTGTGTTTTTCAGTGGTGGGGTGAAGCGCTAGGAGAGCCCACCCTGCTTTTATCCCAGCTGGTCCTCATACTGCTTCCTGAAACAGTCCCCGGTGGGGAAGAAGTCCCAGCACCTCTCCTGGTACATCTTCCACACGTACGACTCCTGCAGAGGAAACAAGGAAACGTCTCCTGAGCCTTTCGGGATCAGCTTTAGTGCCATCACCCAGACAGACATGAAACCTCCGGAGGAGACTCGCAATGTGCTCCAGTGAAAACACGTGAGGATGAATGGACATTACGAAGCAGCGGATCAGTGTTGTACGGCGATTCCACCACAACCATGACGCATGAACACAGAGCTCAGTATTATGGAGCAAGTTTCAGGTCATTTGTAAACACGGGCAGGAGAAATTCCTTCTAAAGAGAGACAAGTGTGTGCAAACAAGCTGCCATGTGACTTTTGTGTTTGCTTCTTGCTGCCTTTGCTTGTGTCGTTTCTAAACGTGCGCCCCGAGAACAGAGCGAGAGCATCACACACCACGTTGAGGAGCTCAGGTACACAACAGCAAGCTAACATAGCATAAAGAGTCAACGCGAGCCCACGCGTTGCTTCTTCCTCCTGCTGCTCTTATGCAACACAAGTGGGTTGAAATGTTGCACGTGGAAGCCGACTGCAGTTTCTCTGATCAGCTGATGCGTGAGAGCGCGCGGCGCCAGACGTACCTGACCCGTGTGTTCTGTCTCATCTTTGTTGATCAGGTACATCAGGAAGAACCTGCGGGGGGGGGAGGCACGTAAAAGAGGTGATCAGACACAGGAGTGCATCTCAAGCCCCAGGCCGTGGGTGCTCCACTCACAGGTAGTTGGCCAGGTTGTGCTCCTGCAGGGTGTGGGTTTCAAACCCGTGAGGCGTCCGGTCGAAGTAGTCGTTCCCGATGCCGCAGATGAAGCACTTAGTCTGAGCAGAGCAGAAAGAGGAGGTGTGTGTGTGTGTGCGCGTGTGTGCGCGTGTGTGTGCGCGTGTGTGCGTGTGTGCGTGTGTGCGTGTGTGTGTGTGTGTGTGTGTGTGTGCGGTTAGATTTTGAAGCCTTCCTGCCTTGCTTTGATCATATGGGATGGCTTTTCTCACCTCCATGTCCTCCTTCACCTGCTCCTGCTGGTCCCTCAGCTCGCCGAACGCGTCGATGATCAAACCTGAAGCACATCACAACAAGCGTGTTTGGGCGTGTCCCCTGAACGCTCGCTCGGCCCCGGGCCACCTACCCTGGATGATGGCCAGCAGGATGACAATGACGAAGAAGAAGAAAGTGATGTCGAACAGGATGCGGTAGAGCTCGTAGGGGTCTCCTGCCGGGTCCTCCAACTCGTCTCCAATACCACCTCCAGCTCTGACGCCCACGTACATGTGGAACATATAGCACTGCCAGGAAAGGAGCGGCACAAATTACTCAGCCCTCCAGTCGTTTGCACATCTTTGTCAGCTGGAATTGTTTGTATTGAAAGCAGCCTAATGGATGTCTGGAGAGGCTTAAAGAACCCTTCCTTCCTTCCTTCCTTCCTTCCTTCCTTCCTTCCTTCCTTCTGATCCGCCGTCTCACACACTCCACAATCCCACCCCGCCTTGTAATGTGTCTACTTCCTCTTTATTATGCCTTTTTCCAAATCAAGCCCTGAAAATGACTTCAGTTCTACAAAGACGAGCTGTGTTTTCTTTAAGAGAAGAAGTCCACCTAACCAGATATTTGGCCTTCTAGCCGGTAGCTCAACCTACCGTCATCATGTCGTCGCACTTCATGTCGGGCTCGTCCTCGTCCTCGCTTTTGTTGTAGAATTTCCTGAAGAAGTTGAACGCCACCACGGTGTAGAGATAGACGACCACGGCCAGGAGGCCCACGGTCAGCACCAGCTGGAAGCAGAGACGGCATTATTGAACATATTTCACCTCCCTCGCTTCCGCTGCTGCCCTGGAAACGCAACTGGCTCACTCTGGTATTTCTTCCTGCAGACCTCAAAGCTCGGATTAAAAAAAGAACAGAATTAAACAGGAATCCTAGCTGCTGATTTACATTTTAAAGGTCACATGTCTAAATTGTATTTCTTACTTACACATCCCAGGTCTTTATATTATGCTGAACGCCACATTAATCACAGTTAAATAAAATATTTGCCCTCTTTGGAGAAGGTGTTCTTGCATGAATTCGACATCAGAAAAATAAATATTTCTTGTCTCGTTAGTGCCGCCAAAAGAAAGCAGAACCGGCTCAAGACGACTCCTCCATCCAAGACAGATGGCAGCGGGAATATCTAGTCCAAGAAAAGCAGTGTGACCTTCAAAAATTCCAGTCCTCTTGCTTCTAGTTAAAGACACTTTGTGTATTTGTATTTGTTAGGTCCTTTTTAAAGAATTCCTCAGTGTGCAGTGATGGGCGGGGTTAACCCAAATATTTTGATAAACCTGTGAGATGATGTATATTTAGAGGAGGAGTGATGGAAAGGATTAAAGAACAAAGACTAGATTTCCTTCTATAAGCCTCTCAGATGACTAACATCCTAGTCACATTATATTTAATGTGAGATACTGGCCAAAATATTTGACATCATGCAAATATGCCAGTTAAAAACCATAAATATTAATGTTACTGGCTGTTTTTTTTTTATTATTATCATTATTGTTTTTCCCCCAGCACTCTGGCTCCCTCTGCTGGTGGACACACTCACCTGTTTGCCATTGTGAGTGACTGAGGACAGGATGGTCCTGAGGGTCTTGAAGCCCATGGCGATGTCCAACAGGTGAGCAGCGAAGAAGAAGTTATTAAAGTGTCCAAAAATAGACATGGTGGTGTACCAGATCAGATACAGGAAGTTCTGCAGCAAGAAGACCAACAACAAACAAAAAACAACAGTTCATCTGGTGAAATTAAACATAAAAATACAAACGTTTAGGTTTCTGATGGACACTGAGAAAATGCCTATAAGGAAACAATGGCTTCAAAACAAAGTTTTCCAAAAGAAATGTGAAACGTTAGACCTACGTTGTCAGTCAAAACTACGCCCAGTTTCCAGGTGTGGTACTTGGTATCGATGGAGCTCAGCCTGTTCATGACAAAGCAAAGAACTGAAAGTTAACAGAAGCAAACATGAACATCATTCTCTACATGAGTATATTAATAGTTACTTTATATTGAATTAGAAAGAATATCCAAACTATGGACAATTAGGGCCTTATTAATGGGACAAAATGTGGAGAAAAGAACAACTCCTTTAAAGTGGCTTAGGTCCTAAGGATGTGAGTTCAGAACACCTAGAGTCCTCTGCTCTACCAACTGAGCTATGGAGGGGTTAATGGCTGCCTGTTCACCAGGAGACGAATGAAGCTTCCTTCTCCACCGTCTCCACTGTAGGATCGAAATCCAAAGCGCTCTTGTCCAGGCCCAAGAGCTCCGCGATGCGTTCCGCTCCGTACAGATCGCCGTACTTGTTGATCACCTGAAGGTCACAGGGTGGTGAAGCAGCGTCAACACAGAGGACATGTGTCCTTACCGAGGCGCCGCAGACTGACCTTACGCTTGATGAACTTGTCCCAGTAGTTGTTGGGGAACGACCTGTTGGGGAGAGAAGAAGAGAGATGGAAAAGGTGCTGTTTGAGAACAATCAGAAAATATGTTAGATACTACAGATCTAGGGTCAAAAGATGCATTTAAAGGGATCGATTCACCACAAATCCAAACTCATTTATTCATTTCTAATCACTGTAATTTACATCTTACCACACACCAGTCAATAACTGGTGAACCAGTCAATAAACGTGATTGATAAATTGATCATTTTACTCCAAACTGAGTTGTTAACGATTATATTTGAGTAATATGTCAACGTTGCAGCAAACTGCTGGTTGGTTAACACCAAAAGAGGTTTTAAAAAGACTCACATTTTGTTTATTTTTATTATATTAAGTTGCAAATTACTGATCTCTGTAAGTATTTTGCTGATGTTAACGTCTGTATCAACACAGCAGGAAGTAGACAATTAATTGGGCGTTGACCCTGAATAGAATATGTTTAGGGTTTTTTTTTTTTGTTTGTTTTGTTTTTTTTTACAGAATTTTCAGTACAATTCAATTACTGTGTTCCTTGAAAGTCTATGGACATCTAAGTGCATTTGGCCTCCATAAGGTCTGGACAACCCACGTTAACTCAACACTTACGGGGTGTTGATGACGAGTCGGTCCCACTGGCCCTTGATGTCATCGTCAGACGGCTGTTCGGTGATATAAAGACCATCAAATTCAATCTGTCTGGCGATCTCCTTCTCCCTCTTAAAGACCACCACAGGAACCTGGAGGTAGCGTTTTCACATTAATGCTCCCACCATCATCATGTGTGAAACAACCAAAGGCCTGCTGTGCTCCTGTGACACGCTGACCTTCAGACAGTAGTAGCCGACCAAGCACAGCAGCGATATGATGGTGTGGAACACAGCCAGGAAGCGCAGGGTGGGTAACATGTAACCGGTGCTCTCCTGCAGGACAAATTCATCCATGTCAAAGAACGTGTCCTCGTCATCCTCAGCGTCACCACCCCAGCGGTTTTCATCATCTGTATCTTCACCAGCAACCTATAGATTAAAAAAAACAAAAGAAAACAAAACATAAACATGTTCATCAGTCTGCATCGGCCATTCTTGTACACCTTCTTGACAGACATCCAACACCTTAAACTCACATTTATGAAGAGTCTGAGTTCGCTTTGACTTGAGAAAATGGACTTACCTTGTAGAACAGAAGAATGAAGTTGATGGCGAAACACACAAACAGAGCCAGGAAACGCAAGTTATAGAAGTTTCGGGCCAGGTAGTTCTGAAAAGGAAACACTTTTACTGCTCTCTGCTTTGCTGCATATCTGTATCAAAACGCTTTAATCACAATGAAGAAAATCACTATTACTAGCATAAGGAAAATGTAGCCTGTACTACCAGTCAGGGTTTGTGGCAACTTCAAAATTTTGAAACGTTTTAAAGACAGTAACATTATCAGGGTGCACCATGGTAACATATGCTAATTACCTAAACCGCTCTGGAGGAGCTGTTGTTAAGCAACTGACCAATCTGTCTTCTAGTGCTACGTTTATGGCATCTGACAATTAAAAAAAAAAAAAAAAAAAAAATCTAGTGCAATACTGCCCCCTTCTGGACCAAAGTGTTAAAGCGCTGGTGCTTTTCAGCCCAAGGCTGTTGTTATACAGGTCTGCACCAAATCCTGGGCCAGCTTGTGAGGTTCCTAATCAAACACGTGTCTAGTATGTTGCACAAGCTGACATGACGACTCACCAGCATCTTGGTCAGATAGACATCCAGAAGAGCAAAGACGCCGGACGTAAATGAAGTAGCCTCCTCTCTCTGGTGGCTCGATCTCATCTTGGGCTTCTCCTCCAGCACCGGCTCCTTTGTCTCCTCCTCCTTTGGCTTGTCCTCCTTCTCCCGGTTCTCTGTGCTGTAATTAAAAAAAAGAGCGTGTTTTATTTTGTGTGATGACGTTTGATTCGCTTACTTTGTTTTACTCACTCTGCCTTTTCCGGCTCGCTCTCGGGAGTTTCTTCCGTCTTCATTGATTTCTGTCCACAGAAGGGTTAAATGGATTTTTTGATGAAAAACTGATTTTTGGATGTCTAAAATAACCACTCGCACATGTTTTGATTGCAAACCTTCTGTTCTGCAGCAGAGGTCTCGGAGCTCAGCTCGGACACATCGCCCAGTCCTGGCTCCACGTGTTTCCCTCCTTCCTTCTTGGGTGATGTCAGCAGTTCCATCATCACGTCCACCTCTGCTATGTCGCCTGCTGGCGTCATGGCGATGTCTAAGCTTCCCGATGACTCTAGGGCCTCCGCTTTCTCTCCTTCCGCCACATCTCCGTGGATACCGAACTGGGTTGGGTCAGGCATGTTTCCGAGAATGTCTGTCACCTTCATGTTCTTGGCACCTTCGACCAAGCCGCCGCCAAACATGGAGGACCAGATGATGTGGAAGAAACCAAATATGATGCTGTAGATGCCCTTGAAGAACCCGATGAAGAGCATCCAGAAGAAGGAGAAGAAGCCAGTGATGATCTCCTTGATGCTCAGCTTTTTGATCTTCTTGAACTGCTTGCGGACACTTTTTATGGAGAAAAGCTGCCGCACTTTGGCGAGCTTCCTCCTCACTGATCGACACGCCGTGGTGAAGGCCGAGGCCGACTCCAGAGCGTCGTCTTCCTCTCCAGCCAGCTCTCCGAGGATGCTGTATCCATCTTCTTCCTCCTCCTCGGGCTGCTCCCCGGCGTCGGGCTCGGAGATCTTCGAGGCTAGCTGCATTTCAAAAATGGTGTCCTCACAGAAGTTCACGAACATCTCCATCTTTTCACTTTCGCCGCCTTCGTTGACCACATCAAAGATGAACTGCCGCTTGGACTCTTTGACCTGCGGCTTCTCCCACTGCTCGCGGCTCGACTCGCTGATCTCAAAATAGACCCTCTCGATCCGCTTGGCGCTGCCCATGATTTCAATGCGGCCCAGGTAAGGCTCGAAGTAGCTGAGGACGCTCTCGGCCAGGTCTAAGAAGGTGGCCAGTCTGGAGTCGTGCGGCATGTGCTCAGACAGGTTTGTGAGCAGCACCGCCACGTTGAAGCCGATATCTTTGGCGGGCTCATGGAACCGCCCCACAAACTCCTTGTAACTGAACATGTCGTTCTCGTCGGCCTCGGCGCAGGAGAGCAGGAACTCGATCTCCGACTGGCTGTACTGCTTCTGGCTCTCCATCGACTTCTGGAACTCCTTCTTCGAAATAACACCTTTGCACTCGGGGTCGTACTCTTTGAAGTTGTCTGAGGTGGTCAAATCCTTCAGTTTGAGGAACATGTCGAAAAACTTGAGGATCATCTCCACGTTGTTGGACGACTCCACCAGGGTGTCCACCATTTGCTTTCCAATGGTTCCGTTCACCACGTTACCTACGAGGAGAGAGAGCACGCCACGCTGCAGACCCGCGCCCAGGTGGTGGACGGATTTAAGCGCCTACCTTCAAGCAGAGACAGCAGCATGACCACCATGTCCTTCTGTAAATCCATCAGTTCCTTCAGCAGCTCGATCTGACTGGCGTCCTACAACAAGATCGGCTTCATCTCAGCGGCAGAAAATATTTACTTTGTATTTATAGGTCATTACGTGATATAAAGTGAGGTCAAATAATCCCTTTTTGCCTTAGAAGTTTCTTGTTTTACACAGACACCATCAAGCCAACACTGAAGACACTGTACCTGAGACAGCTTCATCTGCATGTTAGCAAAAACATGCAAGAAGCCCACCACTGCATCCCACAGTCTGCTGTGAGCCAGGCTCTGCTGGTTCCCAATGCACGGGCCCTGAACCCACAAAAATCCTCGTGAAAAGTGTGACTGGATGAAAACAGATGCACCTGCGGGCTGAGCAATCGCGTCACCTGAATGTACTCAGTCAGCGAGTTGAATATCTGCTTGGCGACAGATAAAGCTTTGGAGAAGTTCACTTTTCCCGTGTCATCGATGACGTCTCTGCCAGAGTAGTACCAGTAAAAGTCGCTGATGGACTCCTACAGAACAGACTGGAGATGACGGCGTGCACAGTTTCTTGCGGAGTATTTGTGCTACACGTACCTGAAGACGGAGCAGGTAGTCCACGGTGCTGATGATGATGTTCACTGTGGTTGTGTTTCCAGTTTGGGTTCTCAGAAAGTTCTGGAAATCTGACAAAGGGAAACACTTCTCATTCTTGGTCTTGTCCCGTATTGATCAACATGACTCAAAACTCTAGACGACTAAAGAGCTTTTGCACAAGGCACTGCCCTTGGATCTATGCTGTTCACTGCACCTAAGCTGACTTTTACATTTCAGGTCCTAAAGTGGACTTTCTATTCCAGCATCAGTGAAATAAGCAAAGTAGGGCCTCACCTCCATTGTGACCCTCACAAAGAAGTTGCAAAAACCGGAACAGATCTTTAGTGAACTCATCATTCTGTAGCACCTTGGAACCTTCGGGAGAAAGAAAAAGGTATATATGTAAATATTTATATAGTGAATGAAACACTGACCCCACGCACTGTAAGTAAATTCTTCTCAGAAGCATTTCATACAATATGGAGCAAGCAGGACAGCTATCATGTTCAAAATATAAAATATTTTCTGAACTCCAGGACCTTTAGATTGCAGGTTTAAAACAATCCAAAGTGCTTGAAAAAGTTAAAGGACAGTGTATAACGGGACATTTTCATAAGCTGGAGGAAGCTGGGTAACTTTCACATGCAGGCCCAGGCGTGGCCTGATGATTGGCGTCAATCAGGGACAGAAAAGCAGCGTACAGTCACTGTTACAGAGTTCACTTTCAGATCCAACCGGCTAATGAAACCACAGGAAATACATTTACAGCGGGAACGTAACCATGTGAAAGTTAAGACATCTGTCTGACAGAAACCAGCTTTGTGAAGTATGCCTCAAACCCAAAGCAAGACAAAGCTGTTCTTAAAGCTGTGGAAGAGTCCACTGACAATCCGTCCAACCATTTGGAGGTGGCGCTGGCAGGCTCATAATTATAGCTTGGATCAGCTGGCATTAGTAGGCGCTATAATGAAGGAAATGTGTTACAAATTACACACAAACAAGCGATGGATTCTGTAGAAATAGTCAGCATGCAGAGTGTCCTGACAGATGTCCAAGGGGCAAAGAAACAAAATAAGGCAGGGAGTGTAATCACAAATACGGAGGAAGACATTCGGGATGGAAGCATAGCCAAATCAGGACGGTCTAAGTTTTCTATTTACCCCGCTGAGTGTGGACTGCCATCGGTGTTTTTTTGTTTAATGACAGGAAGGAGAAAACCAATACACGAGGACATAAGCAAAAAGAGAGGACATTGGAGTTACAATACAAGAGATATGAAGATTAACCCCTATGTGTGACATCATGCAGTTAAAAGAGAAGCGCTCTAGGTTTGAGACAGGTCTGAGCCGAGTCAATGCTACAGCTAACAGAATGAGCACCGAATACGATCTAAGTTAACAGACACAAATAGTTAAAACACAAAATGATGGATAGATGGACACATCTGATGTGGAAAAGCATCACAGGGACTGCTTGTTGTTGCCATTATTACAAAGAATAACATTAAAAAGTCTATTTCTCTGCTTTAACAACAGCATCAGTGTTGTAAAGACTCCAGAACTAGCATTGCTTTAGCACGGTTAGCATATCAAATATCTGGCTTTAAATAGAAACCGGAGGCCCCTGAGGGCATTGGTTTACTCACTTGAACCTTCCTCTGTCACCATTCCAAGTCCTTCTGCCTTATTCTGCCTCTCAAATGCATTCAAATCCAGGACACTGCGGAGAGAAACTCAAACGTCAAACTCAGAGGTAAAAAAAACACACGCTATCCATTCCATTCCATTCCATTCGAGAGTACCTGCAAGACTGCATCAGTCCTGAGAGGCTCTTGAAAAAGCCTGCATCTCTTTTCTCTTTCAGATAATCAAGCATTTTCTAGGACGTGAGGATAGAATTCAATCATACAGATCAATACAAGTAGTACTGGACAAAAAAAACAGACGAAAAAAAAACCACCAGAGATGCAGTTTTGGAATCAGACCTGCTGAACTTGCACATTGCCTCCATTTAAGATCGAGATTCCGAGTTTAAGGGTGCACGTCACCATGGGGCCCAGTCGACCTGATGAAATGGGTAACCACGGATGAAATATAAATATCAACTTAAATGCCAGCGTAGACTTACAAAAACGCGTCACTGTCAAACACACTAAGTATAAAACAAATAACTGCTTCTTTAGCAATGAAAAAATAATACACACAGGCGACAGCATTCAGGGCGTGTTACAGATTGTTACCTTTACTGGCACCGATCATCTGTAGCACCATCTCAGCCGCGCCGCGGGCGTGCAGCCGTGCCTGCTGATACAGGATCTTCTGCTTTTCCATCTCTTTTTCCTAAGCAGTAAACACACACACACACAGTTACCTATAAGCTCAACTCTCACATCCACGTGACTACAACGATCGCCCTACCTCAAACGTCTTTTCTTTTCCTTCTTCTTCCTCCTCTTCCTCCTCATCCTCTGCACAGCTCTGAGGGCACAAAAGTCAACTTTCAAAACAAAGCTTTATAAGTCTTAAAGAAATATGAATTTATGAATTTAACTACACCTTTGCCATCATATCTGCATATGCAATATACAAGGGATCTTCTTCCAAATGACTGAAAAAGTGGAGGTGAAATGAAAGGATATTCAAACAAAGAAAGTAAGGAGGAAAATATTGGAATTTTATCAAACTCTGTGTAAATAAACACCTGTGTGATGTGTTCTCACCTTCTTTCTGTCAGAGCGTTGTGGCTAAAGTGAAGAATGAGTTGATGCAGAGGGTCTGGCTGGATCTCAGCCACCTCCTCTTCCTCCTCCTCCACAATTTTCATGGGGGTTTTCTGCAGGAGTCAGCAGGCAGCGACAGTTAGCTGCGCCCAGATCCCATCTGGTTGCTACACACCCGTCTTGCGAACCTTCATCCGGCCGCAGCTTCTTTTATTTACGCGCATTCACACGCACGTTTGCCACAAACATGCTGATCATTTTTTTTTTGGCCATGTCCCGGTGATCCAGAGCACAGACAGGATGAGAAACGTTAACGGATGAGTAGCAATGAATTCAAGTTCCAGACAGACATGCATGTTACCCCAGGAAGCCCGAGGATGAAATGAATGTGATGATCTTGAGAGTATTTGAGCCTGGCAGAGCGGCTATCACATCTCCAGGAGTCCAAACTGGTCTTACGGAATAAACTACAATAAAGAGCCTGCGCAACCAAAACGTGTTCGCAACGATGTCTAATCTGCAGTTTCGGTAAGAATACGCTGGATGAATTTGCTACATATATCCAACATGAACCACATGACCACTCGAGCATGCCACTGATGTCACAATGTGCTACGCCACCTTCACACTCACTACAGACTTACAGAGTACAGCGAAAAAGACATTTGGTTGGATCCAGAGCTGACAGCCAAACAGCTAGTGACTCCTCCAGAGAGGCCCTCCTTACCACTGCTGTCAGAAAGCCATAGCCTGCTTTTTTAGAGCCGTGAGCGCCGGAGCTGGCCCTGTGTCTCCTGAGTTGGTCATGCAGCCTCTGACCCCTGACGGATCTTTGTCTGAAGGTTTTTGCGCGCCTACAGCCGGGGCCCCTGGGTGCTTTGGGCGTGGTCCCCGCCCGGGTGCACTCGCTAGACTTGACAGGCGGGGAGCTAAAGAAGCATTCGGCAGACAGGACTGGCAGAGGCGTGCCAACGCAGGGCACAAGGGGCAAGGGCGAGGCGAGCCCAGTACTTACTGCCAGATCCTGAACTAGCTTCTCCTCAAAGGAGTACTCCTCTGCCTCTATCCAAAGTCTCTGATAGGCCGGGATGAAGAAGTTGATAGCGCGATGCCTAGGGAGGAGGGAGGTGAGGGGAGGTGGGGAGGAATGGAGGGGAGTGGGGAGGGAGGTAGAGTGGCATTAGGGAGGGTTCTGGTGAGTATTTGGAGGAGACAGGAGAGAGAGATGTAGGAGCAGGAAAGGGGGTTACAGGAAGTGCATTCAAGGCAGGGCGGTGATTGGTCAATGTGGGACCCACTGGCTCTTCTGACTGGTCACTTTTGTTCTCTAAAATAGCTGGACTTACTTCAATTGTGTTAAAAAAACAAAAAAAAAAAGTCATTAGAGAAATATACACTCTTTAGTGGAGGTGTGCAGTTTTCCATCAGACTGGTGGCTGTCATGAAAGCATGCACAGATCAGATGAGAAAACCACAGGGATGGAAATAAGACCAGTTTCAAAAGCTACAAAATGTTTTTCATGAGTCGAGCCATTTAAAAATTAGCCCCAGCTCCAATAATAGAAACTGGACTAATCGTGTACATAAATAAGGCAGGTACCACACAAGTGAGGTCTTTAATATTGGTATTTTTTCTTGATTATTGGAGTCACTGGTGGTACTGATGTCAACTCTTATCAAGAATTTCTAACATGGCCTCAGCAGTGTGCCAAGGCCACCCAAACCCAAATCTTTTAACAGTTGAGCCTTTTTGGGCCAGTTTGGTCCAGAATGAAAGAAAGTGGCCTGAAAAGAATGATGCTGCTTCATCATTTGTAACATGTACAAGACGTGCTGTCCACAATCTGTTCATCAGTTTTGGCTAAATTTAGTTGTAAGGTAAGTTTAGACTTTCTATAATCAAAGTTGTGGGGAGATCAGAGAAAAACTGCAGGAAGAGTTTGATAACGTTAGTAAAGTTTTGAACATTTCTTGACTTATCCAGGCAAAAATGGGCCGGGACAATGTCACAGGATTCAGCTGCTTATAAAGAAGACTTTGACTGGCGTAGGGGACAGTAAAGTTAGCATAACATGGAAGAAACCTGAGCAAATCCATATGGTTTCCAACCCTGCTACTTAAAATCCACCACAGATGCCATGTAAAACTGCACACCTGTGAAAAATGTGAGATGAAAGAAGAATCTTTAAATCATCATAAAACAAGAAGCAAAATAACAACAAAAGGATTTTGTCTTGTACTGTAATCAAAGAATCGTGCAGGCAGCTAATGAAAGTCAGTTATTCTTCTTCTCTTTCTTCTTCCCTTCTTTCTGGGCACGCCTTAAACGTTCAGTTTGTTTCTGCCAATTCGAGCTGACCAATCAGAATCAACAGTGTCGAAACAATCGCTTGCTAGGTAGAGATCGGTCCACGGCCTGGTGGATGAAGGAGGAGAGTGGGGCGGAGGTAGAACGAATGAAGCATTCTCCCCGCAGTTTCACTTTACCGTCAGCAGTGAGAACAGGCGGTCAAAGCTAGAGGCTTTGAACGCCCTTTCCAGCCAAACCTCCCGATAGCCATTCAGGAAGTAATTATTATTTTTGTATCTGAGGCATGATGAGGGAGTGTTATGCAGGAAAACAACACAGAGAAGAGAATCATTAGGGGGATGAAGAGGACATTTCATGGGCACAGAATCAAGAAAAAAAAAGACTGGTTACATTATGTTAGATCTGAAAAAAAGCAATGTCTTGGGTGGTTTTTTTTGACTTTTAAAACGACCATGTCAATACCCAATTATTGACATTTCTGCTCAGTGTGGCTCAGGTGTGGCAGGTGTAGAAAAGACTGACCTGGGGAGATTGTAGAGAGGAGCCATGCGGAAACAGGCCACCACCGCACGTTTCCTTTGTTTGGACAGCAGTTTCTGGCACACACACTTTTTATTCCTCAAAGGCTGTTCCACCTACGGGGGTCCGATGGAAAAGTCTATTTTAGGATTTAGTATTTCAGAAACATTTCCCTTGCGGCAGTGTTCAGTGTTTTTTTTTTTTTCTAATAAAATGTTCATTTTTCTCCCTCTCTGTTTCTTTCCCTACCAGGTCCAGGTGGAAGAGTGCAGCAGAGATGCTCTGTACTCGGCTCACTTTGTGTTCTGGGTTCACAGGTTCCTCACTTTTCACCACAACATCCCTGTACAGATTCAGCTGCCACTGAACTGCTGGGTCATCTGACTGCAGCACAATAAAGACGCGTTTTTTAAACAATGTAATATTTGGCATAAATTCAATGTATGAAAAAAAGGCTTACTTTGTCCTGGAGGTGAAGGTTCTGACGCAAGTGCTCCTTCACCTCATCATCTGTGTCTTTCTGTGATGGGAAAATTACACTGGTAACAGGCTTTAAATGTGCATGTCCCAAACGATTTCCGTTTAATTATATTTGTGTTTTACAGCAAAGGAAGCATTGACATATATTTAATTTGCATCAATGCTACATTCAGTGTCTTTTGCATTAACAAAAGAAATCAGTGAAAGCAGAAAATGTATCCCTTTATTACAACCCTTCACCTCACATCTACTAACTGTACAAGAGAAACATGCTACCTTGCTGCAAAGCATGTTTTTTTGTCTAGAAGCTTACGAGATTGTAGCGTTTCTTGGCTAAAGAAATGAGCTCCTGGTCTCCTGGTGTGCACATGTTGAGGCCGATGGGCAGCATCTTCTTCAGGGCAGCAATGATCAGAGAGGTCGGGATGGAGTAGTACTCGCCTCGACGCCGCTTGTGTTTCCTCTCCTGGTCCCCACCTGACTGCAAAGCAACAAAGCTGTGAGGGTCTTGAGCACCGATCCTTGTGCTGACTTTGACATTCGGAGTGAGAACTGAACAGGATGTGTCCTGGAAGGTGCACGTTAGTTTTTCTTTGAGGCAAACTAAGCCTGCAATAACATTTAAAATAACTGGGCACAATTCAGGATGTTTTAGTTTTTAGAGGTTTTGAGCTGGATTAATGACTCCTGGCAAAAGATATTTCGTTCTGATCCTTAGCTTTTCTATTACTAAAAGGAAGGTCCTCAAGTTATTCATACAGCATTTATCGGTCTTCAAGTTTTAGATGAACCTTAGTCTATTCTAGGGTATGCAGTACTAGTTCTGGTAGTTATTTAATACTTATATGGTAGGTAAAGTCATTATTAAGGACTGTTCTGCCTGAATAAAAAGGGCTTCAAATAATCATTCGAAATCCAGTGCACTTACCTTGGACATCTTTGTCTTGGCCTCTCCAGTCAAGAAGCCCAAATTGTTGATCTCATTCTGCACCACAAAGTTTTGCTCCTCCCGCTTGAAATTCTGCAGCCGCAGAATAAAGCAATGAAATCACAAAACCATTGGCCAGGCTGACTCTAAGGAATACTGGGCTGAATTGAGACTAACGTGGGATTTGCACCACAGGATGAAGATTTCTGCCACCATCCTGAAGAGCTCAGTGGAGTCTGCGTCTGGCTCCTTAAGCCACCTGGACCTGGAACAGGACATGGAAAGGTCGGATTTGAGTCATAAAGCTCAGGTAGAATAAAGGAAGCGCCTGAGATTTTATATTTGTTTGCTCATTTGTACCTGTTGTTGTCCACGTAGCGGATGAGCATGGGGTAGAAGGCGTAGAGGTCCCTGCAAAGAACAGCAAACTCATCCAGGATGAGCAGCTCGGCTTCCTGGTTGTCACCTTTGCTGTCAGCCTTCAGCAGCTCCTCTTCAGCAACGACCTTCATTTACAACATATCAACAATTCACACTCACACTTAAAAATGATGTCCTTCCTATAATTAATGTAATCTGCTGGCATTTCCTAGTCCTGAACTATAGGATCAACATCACACTCTCACCTTCTCCGTCTTCTTCTTCAGTTTGACCAGGGTCGGCAGGAAGTGGCTCCTCAACAGGTCAGCTCCTGCCTTGCAGATGATTGGCTGAGAGTAGACTGAGGGCGGAAACAGACTATAATCAATTCATGTGACTTTGTCACATTATAGAGTTTAGCTTCAGGAATGCAGATATTTTTAATATCTGTGCACTAATGCCCCTATATGTTCCTCTTCCTATCCCCATGATCCCTCTGGGTCATGTGGTATCATACCCTTAATCCTTCATCTTACTGTACCTGCAATCCTCTTCATCCAGGGTGCATCATCAATTCCCAGGTTGCTGTTGAGGATCCTGAGGATGTTTCCCAAGATGATGCTGAGGTGCTCAGAGGTCACCATGGTGCAACACTGGGCACCTGGTGGTGAGTTCTCTGGACCTTTTTCCCACCAGTAGGACAGGTAGTTACAGAGCATCGGGAGGATCACCTCAATGACCTGATGGAGACGGCCGAGTATGAATGTGGGGAGAACTGTGGTGCTATAGTTCACTACCCTCGGTGGAGGTTATTTAGCATTGTTTTAATACAATTACAATTATCAAATATTCATTAGGCATTTCTACTGCTATCATCCTGTAGAGTGTCAGATCCTACCCATGATGCCTCTGCATGACTGTACATGTTTAAGAGTTCCAACCTGTGGCATGTCACTGTAACGCGCGCCGGACTCTGAGACATCATTGACGTCTCTGAGGAGTTTGTCCAAGCGAGGTATCTCCGGACACATCTCCTCCACTGTGTCGGGCATACTCAGAACTGAAAAAAACATAAAAAAAAAAAGGAAAAATATAATATCTGTTTACTCCATTTCTATATAAGGAAGATGGTGAATGAAAGGGCTGTGTGGTGGGCACTGACTGGCTCTCTCTCGGGGGGTCTTGGTGTTGAAGACCGACAGTGAGTTGTAGGCATTTAGGTGAGGCTCGAGGAACGCCACAGGTATGGCACCCACCAGTGTCGCCAGACTCTCCCCCAGCGCCGGAAGATGCCTGCAGACCATTATAGAATTTTCATCGTCATTTGATTTTGATGCTTAGATCAAATCATCTTGAACTGCTTTACTGATGAAAATATATTTCGATTTTGAAACATTTGTTGTTACATTTACAATATAGCATAAAAACTCATTTAATCCTTATAATGTACCATGGAAATGTACCATAAATGTACCATCAATTTGTCACAATCAGATAACTGATGTAATCTAATTGAGCTTACATTATCTGAATAATCGGATAACTCCAGAAATCGGACAAAGATCAAATGTTTATAATCACGCAGTGCCCGTTGGGATGCTTGTAATGTTGCTAATGCCCAAATTCCATGTGAGAAGCTTTACCTCTCAACGAAGATATTCTTTCCTGTTCCCAGAGAGTAGAAACAGGTCAAGATTCTGTAGCAAGAAAGCTGCACGTCATCCACTGAAACCAAGAAGAACACCTGTCACATTTATTTATTTATATTAAACATTAATCACAATCAGAGAGATCTTTTATCACGAATAAATCATGCACAGATCATTTATGTAACTCACAGAGCAGATCGATCCCAAACTCGTGAGTCTTGATGTGGTCGAACAGGGCGGTGAGGATGGGCAGCAGCGCCACCGTCACGTAGTTGATGCTCTGACTGACGCTCTTCATTTGTGCACGAGACTGCATGAATTTCCCCAGTTTCAGCATCTCAACCAGCTTTTCCAGGTCCTCCGCTGCATTCTCGAAGAAAGTCCGAAACCCAGCTTTGACCAGCTCTGATCCAGACTTCATGACAGTTCTGAGGAAAACAGAGGAACACGAAGGGCAGACGCGTGCATGAGATGTTCTCTGCTCAAATGCTGGAGGCAGATCTACACCTACCTGGTGTCCAGAGAGTGTGTGAGGATGTCCAGGCAGCTCACCATGATGGTGGAATCACTTCCTGTAAGAGCAATATTTAGTGTCTTTTTGGGAAGAGCAGCGAAGGCAGCGCAACAGAGGTGGTGGAAGCTTACCAAAGAGAGAAATCCTGTGTCTGACAAGAGCTGCCAGCTTACAAAACAGGCTGCGAAGCGACAGCAGGGACAGCAAAGAAGAAGAAAGGTCCAGAGAGAACAAAGACAAGCGAAGAAATGAAAGATCTTTTTAAGCAGAAAGGATGTTGAGAAATATGTGCACAGTACCTGGTGACCATCTCTTTCTCTTTGTTTGAAGCACAGCCACAGCTGCTGAGGTTCTTGCTGGGCGTGGACAGGAAGTACAGACAGTGGTTCTTAAATGTGTGGTCTGTGAGAGGGAGCAGGACCTGGAGAGCAGAATTATCTTGATAAGACTAAACATGGATTACAGTAATATTTCATCCCTCGCATGCAAATACGTGCTGCTGGACCTCCAGACCTTGGCAAAGAATTTGATTTCCTGATCATGAGGTGATTTGTCCGTCTTCCCACTGGTAGCCATTGCCTCTGTATTAACAACAAGTCAACGTGTCAGGAAAGAGCACAGATTAATGTGTTGTCAAGTTCACCTGTCTTTACAATCTCACACTCACCGAGGTGTGCTATGAACTCCTGGGCGGAGTCAACATACTGCAGAAGCCTTTTGAGGAACTTGTAAGAGAAACGCTTCTCCATGGATGACGAGTCCTGCTCCATGTCCTTAAGACCTCTATCGCATTAAAAATAAATAAATAAATAAAAACCTGGAACATGACACATGGAATATTACTGAATCAATTGGGTGCTGAAAGATGTAGGAATGGTTGTAGGAACTCAGCACATGACTAAATGTAATGTTCATGTTCAACTTAAAAAAAACATTGTCATGCACTGCTCATGTCAACCTGGTGATGATGTAGCCATTGATCTGCAGAAATTTGAAGAGTTCCTGGGCCTTCTCTCTGTCTCTGTACTTCTCTTTAGCTGTCAGGGTGTCATAGGGAACCAGCAGTGGGTGGGTCCCTCCTCCTGGAAGCAGTGGAATTCATAACGCTGTTCACAATCACTGCAGCCAGAACAGCAGCTGTCTGAGCAAACGAGCAGGGTTCTCAACCACACCTTTGCTAATGAGTTCAGTCTTCTTCTTCTTGGCCCAGATGTTGTGGTAATTTTCTGCAACCATTTCCACCATGCTCTGCAGCGATGAAAAAAGACGTGCAGGGCAGTTTTTTATGAGGAAAATCATTCTGCACTGCAAAACTTTAAAAAGACGCAGAACAAACCTGCAACTCTCTCGATAAAGTGATGTTGTGCAAGTCCATCGGAGCAGGACTGAATCCGTTAATCTGCAAAATCAGTAAAAAAAACAAAAAAAAAAACAAAAAAAGAAAAATATACATTCTAATATCAAGGGCAGATATTCCTTTAAATACTGAAGAATGAGAAGTATTAACAGAACTCAGATGATTTTACCTGAGAGTCGGAGGTCTTCTTCTGTTTGTCACTCTCTCTTTGTTGGAACATGGCTTCTCCCTCTTTGCTCCTCTCAATGTTCCAGCCCATAGCCAGCATGCTCTTCAGTGACTCCCTCACTGGCCAGCGGTATGTTTCTCTCTCCTACACACACATAAACCTCTCCTGGTTCATTTATTCCTCTCTTCACTATTTTCCGATCACATCAAGATGATAACCCCTCGATTGATGATAAAAAAAAAAAAAAAACTTGGTGCTGTACCTTCTCAGTCAGCGCTTTGTAAGGCTTGAGCAGAGGATGGGACTTTGTGTGTTCATCAACACTGTCTCCATGTTTCCAGCCTGCTGAAACCTGCAATAACATTCTACCGTTGGCCATACTGAATGCTGCATGGATGGAGGGTTTGCTCTACCATTTTAGCTCAAAAATGACTAATACCATCAATGAAACAGAAGAATGAAAAGAAAACTATAAAACAACAAAGATGGACCCACCTTCTCAGAGGACCATTTATCATGGGAATACTCTGCATATTTGTTGGTGATATACTCCAGTTTTTCAGGAAGGGAGATACTGGCAAAAACAAAGTCAGTATTTAAAGATTTGTTAGAGTCAGTGTTATAGACCTCAGGCTACTCACTTGGCAGTATTGATGGGTTTGGGGTCAAAGTTGCCCTGTGCATCCAGGGATGCCTGTTTCTCCAGCGTTGCTCCCAAACTGGCATCCACAAAGTCAGGGGGGAGGGCTCCCGCGATGGCACACAGGCATGCCGTGGCCATTTTGAAAAGTTCAGCATCATACTTCTGCAAACACACACACAAAAGGGACGGATGGTCAAAAAAAGGCTTCATCTGCAGCTCAGGTATGGGGTGGACACAGTCGAGCAGTCAGGAAGAGGATAATGGAAGACGACAAGAGTGGAGGAAGTGTCGCAAAGAGGTGGCCTGTCACAAACTGATAAATGATTCATCTGGTGATGTTTTGCCTCAGCAGCTCGGCTCACGGGAACTTCATTGACCTCTTGACTCCCCAACTCTGTTCAACACTTCCAGTAGGTGTTAGAAAAAAAAACAAAAAACCCTTTGGGTACCTTGTGAGACAGAGAGTCAAAGATTCCCCAGAAGAGTTTCTTGGTGAGGAGCAGCTCTTCATCAGAGGCTGTGCCAAAGCTGCCCATGCCAGAGGGAAGACAGTAGTACTTCCAGTTCTGCTCATAGTGGTTGGTCAGGAGCTGGAGACACAAAGGATAGAAAGTTCAATCCACATCTGTGAAATTTTCTTACATGTCCTGACTAATATGTGAATATCACTAGATGGCGGCTATGTGAATAACAGCAAGACTGCCTTATAGTGTAAATACATTTTCATTGTCTCACCCTGAGTGGAATCTTGCAGTATTCACTCAGCAAAGGAACGTCGAACACCAGCCGCCTGAGCAGCTGTTGCATCATGGTGGGACGCAGATGTCTGTAAAATAAAAAAATGTGCTAAAATTTCCTAAAGATAGAAATATAGCAGCACTTGGTATGGACAAAATAATGTAATAGAGTGTGAGAGGAAACTGAGTGTGTGTGCAAAGTGAGCCTTACTTGCAGATAGCCAGCAGACACTCCTCGATGGCATCCCTCTGGGCTTTGGTGAGCGAGCGTCCTTTGCACAGTCGATAGATGGTCTGCAGAGTGGAGTCGATCAGTTGTGTGTAGTGCGCAGTGCCGGCAAAGAGGGCGGAGCAGCGGGCCAGCAGGGGCAGCACAGCCGAACCGATGTACCTGTTCAAAGCCAGCGCGGTCTCGGTGGTGCTCAGAGCTTCCTGTGGGACCAGGGATAAAGGAAACTGAGGCCCGAGGCCGACTCTGTCCCCTTGCCACAGTTAAGGGGACAGAATAATCTCAACCACAGATTACATTTTACATCCCTGGAGGCAGGAGCTATTAGCATTAGAATACAGTTCCAGAACCCTGGCCTTTTGTCTTTGAACCATTTGTGTAGTTTTAACTAAGCATGTAGGCATAGCTGGAGGATGACTACATTTTATAGGCTCTGTAGGTTGCTCCGGCTATGGGGTGGGGTTTTTTTTTTTTGTGCCTACCGTGTCCAGTGATGCAGCCGCCCGCAGGTCAGGCAGGAAACCAACTTCCAGCATGTGCATCAGAAAGTTCTGGTCCTCAATGCCATACACTCGTTCCAGGAAAAGCACCATGGGAGCCTTGTGGTCAGGGCAGAAACAGGCTGACATGTCAGGCTCTATTACGGAGCCATCTGATGAATAAATAAAGAAAAAGGTAGAAAAGTACACAAGATGAGATGTGAAAGGGAATTTATGTTCTAGTAAAGTTAAAGCAGGCTAGAAGATGGCCAAAGTTGAATAATAATCCACAACGGGGATCAAAAGAATAAAAGAATCACCTGGTTCTTCATCCTGACATACCTTTATTGACCACAGGCATTTTTGGGGGGATGCTGATGATGCCTACGAGGTCGAATGTAGGAACCAGAGAGCGCAAGATGGCCCGAATTCGGAGCGCTTCACCTTTACCTGCATTGATGAGCTGGAAGAGATGATATCCAGCTGAGTCTTAAGTCTGCCCATGATATTAAAAACACATATGAAGAAGAAGATTAGTCCTGTCGTGGTTGTCATGGAGAACCTCACATGCATCTCTGGAGCACAGCGTCCCAGCAGGTCGATCAGAGCTGCGTAGAAAGACATGATGGCGTTGCCCATGTGAATAATTTCTCCTCCTTCCTCGCCAGAACTGCAACACACAGCGTTGAAATTGTCATCTGACAATATGGCAACACGAAAAAAAAAAAAATCAAACAGCTCAGGAGTGAAAAAGTAGGTATTAAGATGCTCAAGTGCTGGATGTTCAACACCAACAGCACAGTACAATTTAAGGAACTGAGAGATTTGTACCCAGCACTGACTCCCTCGAGGATCTTGGGTAGGTCCAGGGTGGGATCCTCTGAGATCTTGATGGCCTCCTTCATGGCCACCAGCAAACCCTGACCTCCCTCTCCCCTGAGGGCAGGACCAAAGCATTCTGGACGTCTGATCAGGAGCTTCACTACCACGTTGGCGTTTTCCTCCACACTCTCTCCTTGAATAAAGAAACAACAGGACAACAGATGAGGGAAGTTCTCAATGGTCCTTTGTTGCTAAATATCACCCGAGTCACATTTAAATACATTTTATTAAGAAAAAAAAAATGCATTAAAGGGCTACTGCTGCAGAAATCAGACCTACCATTGCAGAAGACGGCAAACCTCAGGAAGGACAGGTAACGCTCTCCCTCTATGGGGTTCCAGCCAAGGTCTGGGTAACCCTTAGCAACCAGCATGGCACAACTCTGAAGGCCACAGCCTGCCAGGTATGTGACCACCTACACACACAGATGTCAAGTTTCCAGGTGAAAGAGCATCGCACTGAGAAACCTTCTCAGCAGTTTCTATCCTGGTCATCATTAATGAGAACGTATTGAGGAACAAACCTTCTCCAGGTCAGGTTCCTCCAGAGCCAGAGCCAGGCCATTATTGTCCATCACTGAAGATGCTGCTACGTCGAGGGGAGTTGAGCCTCGCATGGCTTCAGAAGCTGCACACACACACAGAGAGAAACACACACACACACACACACACACACACACACACACACACGCACACACGCGCGCACGCCTTAGGTTTGTCTGTAGTCAACAACAGGGGGCAGTCTGGATCAGGCTGAAACTGTCTGATCTCACAAAAGCAGCAGAAAATAAACTTTTTTTCACTCCTTTTTTTATAAATCCACTACTGTAGACTATACAACATTTTTGGTGCAGGAATTAGATCCAAATAAATAATACACAACAGATTCTGACTTGTATTATTAAAAAAAAAAAACAAAAACTTTTACATTCTTGTTTGCGTCATTTTTCTCCCAGTAAAAATGACTCATTCGTATTTGTAAACCATTAAAAAAGTCCTGTCCTGCGATAATAAGCGTTAATGCAATAATCCCGCAATTTATTCAGAAGTAATTTAACAGGTTAATGACAGGCTTTGAGCAGATATTAAATCCTCCGTGATTCATGATACGAAGTATGTGAGCTGAGGGATTAGATATCGTGTTCGCCTTCCTCTCCACACCGCCACCCCATGCACAGCGGCCAGGGCTCGGACTCCCTCGGGGGTCTGCACCATGTGACCCTCCCTGCAGCAGCCAGGGCTCAGTGAGTCATCATTTCTGCCCTGCATGCCTAAATAACGCCTTCCCCTCTGCCACGCTTCCCTCTCCATCAGCACCTCTGCCACTCTCACTGACCGACTCCGGCTGCTCTGTGACACATTTCAAGTTGCAGAAGAGGAAAAACCCAGACAGCCTTTAAAAGCCTGTCTCCTCCTTCCAGGAGAAAACTGCGTATGGACAGAACAGAAGAACAACAGACACTGATGCCTACCAAGGCCGACGCTGCTGTTCTCCAGAAGGTAACTCAGGTGGTCAAACATGGCTTTCTGGTTCTGACGGCTAATACGACAGAAGTAGCACAAGAAGCGACAGCAGCTGGCCACCATCTTTGGGAAGGCAATCTCCTGTGAACACACACAGAAACACAAATGTAAACCAGCAACACTATTCAACAACACTGAATCTAATCACGCAACTTCATTTTCACAATATTTAAAAATAGCTTGCTATTTTAAAGGAGGTTCACAGCAATTAATCATTATAGACTACATAATAACTCATGTTACTACAATTCAACAATTTGCTGTTATACCACAGCCTGGTTTAAACAATGCTTGGTACTACAAACCCGATAAGCACCTTCAAACTGACTTCCTCCTAATTCACTGTATATGGTCACAGTAAAGTCAGGGCTGTATCAAGTGGCGGGGAAATGGACGGGAATTTATGAGTGAGACTGAGCCCCTGAATGCGTCCCTGAGGTCTTTATGTCTAAATCTCAGTCCATGCTTGGCGCGGACGGCGGCATTAAATCACACACATCGCCTCCAGCTTCTGTCAGCGCTGCCTGAAAAGGACAGGCTTGAGAGACCCCCACCCCCGGGGCTTGTTTACCCTTCTGCCCTCTCCATTACCGCTTGAGGGTTTTAAGGGTATTAGGTTGTTTTTCTTATCTCATCTTCATGGGATTAACTTGGTTTTCAGTTCAGCACACAACTGGTCAAGTCGTATCATTTAACGAGCTTCAACTACAAAAATGTTTAGAATTGTAAACACTGTAAATAAGATGACGAATAATTTTAACTACCTAATCGTCCATAAGAAATGTTTTTTTTAACTACACAACCTTTTAAACTACTATTACTACTAATAATTATGCTGCCATACACTGTAAATCAATGTCATGTGTCAATAACCCTAATTCTACTAAAATATGTTAAATCTTTTATTATTCACTTCAGATTATAATTTGAAAAATTTGATGGTTTCTCTGGATCCATTTTTATAAGAAAATCGAAAAACGAAGGTTTTCAAATGACTGATCAAGAGTTTAAAAAAAAACAACTGAAAGGGGTCCTTTGCTTTCATCTATTTTCAATAGATATTTTTAGAAAAAGACCAGCTCCACCACAGGAAAGCTGCAGCAGTCGGGTTCTAAAATGCATTCAGTGGTCTGGAGACATCTTACCTGTGACTTGTCTCCTCCCAGCACATTGACCATGACCTCCATCACGGTCTCGTGCATGCCCAGGACTCTCATCAGGTTGGGATGTTGGTAGAAAACTTTGTTGTTCATGATGTCACTGGGATGCAAAAAAAGGGATTTGTGAATATTAGTGCACACTGCACTTCTAAAGAAAAGAAAGTTCATCTCACCCCAGCCCATCGATCATGAGTTTCTCCTCCTCTTGACCCATCCGCACGGACAGCAGTGACCTGATCTGCCCCAGAGATGCTAACAGGTTGATAGCATCCTGTACAGAGGCAGCGCTGATGGTGTAGGTTTTCTTCATGGCCCGGAGCAGCTCCCCGATTCCGTCATACTGTCTCCTCAGCAGGCTGAACATCACCCTGACCAGCTCTGGGTCCTGGATGTGAGACTCCTGAGCCCAGCTGGTTATGGTCTGGGAGATCAGCTCCTTCAGATTTGCTGCAGAACCAGTACTTATTGTGTTAATATATATTGGAACTTATCTGGTATATTTGCTATTTAATATTCCCGTGTCAAAGCAAAACTGTCTGGCTTAATTGGTATTTATAGGAACAAACAGAAAAGATATTATCATTGTTTGTGCTGGAAGAATAGCAGGGGTCAACGCTGCCACTAGCTTTAGAGAATTATTTGTTTACTGGAACAACCAGCAACAGTCTCACTGTCATCAAAATTCATTAACCAGCAAATTAATTATAGTGATTGATTTGGGGCCTCGGAGGAGCTGCAAGGGAAAGAGCCTGGAAGCAATGTCAAGCAGTTTATTGGATTTTTAAACATGTTAGCAAGCTAATTATCGGCACTGTTCCCATGCCACGGCTCTTTACATTAATTACCTCATCATCCTGCACTGCACTGATACAAGAATAAATAACACAGAAGTCAGTCACCCATCTTCATCGCACATAAACTACAGCAGGTTAACGCAGTTATCAACCATTTTGGCAGTTATGAACCGTTTTTTTGATTTAATGTCTAAGAAATACTAGATGGTAGATGGTTGCAGCGATAAACGCAGCACCTCTCCTAATACCGTCATTATTCTGCTTCTGCTGATCTTTGTGTGATTAAGTCAAACAACACCCAGAGCGAGTGACGGGTCAGATTCCAACAGAATTCTAATGAGAGATAAGGCGAAAAAGGGAGAGATATGTTGGAAGAGATGCCCTGGAGGTGAACGTCTCATAGATTCACTGCTGCTGCACATCGCCTCAAATCGGTGGTTTACAAATAGGTGGTGACGCCGTCTGCAAGCTAAATTGCTAATATGTGCACGTAGCCTGGCTGGTGTCAGTTATAAAAATCAGCACGCTCCAGTAGATCTCCACTCTACAGTAATACAGCAGCATCACCTACAAGAAATCAGTGTCAGCTGGAGATGTGACTGAGCATGAAATTTATACATTAGATAATAATGATGAATTTAGGGAACGGTAATGAACCAGGCGATTAAACACTTATCCTCAGTAATGTATGGTAATTACACTGAATCACTTCATTTGTCCAATCACAAACCCTGTTATTGGCACAGGCTACTGTGGGAGTCTGAGGTGACTTATTAAAATGTATGGCAGTCGTCCAGAGGCTGTCCATTAGTCTTCTGTCATTAAAAACACAACTATGCTTTCAGCAACACGCAGCGGGGGAGAATACCAAAAGTGCTGATGCCCAGCCTGGAGCAGTAAATGCATCAT
Source organism: Pao palembangensis (assembly GCA_015343265.1). NCBI lineage: Eukaryota > Metazoa > Chordata > Actinopteri > Tetraodontiformes > Tetraodontidae > Pao > Pao palembangensis. The sequence continues at coordinate 1,888,995 of CM027097.1, forward strand.
TTATGATAGAGAACACATAATCTCTACTGACGTCACGAATTAGCAGAAAGATTCACACCACAGGCAGGTGTGAGGGGAATTGACAGCGTCTGGTGATTTCAGCAAAAAGATGAAGTCCAGAATCTAGTTGTTCTAATGTTCTTGATATCTGTATGGTTTAAATAAGAAGTTTATAATTAAAGTTATACAATTAGAGAGGAGGCAAAGCTCCTGTGAAAAGTGAGGAGGTCACAAATGTGAAGAAGTTTTTTTTTTTTTTTTTAGTTTTGTACATTTTTATGAGTTTAATCCATGTTTATGAAACCGTGGAGTTCTTTGTTACTTACTGGGGGCAGCTTGTTCCTTCTCTGGCTCCTTTTCCGTTTTCTGAGGCGGGCCTTTGATTTTGTAGAGCAAAGCAAGAAGGCGGCCTTTAATCGAAGTGTCCTGATCTTCCTCATCCTCCTCAATGGGGATTCCTGCAAAGGGAACCGCATGAATACAAGCAACAGTTCAAACACTAAAAAGAACAAAGTCAGCAGGATTCTCCCTTTAATACAACCGTTTTAAAGAGTACAGTCAGAAATAATAATGAAAGAACTGCTGGGCTTTACCACAGTGTAGGCGCAGTTCTTCGTGGAAGGAATTGAGTTCCTCCTGGATCTCCTCAGGACAAGGACAGTCCTCTCCTGCACTGAAATTCAACAGGATGTTGATCTGCAGAAGGTATGAAAGCGTAGAAAAAAAGAAGTTAGAAGAGTAGAGAGATAACGTGAGGATGAGTGACAGACAAACAAGCCTGCATGTTTTGCAACAAGCGAATGAGGTTTGCACACAGAGAAGGTGGCATTATTAGAACTAGTCATCTGGTCTTCTGAGACAGCATTAGACACCCAGAATGCAGAGATAATTAACCTTTTCACATCATTTCAAATTAGCTTGAATAGCAAATAGCCGTTCTAATATGGTATTTGTACCGTGTTTGTTTCACTGTTACAAGCTAGCTATATCCTCAAATTCAGCTCAGGATATTCAGGTGTCTATTTCTGGCGTGGCTTTTTAATAAACCATGGGAGGAACTTTGAGCGGTGCTGGAGGACATTGCCAACACCTGCTGTTGACCACTGCACTTATTTTACCACAGAGCTATCCTCACCAGACAGGATTTGCAGCATGAGACCAATTAAATGTCTTTAAAAGAGAGTTTTCAAGTCTTCTCACTCAAAGCTCTTTTATGGAGAACAACTTTTATTAGCATAAGAAAAATGAGAACAGAAAATGAGTCTTTTGAGGTCAAACGAAGCTATGTGGTGGTTTTAAACAGAATAATAAAGAAATGGCACCAGTTAGCTGTACTCATCGCCCTGGGCCCTTCAGCATGTTGACTGTTTTATTACAAACCCATGAAATTGCTTTTAAGGCCAATCACAAGGTTTAAAATCATGATTTCAACTCCTTCAGTGGAGTTCAGAAATCAGTGATCCTGACAAATTATTTAAAAATAAATTAGATGAAGGGAGCGCCACAAGAGAGAAATGATGCCACCAAAAGAGAAACCTCTCTTTTGTCCCACTTTGATAAAGAAACTCCCTTTTTGAACGGTTTCATAAATGGAACCGATGGAACCATCTGTCGTTGATAATAGCAGGAATGTTGTCTGGACACTGACTGGACAAACGCGCATGCAAACACTGCCATAGAGCAGTTTAGCTACTTTAGCACAAGAAAAAGTCTTCCAGCACTGAAGTCATTTTAATTTAAGCCCAGTTTTGGAACTTCTGAAGTGTGGGCATCACCAAACTTTTACTATGGTTGAAAAAAACAAATGTTTATCATTGACCTAAGGGCAGTGACAACTTTTAAAGGGCTAAATATGTCTGTAAATCTGTTTTGAACTTCAACAGTAAACATAATTTACCTTCTCTACATTTGATTTTACCTCAGATGAAGACAAATGTAACCTTTACCGACTGGAAACACTGTTAGGAGCTGCAGAGCAACAGCAGAAAGCAGCAGGGACATGGGACATTGATCGTTTTCTCACCCTCAGGCTCGTGTGTTCATTCTGCTATTTTGCTCCAGTGCAATAAATCAACCACGTTTAAAGATTAGGTGAGGTGTGAACCATTCCTTATGGGCTGGTTTTGCTCCCGTACCTGCTCCTGCGGGGGAGAGCGAAACTCTTTTGTCTTCTTGGCAGTGATGGCGGCCGACATGTTAAGCGCCACCATCAGCTCGTTGTAGCGGAACTTCTGGTTGAACTGGAGCTTGGAGACGAAGCTGTCGGAGAAGGAGACGATGGACTCGATGCGGTGCTTCAGCTCGCAGTCGCAGAAGTACTGCAGAAGCTCGCACATCTGGAAATAAACGGGCAATAATGTGTTGTCTACAGTTACCACAGCCTTCTCTTGCACTCATGCAGTTACTCTTTAATAGCATGCACATCATTTAAATGCAAAATGTATCTATTCAGAGTTTGCAAAAATAAAATGCTAATTAAGAACATTAATATTAAAGAGTCAGAGCAGATTGAATACTTTAATCTGTCAGGAGACGGCAGCATACACAAAATAAGCAACGTGACTGTAATAAAATGTAGTGACGTAAGAAAAATGAGGCAAAACAGTGACAATAGTGGAAATAGGAAAGTTTATTTTCCTCACTTGGCGTTTGACAGGCTCTGGAAGCAGCTTCTCCAGGAGACCTTTAGACGGCTTGCTCTCCTTCGTCTCCTCCTCTCCCGCCTCCACAGCCTTCTCCTCGTTCTTGCTCACCTCCTCCTTCTCTCCAGCGGGGCCAGCCTCCTCCTCCCTTGCCTCCTCGCCCTCCTTGACCTCTCCGAACACATTTGGGTCAATCATGAGGAGGATTATTCTCACCTCCTCGCTGGTGAGGACTCCCATGATCAAGAGCGTTCCAATCAGCTTGAGAATGGGAACAAACTGGTATTGCACGCTCCCGCCCACTGGATCTCGGATGTGCGTGCCTCCGCCCTGCACAGCCTCGGTGAGCATACTGATGGCTTTCTCCTTCAGGATTCCTAGTGGGATCTGGGGGCTGTGGAGGTACTGGTGCCTGCCTCGGTTGATCACCCCGACGGGGGAGAAGTTCACCCGAGGCTTTAGAGAGGTGCTGAGGTCCACGCCAGGCAGGGAGTGGTGCTTGGACTCATCGGGGAAGAGCTTGATGGAGCGGGTCTCATCCGTCACAGGGATGATGAACTCGTTGTTCATCATCAGGCGAGCCTCCTTTGCCGTCTCAAGATGGATGCTGGAGGCCAGATGAAGAATTGGTTGGATTAAAGTCAATTAACACCTGATTTTGACATGTTTTCGCAACATTTTAACCAATAATTGCACTAATGTTGATGCAAACTGCTACCATAAGGGATTATTTTTACTATCCCATGCAAAAAGGAACATATTATAAAACTTTTCAATGAATAATTTCAACCTGATGAGCACACTGTAGAAGCCCTCTCTCAGCATCCCAGACAGGTACTGGTTGTCGATGGTGTAGAGGAGCTGCGACTGGTCTAAATGGCTGCAGAGGGCGTGCGCAACACGGGTGTTTCCCAGCGCACACAGGGCACAGTAAAGCATCAGGGTGTGGTAGTGGAACTTTCTCAGGTCTTCATGTTCGGACAGCTCAAGGATGTCCAAACACCTGCAGCAGACAAAGAGTCAGCTGAGAGGTTCTTTAACACCTTATGTGTGTAAAATAGAGTTTATAATGCAAATAAATTTAGTTCTTGTGCTGTATAACGTAAATGAATAGAGGTGATCAATTCCTTAGCGACGTAAACTTGGATCAGTGTTGTCATTTTTAATCATGCTCAGGTCTTATGTGCAAAAATAATTTAAATTTGAGTTAAGACCCTCTTTGCAGACCTGTTCTCTTCGGGTATGTGCACAGCCATCATCTGCAGCGGCTCCAGACACTGGACCACCCAGCCGTGTCTTTCGCTGACGCGGGCAGTCTCCACGTTGAGGAAGGTGTTGGGCATGCGGCTCCACAGTACGGCCACGATGGTCTGCACGTCCAGGCGTGGCGGGCATTGTGGGACCGGATTCCTGTGTTCGCTCTTGAATATGGCAGATGAGAGCGGCATCACATCCTAAGAGGACAGTGAGTTGTTATTAGGACACATTAGATCATCGTAGTTATAAATGACCAAAGGACGTGTTTAAAACAGACACAACAGCTCCTCTCCGATGTCCCTGACAATATTTCGTTGCTCAGCTACAATGACACACCAGGCGGAGGACCCATCAGAACCAATTTGGGATAAAATACTTTGCTCAAGGACACTTTGACGCACAGTTGAAGCCAAGGATCGACCACAAATGACTGACCTCTTGACCTCTATCCCCAGAGTCCCAGACGATCCATATTTTGAAACAATAAGAACTTACAGAGAATTAGGCGTACTTGTGAAAGATAAAGTACATTTTAAGAACACAAAGAAGCTATTTATTTTTACTCTAACTTAGACTATTTCTGTGGCAGATAGCTTATCAATAATGAAGTCTCATAAGACAAGATAATAAAAATCAACCATCAAAATCAACAACAAACCTTCATCTTGACAAACTCAAACTGGAAAAGGTCTGCAGAGGTCGGTCGTACAAACACAGCTGGGAAGAGCTTTGTGTTGGGCTCCACCTGGAGAGAAAAGAAAAAAACACTCCGCCACTGACCACTCACAAAATACACTAGAATGTAAATGAACAACTGATTAATACTCTTCAATTCAAAAAGAAGCTGAAGTTCACTACAGAATCCAGGGTAGAAAGTGAAAGACAGAAAAAAGACTTATGACGGTTTTATTCTGATGTCCTGTCAGGTCGGTGTGATCCTCAGGGCAGCGGCGTGAGCGGAGAATACTGAGAAGTATTGGTACAGAAAACAGATGGAACTTCAAGACCGGCGCCATTTTCTTTTACCTGGTATACTGTGGACAGCTCCTTGCCGTTGGCCGTGAAGGTGACCAGGCCAGTAGCCAGGTCGATCAGGCAGCCGATCTCCAGGTCAGAGTTGGAGCGACTGGAGGAAGACGGATTGACGGCATCCCCCGCACACACCATGTAGCAGTTGCTCCTCTGGACACTGCAGAAAAAGATACTGCACTTCAAAACTGGAAAGAACGGCACATACTATGGTCTTTGTATGCTAGGAGCTCTTTGCCCTTGACATTAAACTTGTTTTACAGGGGCTAATATGTTAGCTAAAAGGAAAGGAAAACAGGATAGAGGATAGATTTACACCCTTTATGTGGTTACATCCAGTAGGCTGCCTTGTTGAATCCCAGCCAGTTTCTTCTACTGGGAGTGTCTCTGCCCCTTCTGGTTGTATAATTTTATTAAATGATAGGGTGTCACAATGAGATGGCCTCTCCCTGACAGATACACAGAGCACCGCAGAGTGAAGCACTGCTCCAGACACGCTGATTTAAAATGATGACATGTTGGACAGATGGAACTGCAGAGGACTCCTCCACCTCCAAATTCAGACTTCCAAATGTAAGTCAAGTCTAACAGTTTTAATCCTATAATATACCGGATGTTCTTTGCAGCACAGCTGGCTCACTATTTTACAACTCTTTTTGTATATTTATAGCTTGCAATGTCTATTTTTATGTTCCACTGTTTTCATTCCAATTTACTCTGTCTTGTTTTATTGAGTATATTTTACCAGCCCTTTTAAATGCAGCACTGTCTTTTTACAAACATATCCAAAGCTGCAAAACTGTACCTCATTTTTCTATATTTACATGGAAATTACAGTAAATCTATATTCTGAATTTTGGCTTTAGCTTACCAACAAAAGTGTTGGACTTGGAACAAAAAGGGAAGCTTGGTAACAAAAATGAATAGGGTAAAAGCAGGCACAAAAAAAACCAACAGCAGCTTGCCTCTCATGGACGCGTCCTCTCTCGTCTCCCAGGGTAACGGTGACGGTCCTCGTCTTGCCGAGGTTAAAGTTCTTGCTGTAGTAATGGTAGTCAGGGGTGACCCAGCCCACCCACACAGACGCAGGGTCCTGTCCAGCAAACACTCTCACTGAGTGGTAATACTGTGAGGAAATAAAAAACACAGTGGTTCACAAGAGAAAGCTCAGCAACATTTTTAGATGCTTGAAGTATTTTTGAGATTTTTGCTGAGTTACTGTGGTGATGCTTCCGTAGTCAGCACTTCCATCGTCTTTAGGGGGATAGCTATAAAAACAAAACAACAATGCAGAAGAACATCTTTGAACTGGAGGAAGCTGCAATAAAACCAGCGCTTCCTTGCCTCACCTAAATTTGAGCGATTCATCCAGAAGCATGTCTGCAGAGTAAAACTCCACAGGCATGCTCAGCCGACAGTAAAGCATGTCGTTGTTGCTGTTCTGCGTACCAAACGTCTTGTGGGTGACCTTGAGGCAGGGTGGACTGTCTACTGTTCCATCAATCCGCGTCACCTGACGAGTCCAGATAAAAAGTCATCAGGCATCAGGGTACCCAAAGACCTCATTTTATTAAAAATTAAGACCAAGTCCAGCTTCTTTTCACCTCTATGTGAGCGTGGTCCTGCGGTATGTTGACAAAAGTGGGGAGGCGCTTGCTGAACCACATGGTGATCTCCCTGTTCATGTTAACAGCGAAGGGCTCAAAACCTTCCTGGAGACCGCACATGGTGTAGTACTTAAAGGTACTGGCATCCTTGCCAAGGTTCATCCGTCCAATTTGGGACATACCCAGACTGCACACAGGGATGAAACCTGAAGGAAATTCACCAGCAAGATTAGAAAAAAATAGCATTCATTCACTTTTGCATTTTTAGTCAATCAGTGGAGACTAAGGTTGGGCTGAGTCGGGGAGTTCCCCACCGTCTTCTGTCTCAAAGTCAGTAAAACAAAGCTCTGAGCCCTTGTTGGTGATGAGGAGCTCTCCATTCAGGGTGAAAATCATAGACTTGTCCTCCATGTCGATCATGCAACCGACCACGTCCCCCTTTTTCCAAGGGTGTCCAAAGTAGCGGCTTCCTGTGTGCATGCGTCGGCCCTGAGGGAGGGAAAATGTGCTTACTGTTAGAGACACCAAAAACTCCTGAGTGCTGCAGAGTAAAGGCTCACTTACCCTGTAGCCATCAAAGACAAAAACCTGGTCATCTGCTCCCAGTTCCACATCAGGCCTGCAGCCTGGTCGAGCCCAGCCGACCCTCATATCGCCCCCCGTGATGGCCTCAAACTCAAAGTACCATTTGCCCGTCTTCACCGCATATGTCTGCTCCACACGGAACAGACGGGTGGTCTCAATGGTCTCATTGAGCACCACATGAGCGCCTAGTGACAGAAACACAACCAAAACGTGAGACCAGTGCAGCCAACAAACAGGCAGATATGGATAAATCCATGGTAGAGGGGTAACTTACCCTCCTGATCTGGAGGGTCAATGTCATATCCGTAGCCAACCAGAGTCCTGATGGCCTCTCTCAAACTGTCTCTATTCGACTTTTTAGTGCGCTCGTCTAATAGTGCATACGGTACCAGGCGAGGATTACGCCTGCTCTTCAAATCCTGCCACAAGCAGGGAACAAAGAAAATAGAGTAAATTGAAGTTTGGACTGATTCAAAGTTTACACTTAAGTACTTCAATTTCAACCTTATTGCCCACATGTACTAGAAGGAAGAATAATGGCCTTTACCTGCTGGATGCCGTAGGTCCACCCTTGTTTAATTCTGTCTTTGGCCCACACGTTGTGTGCGTTCTCGGCCAGTTTATCAACTAGAACCTCCTGACCTGCAGACAGTTTCACATCAGAGAGGTCCAGTGGTGCAGGCTTATATCCATTAGACATCATGTAGCTGCAGGACAACAAAATAAAGATCAGTTAAACATTGTACCTGAAAACCTATGATTTTATTTTAGTCAGAGAAGAAGCACATTTGATTACATTAGACCACGTTATTAAATCACAGTTTCCTGTTGATCCAGCTTTAGGAGAACCTTCTTGTAAACCTGACTCTTGAATAGGCTTAACATCAGGGTATTTTATTTTCCATTTTGTGGTATAAATGAAAAACACACACACACACTTACTCTTTGGGAAGTTTGATTTTCTTCAGATCATCTTCAGCGTGAATGTTGACCTGAGCAACGTGACAACCGAGAGCGAGCAAGGTCCTAACGAAGAAAGAGAAGTTTCAAACCAAGGACAAACTGATGCAAAAGTCTGAGGACGCGCTAATCTTTGGAAGGTGAGTCAGCAGAACCCTTTGAGAAGCTGCTAAACTTTTAAACTCAGCTCATTAGGCATAAATCAATAGTCGGACCGTCAGCAGCAGTGGCTTCAGTGTGTGGGTGCACAACAGTTGTGCACCTTTAAAAGTGCAGACTTGATGGAAGTGCACTATAACACCAGATTGTTCTACATTACCAAATCTTTTATGTTAGATGACTCAGTGGTTCAATCTAATAGGCTCCAGAGTCAAGATTTCGTAGAAAATCAATACTGGAAATCAGACAGAAGACAGAGACTCTATCAAGCATCGCTTTAATCTCAGCCTTAATCTGCTCACAGAGCTTCAGTCCTCAGCACTTCAACGAATAAAGGATTGCATTATTTTCTCTCTCTTACTTCAGAGTTTCACTGGACATCTGCAGGTTGTAGTTCCTCTCAGTTTCAGGCAGCTTAGAAAAATCCACCAGGCATGGGTGCTGCCTCTTGTTGTCATCGCGGATCTGAGGAGGAGACACTCGCGTTAACGTCTCTGCATGAGCGAATATTAATCTAGCAGCTCAGTGCCCAAAGGGAAACATGATAGAGCACCGCTCAAAAAAGTGGCTGGAGGATTTGTTTTCCATTTGGCCCTGAGTCAAGCCTCTGTGGCTGATTTGGATGAGAATGATAAGTCTTAGACAACAGAGAGGGGTTTCCACAGGCTGCTCGCCTCTGATAGTCCTCTGCTGGGCCATGGGCCTCTCTGAGGCCAACATTGTCATCAGCCCGTCTGCCAAACACTTCCTTCTGTTCTGGCTTCGCCACTGTTCAAACAGATGTTTGGACTTAAACGTTAGAAAGAAATAGAAATAAAACAGGGATTGACCTGATGTTAACCAATTGGATTCAATATTGCAGAAGGGATGTACAAAGCAGGCTCATATATTCAACTTATTTAATTAGGAGGTAAAAGTGATGCATGACATTGTTCCTGGAGTCTGGCTGCACTCCTTTCTTGTCCTTTCTTTCATACGTCAAAAATTTTGAATATAAAATTAATATAGAAACTGCAAGTCAAAATGTGCTGAAGCTCACCCCATAATGTTATTCTACAACCTGACACCAAAGTAAAAGAGAATATTCTCTTTTCACATCCAGTTTAATTAATGATGAAATTAAAGCACAAATCTGATTAACATTGGGATCTACTTTACATTATTTTATAGGACCTGTCATTTTAAAATGAGCTAATTTTGCTTTAAGTTTTTTAATTGTGCTTTAATTGTGCCTTTATTTTTCATGTCAGGAGAGAAGAAAATCCTTGTCTTCTTGACATTTAAATTAAATGCTGGGCAACCCTTTGAGACAAACTCATCTGCATGTCTGCTAACAGAAGGATCGTCACCTCTAGAGTCACAGACAAATTTCAGAGTGACTGTTTCAACATGCTCTGTTTACAATGTGGATTTCTTTGCATGAAATGCATCACTTCTACCTGGTTTACTGTAGCTGTGTGCACCAAAATGCCAACATCTGACAGTTCCACCAGGAAGTAGCAGTTAGCCTTACCTTGCCATATGTCCAGCCTAGTTCTATCTTGTTCATGCCCCACAGTTCGTGGATGTTTTCCGCCAGCTTGTCTCGCACGTCGTCCAGGTGAGGAGGAAGGACAACCTTCCAAAATAGATGAGAAAAACAGAACGCTCTTACTGTTGCCTCACCACGTCAGGGTTAAATCCCTGTATATAGGGTTCTGCCGATCTCTACAAAATATCTTAAAGTTAACATCTGTGCGATGGACCTGCCCTCACCTGACTGGTGTCCACAGGTGTTGGGATAAAGGAGGACTGAGAGAGGAACTGGGTGGTTCCCAGCAGGTCACGGACCCCCTCGTGATCCCTCTTGTAGTCTTTCACGGCCTCTATATGCATCTTTTCTTTGGGCAACAAGGCTTCATAACAGGGAGAATAACCAGCAGGTGGCAAGAACTTAAAATCTCCATGTCGTCCTCCCAACAAGAACCGGACCCTGAAATGAGTAGCTCCATGACATTGGGTCATATTATGACTTAATATTCTCCCTCTTTGGTTCTTTATTTAATGTCATAATAGCAAATCGAGTCTTACTTAACACCTGCAGAGAAGCTGACAACAGGGAAAAAGAAGCCGTCTGTGTTAAAGTCCTCGAACATGCCCTGAACTGGCTGCCCGTTGATCCTGAAGGACATGCTGGGGGCGCCCAGATCCAGACAGCAGCTGACCACGTCATCCGAGTTCAGCAGGTGCTGATTAATGGAGGCCACGGCCCTTGGGATTCGACCTAGACAGCACAGAGAGAAGCAAGGTGGGTTAGATGGCTGTTACGGCTGCAGTCATTCAGAATCTAGGTCGGGATGACGGACAAGGACACGGCACGAGGCAGAGAAGTGAAGAGCGCTTTAAAAGGGAAAACATGAACTGGATGAGAGGAGGTGCGATTACTCTTTTAGGGACTTAAAAGGAGGGAGGGGTGAAATAAATGTTTCAGGATCAGCGCAAAGCGGAACTTTAAAGGACAAAGCCAGTGCTGTCCGTGTGTGTATCGATCCACAGACCAAAGGGGTCCAATAAATCACTGGTTTTGGAAAACTATTTTAATGATCCTACCAGACCACAGATGAAGTCCATCAAAGCTGTAAGAGTAGAGGTCGTCCCCAACGCCGTTGCCACCCCAACCCTCTCCGCCACCGGGGTAGGGGGCGTAACCTCTGGTGTTGGCCCAGCCTACTCTCAGGTGGGTCGACTGTCCAGTCACAAAGTGGTCCACCTGGTCGATCACCAGCTCGAAATACCACTTCTTATACTGGGCGGAACCTTCGGCAACACCCAGGAAGATGTTTGGCCTCATGCTGCAGATGTAAGGAATAACAGTTAATAGCAGAAAGATGTTAAAGTATACTCTATAGAACTAAAACAAACATGTGCACCAACAAAACACTCCAGAACTTTTTATTAGAATACAAGTCTGTATTTATTAGCAATAAGTTATGCAACACAGAACAATTTCAGATCCCGCATAAAATGTCTCCACCTTTACCTCTGGACATCATTAACCAGTCGAGTCTGCAGCAGCAGATCCCTCTCAGGAAGCAGCGTGTCACAGATCAGATTCTGATTGGCTCTCACTGCCACCCCGTTACAAACACAGAGGGAACACAAAACATCTAGAATCTAAGCAAAGTGGGAGGGGGGGTCTAATTAAGGCACATGATACAAAAAAGCACGAGATCCTGCATATGTCATTGCTGCACTAGTACTCAGAAAACAGTAAAACCCAAATACAACACCCAAACGACAGGTAGCTTTAATGTTAGATAAACGTGACAAGAATCTGGTGAACATGTGGTTGTGAACATGTGGTTGAGGCTACTGGACTCGTTTGAGTTCACCTTGTGGTTGCGTCCATGCTTGTAGAGCAGAGAGATGATGGATTCAATATGGGCTCTCTGAATGATATTTAGAGCCTCTGGACTCTCTACCAAGATGCAGTGAAGGACCTCCAGGATCCCTGAGAGGTGAAACCAAGGTTTTATTTATATATATATATATATATATATATATATATATATATATATATATATATATATATATATATATATATATACATATACACACACACACACACATACACACAGACACACACGCACACTCATGACTAAACTGGTTTGATACCTGATGAAGACTCCAGTCTCTCCAGTTTGCTGACTAGCCAGTCCAGTTTGCGGGAAAACTGAGTGCAGTTGGTTCTGTTTCCACGTATCAGAGCAGCTGAAGCAGAAGCACAAAGCAGAAGGTTTCAGACTGAAAATAAAAGCAGATGTGGAATTGAAGGTGCGAAAGCTAGTGTTCAAGTGTCTCCTCTCTCCACTGGGGCCGGTGAGTTGATAAGGCCTGTGACACGGTCTGACGGCCAGATGCTCAGAAAAAGACAAAGTCAATGAACGATTCATGAAGTTAGGCTCACCAGACTTCAGGGAGGGGGAGACCCCACTGTGGAGCGAGTCTGGTGAATGTCGAGTACAAGCTTTTACTCTTTTATAACGTGTGTATGAGTAATTTCCAGACAAGGAATGATAAACATGAGCTCACAGCTGATGCAAGGAACTGAAAATGCCCCCAGAATTAAAAACTCTTCTTCATTAGTATTCATGAATCAGTACACAAGAGTGAAAGTAACGGATAAAATCAGCACCCAGCATTTTGTTAATGGAAGGCAAAAACATTAATTACAGTGCATGCCATGAATGAAAACGAATAAATTCAGCCACAGTGGGAAAGAACTAAATGGCCAGAGGCTGCAGACATGGAGATTTCATGATCACCAACCCAACAGTTCATAGAGGAGGTTAAGAATGTCCTTCCACGCCGCTCCGGCCTCTTCACCAGCCTTCTCCGCAAAGTGAGCAGCACTGTTGTACAGGTTCATCTGGTCGATGCACTTGGACAGTAAGGTCAGCATGCCCTGAGGAGGCAAAAATATGGCCTTAAATACCCTGCAAGTAGTTTAATTTCGAATATATAATAAAGAAAAAAACTCCAAATGCACAAACATCTGGAGAGTGCATCCCTTCACCCACATTTCTTCCACAGTCACACACTAATTCCAGAGTTACGTTGTGAAAATAAACACCCTCATTCATTCGGATTAAAATCAACAGTAATAAACACTGGAAACAGTTCAGTGGCACAAGCTTGAACTCAGACGTTCCTATTTAGCCATATTTCACTGCACATAAAAAAACATAAATGCACTTCGGACCAGAACAATTCGAATCAAGGATTAGGGTTCATCTCCTTTCCCATTTCTTCATGCGACTTCCTTTATTTACATACAGTTGTAACAGTAAAGGAACTGTCAGTCAGAGACTTTGACAACATGAATTGTCCACTCTCACCTCCTCCTTGAAGAGGTCTTGACGTTTGATAAGTGAGCGCAGTAGACACTGTTTCTGCTCATGCTCCAGCTCGGAGTCCGGCTGCTTGAAGTATTCAATCAGGTCATTCAGCGTCTGCAGCACGTCCTCAACGAAACAGGCAACCTCCGTGGACTCCCCCTCTGCGATGCTATCCAGAGCTCTGAGGGGAAAAGCACACTTATGAAACTACAGTTGTGGCCATGTGTGCCATGCGGGCGCCTTTGTGAATACTTGATAAAGTTGGTGAAGAGGAAGGTGGTGTTGCGGATGATCCGAGCAGCGCGGGACTCCTCGTGCTGGCAGCGCTGCAGGATAAGGCCGTCATCCATGTGACCCTCAGAATGCAGGCAGGCCTAAAGAAATATATCACATAGACCCAGAAAAGAGAGCAAAAGAGCTGATGCAAAATCTGCTAAATGACACTCAGACACTTTTTAACATCATTATTATTTCAACATTGGCCTGAAGTCCAGAACGAACCAGTGTTTTATATCTTTGGATACGTGCCGCGAAATGAACTACATCCAAACGCCATCATCCAAACCTTCCACCTCCCTGGTAATGGCCCATTATAACAATAAAATGGTTAGCGTGTGCGTGCGCGTGTGTGTGTAGACAACAATCTTTAGGCCAGCGGGTGAGCTACGTGTTTAAACACCATATAACCCTGCTGAGAGAGTGATGAACACGGACTCTGAAGTGTCAGCGGTGAACTATGACAAACATGCAATAGCTTACTGTAAACACATGTAGATAAAGTAGATGACAGATGCCGTGAAAAAACCTCTGCGGACAACAGCGCAGGTATTACGATGACTTTCACTCATATGGTATGAATGGAACAAGCTTATAATATGTTGATTATGGAAAGAAAATCTGATGAGATGAAATGAAAATTTTAATTACAAAAGAGTATCCCCAAGATTCTAAATTTTGTTATCTCTACATGAATACGCTCACATAACTCCACATTTCTTAACTATAATTTGAAAATAAAACACTTAAAGACCTAATTCTGATATACAAGGATTGCAGGTTTAATCGTGCACTATGTGCCACAGCACGGCGGAGGAAGCTCACCCTCCTCTTCAGAGGTCCTAGACGTGATGATTTGGCATCGGGCGCCAGGTACGACAGCCAGAGTCCTGTTGCCACATGCATGATGAAGCAGACCGTGTCTCCGTATTTGATCTCTGGCACTCCCATGCCGTCGATGTCCCTCTTTGCACCCAGGTCGCTTTTTTCCTGTTGAGTTGATATTTGAGAGATGCGTAAGCGCGGTAAAAAAAAGGGAAAGGAGTGAAAAGAAGGACAGGCAGGCACCGAAATACCACAAACTGGAGAAATATAGCGGTTCACTGATAATGCGATGGCATCGTGCATACAGCAGTAAAAACAGAGTGATGCTGGATGGAGAAGGACTACAACAAGAGTTTGCTTGTATATTAATTTTACAATCAAAAATCTCCAATATTTCTCAGAAGGCTGTGGGCCGTGCAAGGACAGATAACAGAGGGCAATTTCACAGTGCCGTCCGCAGCAGGAGAGGTAGGAAAATTAAATCCGTCAAGGTGCACTCAGAGGGATTTCACAGAACTAGTATAGATAAAGTTATCTGCACACAGTTGCATGCTTTGAGGGGGCCTTACGTTACTGCTCCATTTATGTCCACACAGGGTAACACGGTTTAAAGGATGATAACCTCAGCAACAATCGCCACATTCAGTTAGGAATGTTTGCTTGTTTGTGTTGGATTCTAGAGAATCACTATAAAGGCAGAGCAGAGCTGCAGCCGAGTCGCTAACAGGCCGAACAGGATGGAACAGAAATATTTGCCGCAGTATTCAAAGCTAAGATGAAAGAGTCCGTTCATTCAGTTACGTTAGCAGACAGTCTAACAAGTGTACAATTAGAACTCTTCTACTTCCTCCTCAGAGGAAGCAGAAGTGTGGTGTTCTCCTCGGTGGTCACCCCAGTGAATCAACTCTAACTAACCCTGTCTGCTCTTCCGACTAACTTCATTTCCTCATTTTCTGCATCCATAAATCTCCTTACTTCTTCCTCCGAGCCCCTAGCGCAGCATCCTTCAACTGATATACTCCCTATCCCTCCTCAGTCACCCCCAAAGAGAAGCTCAACATTTTCACCTCTGTGACCCCCAGCTCTGCTTCCCATCTGCTCCTCCATGCCACCGTCTCTAAACCACAAGACATCTCTGCTGCCGCCACTGTCGTGTACAGCGTTTATTCTTAGGGACACCATTTCTCTATCTCAGAGAGGAGGACCGACCTTCGAGGGCCTGAAGCAGAAGGCAGTGGCAGTTGTGTCGGACTTCTCCCGGTCCTGCAGGACCAGTCCACGGTCATCGCTTAGAGCCAGGTAATGACCGGTGGAGAGGTGACGCAGTCGGAAGGCCTGACCCCAGCGGATATGGCTGCTGCTCCAACTACACACAAGAAGACAGGGGGTCACAAACTGCAGATGTAGCGGTTGTGGACCTTTTGGTGACTATCACAGGTGGGCAGTAATAGATGTTTCTGCTGTTTAGTTTCATTAATGGATAAAAATGCATATTTTCTTGATTTCTTTTACATTACCCAGCTCAACCTTTGAAATGACAAATTATTGACCATAATATGCAAATGTGTAATCTTTTACATACTTCATTTTCAGCGACAATCTAAATGAGGAAATAAACCTGCATAGAAAATGGGGACTTTTATGTACCTGCATTGACAGTGTAACCTAATTTTATATGTATTTCAGTAAAAACTACAGTCTTAGTCACACATGATGATGGCGGAAAACTGCATAGCCTTATGATGAAGTATGAAGGATAAAGGAAAGAATGCCAAGTAATTGGTAGCAACATTTGTACATGGGGTGAAACTAGGTCAGGGGCTCGTCTGGATCTGATCTCACCTGATTCTCAAAGGTTCCAGTCTCCAGAGAGAGCGAGCCTTTGATGCTCCTTTACCAGCCTCGTAGTTGACGATCCTGGGTGTGCAAAGAAACATGAAGAATGCACAGTTCTTCCAAAATTCACACTCTTACAGAAACAGCGGATGCAAAAGTGATCTTTCTCTAAATTTCACCCTGGAAATAGGAAAAAACTACTATATGCTTCAAGCAGAGAGCTTCTGCTGCCTGCAAGGAACTTCTTTGATGCATCGTTCAGCAGGTTAATTCTCACTTATCATCATCAAATCTGCTCGCAGTGTTAAAGCAGATATGAACCATTTGCTCCCACACATTCAGCTGGGTCTGAGAAGTGTAGAGTCTGGCTGCTTACCTCTGCATCTCCTCACTGCTTTCCGCTCCTGGGATGGTCAAGCTCTCGTCATGGCCGTGACAAAGACGCATCACGTGTCCGCCGATCAGGTACCCTGACATTTGAACGCATTAAATACTGGAAAGTCAATCTTCAATATCCACAAAATCTGTCTTTTCCACGTGCACGACTCCTTTAGATTCCTCACCTACGGCCATGTTGCCTGATGAGCAGGTGGGCTGAATGTTCCACAAGGTCTGCATGAAAGAGGCATCGACCTGGGTGCTGCCGTTGGAGATGGAGAGGTGCTGCAACACAGACGCACAATAATCATCATTGGATTTAATCACAATTTGGTCATAACTTCAGCCAGCATTCATTCGAGTTTATGATGGAACGTCTTCCGCCATCTAAGTAATTTTTAGCCAGACATTATTATTAATCATCATGACGCGATCATTATTTCATCCTTAAATGATCTATAGCAGGTTTGATATTGAAGGTGTTGAATATTTAAGGAGTTTTTGGGTGAAAGATTTGGGGTGAAGATTTTCCATTACATGAGATGAACCTGGCATGTGGCCAGTTTTCCACTAATTACACATTTCCAAAGAGGAAAAGCTGCCCTGAGATGCAGCTCTGCATCACTCCGTGATGCACGACGTGTCCTCATCTCCCCTCTTTCCCATTTCTCTCTCCTCCCTCCTGAAATCCCCCTGTCCTCTCTTTACCTGCTGAGTTAATTGAGGTCAGGTTTAAAGCTCTGCGAGAGGGAAA
Organism: Pao palembangensis; assembly: GCA_015343265.1. Lineage (NCBI taxonomy): Eukaryota > Metazoa > Chordata > Actinopteri > Tetraodontiformes > Tetraodontidae > Pao > Pao palembangensis. Next base: position 1,906,180 of record CM027097.1, read on the forward strand.
CAGCATTAAGTTTATGCTCATCAGTCATATGGATGCAAAAAAAAGTTGTTTTTCTTTTGAAAAGGCTGCGCATGAGGGATTTACAAGCAATAAGATTTTCGTTTCAGATAAATCTCAAAATGTTAAAAAAAAAATGTCTTGAATCGCCTCGTCACTGAATTTCCAGAGTTTGATATCAAACTTTAAAAAGCGCCTTTTTGTACGCTAAGACATTGAAGAGTCTGAGGGCATCTGTCACGAGAGAAGTTGCTGCTTTCAACCTACCAGGTATCGTTCTGTGGACACGCTGACGAGAATCAGGTCATCTCCGATGCGCACCTTCTCTCCTTCTGACCTCTGCTTGGATGCTGGGTGGATCGTCCACCAGCAGGCCTCTCCTGCACAAACAGAGCCGAGAAGTAGTTTTAATTAATCCCCACTGTTTATGAAGCGGTAAAGAGCCCACGTGAACTCGAGTTCACAGCCCACCTGTTGAATGTGCTTGTAGACCGACGTCGAACGACAGCTTGTCTGTCAGGGAGCGTGATGTCTTCAAACAGGTCAGGTACTGGAGAGAACAGCGAGGTCAATCATCTGCTTTGATCACCCATTATGTGTTAATCATGAGCACAGGTACCCACCATGTTACTGAAGGAGTGGCGAAGGAGGATGGCGTGACCATAGAGAAGGGTCCGGTGTCCACCCCCTTGACCGGCCTAACAGGAAGGACACAAGAGTAAGAATGATCGGGTTTTCCTATAGGATCACTGGCCACTCCATCAGAGTTAGCATGTTGGATGAAAAGAAGTTAGTCACATGTGTTTTCTTTATTCCACGTGGGTGAAACTGCATGAGTTTGAATCAATGAGGTGTCTTCTAGTCAGAGTTGCAAGCAGGAAGTGAAACAGACCCGGGGTGAACATTCACAACTACACACGGAAAACAAACCCACAAACAACCATGGCCGTCAGACAACTTGCCCATTCTCCACAGCTGATGAATGCGGAGCAGATGATACCATCACATCACCATTGAAGTGAAGAGAAAAGATGCTACTCACCCGTTTAACCAACCTCTAGTGGCAAAAAAAAAAACGACAAAAAAGAAAAGGGTTCCATAAGAGGCGACCTCTAAAACATCTCAAAAACTTTTCTAATGTAAAAACAATGGCATTAGAACTCTAGGAGCTTGTGATACAACCCTGTTGTATCACATCTTCTTCCACATCATCTTCCATATCTTCTACCTGAACGCTGCTGCAGGGATGTCCTCCTGGAGGCATTACACATTCCCCAACCTCTTAATTTAGCTTCTCTTGAAGCAACTGTTAATTTAATTTCAAAACGGAAATTTCTCTTGTGGTGTAGTGGTTAGCACAGTGAAAAGGTTCCAGCTCTGATTCTGCCTCTGGTCCTCCTTACACTTTTGGGGCATTTGCATGTTCTTCCCCTTTCTCCTACGCATTCTTTTTCTATTCTCCTTTTCTGTCTTTTTTTGCTCGTAGAGTCCTGCAGCGAACACACCATCGCGGGCTACCACGCTGGCTTTTTTATGACAGACAAAAAAGGAAACAGCATTTGATGAAACGAAAAACTGGGAATAGCACCTAGGAACAGCTGGGAGGCAGAGAGGCTGGGCCGGGGTGAAGAGAGTGCCAGCCTGTATTTCAGACCTGCTCTCCTGCTGACACATCACTGTCAGTACTGTGACCTTTGGTTGGGCAGCCCCACCCCAGTTGTAAGTGCTGTGTCTAGGATTACTTTCTACTGGCAGCGGACTTGAGTCCACTACAAGAAAAACACATTTAATCTCTTAATATCTCTTTTTTTTTTTTAACTGTAAAATAATGTTTCTTTACTTAATAAATTAATTCCTTGGCAAGTCAGAGACATCTATCCATCTGAATTCTGGCCCAACGCGGCAGCAAACATTCTACTAATAGCATACTGACAAAGTTAATACTGTATAAGATACATCGTTTAGATTTAGATCAACTTTCATTAGCGGGTGTCCTGTTTGTAGTTGGCTATACATTTACCCATCAGAGGCCTTTGAAATGGAGAAAATAAACCATTAGGGGTCAGCTAGGTTAATGTAAACAAGCTTAATAAGCATGTTGTCCAACATTAGCATCGTATCATATACCTTGGCCATTTAATCATATATGACTGAATAGTGTCACTCCTCCTAATAATGGAATTTGAATTAAAACAGACTGCAGCTCCCTTGGAGCTGCAACATTTGATCCCCTCATGTTTCTAGTAACTGCTAACGTAACAACTGTCTCAAACAAGTTATTTATATTGCTTTTCATCTATAATCATCAAATGTGTTACACAAGTATTAAAAAAAACGCACACATTTTAAATTCTAGTGCTATTTTCCATGTATGTGCACATGACAACAGACTGAAAAAGCTTCATTTATAATACTGAAAAAAGGTCATTTTGTAACTTGAAAATTCGTTTTCAATCAACAAATTCCATATTCCAGAGACATTAGCAAATGTCACTCTAAATGTCATTCTAAACTTGCTCACACAGTAAAGAGCGACACAAAGCCCAAGGCCACCTTCAGTTACATTAGCTTTCGGCAGCTAAACACCAAATTTATTAGAAACTCAGTTACGGTATCCTCGAAATACATTTTTTTCTCCCAATAAATCTAGGTTACGCTAAGGACATTAGGATCAAGTAAGAGGAACAATGAAAGGTTTAAAGATCACTTGAAAGTGCATGAATAGCCTTTGGAGACAAGGCCAGTGTGACAGCACAATGATTTCAGGACTGCTATGATTTAAAATTCAGACATCACTGAGGCTAAATGTCGGTCCCCGCAGAAGCAAAGTACAACCCACAACTTCTGCCCAAACATCTATACTCAATCAAACATCTACTTGGACAGTACATTAAATAAACATCTCCCAAAATGCAGTACTCCCAAATCAGATGCTGTACACAGATGCAGCTCTTACAACAGTAGAGGAGTTATGGAGGAGTTAGTCTGTCATGCACACTGGCAACATGATGGATGATTGAACTGATGGACCTACCCATTTTTCATGATCAGCGCTCTAGTGACAAACAAATACAAATAAAAACAATGCATAATTATTACAGTGTATATGGCATTCAAAGATACAAATCTGAGAGCTGCAGGATAGAGAAATGTGGACTTGCATTGGAAAGGGGCAGTAAAGGTGATTTCTAGTGATTTCTTCTAGCCAGCACCATGTTGTCTTGTCAGATGTGCCAGCCAGCCAATCTGCGCATCTCAAATTCGCTGCCTGCTAATAGTGCAGGCCCGAACCATTAGCAGAGAGAACTTGTGCGAAACGAGGTTGAAAGGTTTTGCTGTGCATAACTATACAGCTGCAGCAAAAGACATCACAGCCTGATCGGTGTCTTTTCCACCAGAATCCTTGGAATGACTTTATTCTTGTATTGTAGTAAATCAAGGCGTGTGGCGCTCATGTTTCTAAAGCTGCAGCTCTAACCGCACATTATTCATGCAGGACTGTCATAGCTGTTCCTCAACACCAGACATTTCATAAACACTAACATTTAGGTTATCAGTCAGTTGACCAAATTAAATGCTAACAGCTTTTTGGCAATTCACCCCCTTACTTTATCAGATTTCCTCCAGTTAGGAGAAAAAAAAGATAGGATTAATGTCTTTAATTCCCACTTTACTTTGGATGCATTCTCTGCTTAGTGGCGAGATTACATGGCACATAAAATGACTGTTAGAGCGCAGAAGCACAAGTGAGCGCCAAGCTGCATGTGGCCCACCAGACAGGCCCAACGGCTGTTGATGGCGCCGCGGCCGCCTTTAGATCCCAAAATCCTCACCTGCGCTAATAAACACACTTAATGAGCTGCAGCAGAGCCAGGAGAAAGAACACAGCCTGTCAATAAATCAAGAGTCTTTTTACTGGTTTGACATGTTGCTGTTACTTGTTCTGCTTGTGTAATCTTAATATTGTTGCAGTTGGATTTAATCTGCTTTTGCTTTTTTTTTTTTTTTTTTTTTTTTTAACATCTGACAGTTGTATCACCTTTAAAAAGCAGACAGCAACTACCTGTCCCTTCAGGTACTAACAACTGGTCAATTTGAATATGAATATTCAAAATATGCATCCATCAATGGGAAACTACAGCTAATTCAGTCTGAACACATGACCTTACCAGGAAATGTTTGTATTACATTCAACTTCATTACGACTGACATGTCTACACGTAGCTATTTTAGACATGATTTGCACAGCATGGATAGTATGTGTGTGTGTGTGTGTGTGTGTGTGTTATCGCAGAAGTTCCATGTGTGGCATGAATAATAAACAGCTAAAAAAACAAAAAAAGTCCTCGTTTTGTGCTTGTGATGTTATTGCAGACTGGCTGTTGCTGCTGAATGTGTTGGTGCGGACGAGGAGGAGGGGAGCACTCACCCCTTCGCTGCTCTGCCCAGTGTTGGCGAGCATCTCCTGCAGGGCCCGCACCGACAGGGACTGCTCCAGCACAAAGTTGCAGATGCACAGGTCTGGAGGAACATACTGAGAGACAGAAGGAGGGAGGAAAACACACGCAAACATGTCAATGTTTGGGCAGATGTTCAACTATGTAAACAAGTCAGTGCATAAAGGAGGGGTGGTGTGATGGGTAAAGGAAAAAAAAGCTGTATGCTAATGTTGAGGAGGACACAGTCACAGTGATACTGGCTGCAGGTGTCCATATTCAGTAAAATAATATCCCAGATTTGTGGCTATCTAATAATATTCTTGCCACAGCAGTGAATACTTCCTAATATTATATTATATAGATTCATTACACACAGACTGCTGTTTCAAGTGTTTAATTTGTGGTGGCTGATGATAGCTTCCAGCTCATTTAAAAAAAAAAAAACAAACAAAAAAACAAAAACCTAATAAGAGATAATATACATTTGATATACAAAATATCTTTAAAAAGTATTTTTTTTTCATGGCTACGTAGCTCTTTTAAAGTGTTGAGAGGCTAACCTGATTCAGTAGCACAAACCAGCTGGACGAAGGTGGACTACAACAGCACAAAGGCTCTTTAAACGCCACTGGTGCAGATCTTTTTTTTTTTTTTTTTTTACTTTTACATTTAAATGAGCTGTTTCCATTGGCAAAAGCTCCAGCTGAACACCGGCTGAATCTTTAAATGACACACAAGGCAGCAGCGGTGAGAACTTGGAGACGCCTGTACCTGCACTGTCAGGTGGTGACCTTTATCCACAAGTTCCCGCAGATCTTTGGCTTCTCATGAATTATTCACAGACGATTTTCCAATTATCATCTTTCCTCCAGTAAAGAGACTCTCTCACTGGTCACACTGACCTTTACAGTGATTTTCTTTTAAACTCTGTGGGTGTGTGTGTGTTGGGAGGGATTAAACTGTGTTATTTGATGACTGAATTCCAACATGTGCTAGCTGCTCTGAGCTGATCAGATGATTATTTTGCATGGTCAAGGTCGTCTCCTGCTGTGAGTTCCATCAGGTTCTTTCTGTGTGCACATGAGTTTTCTGTCTAAGAGGGATTAGGACACTGTCAGATTTGGAATCTGTAGCATCATTTTAGTTACAGATTCTGAACTTTTACTGTGTTTGTGTTAGAAAATGCATTGGTTCTGTGTGTTATAATATTTCTAAACTTAATTACTCTATCAGACCTGCTTTATACGCCCGCACTCGGATGTCTGCTCTTTATAGCTGCTCCTTTTATAAGCTGCAACTTTACATGAATGTTGTGATAAAAATACATGCTGATTGACTGATATGGAGCGCTCATAAAAGCAGCCTAATTGGACGTTTGGTCACGTCACACATGCCTAGCATAAAACAATAACCTCAACAGTGAACTGATTGATAGGATCTTCACACGCAGCAAGACTGGTTTTAAAGAGAGAAACAAGAAAACGACTGATTCTGTGTTCTTGTTGTGTTCATGTGCACAAATCCATCAGTTCCTGATCCGTATCTGACCCCAGACTGGACTGTTGGGGCTGGAGAGGTTTTACTTGTGCCAAATTGTTACTGACTTGCTCTTAGTAATCGCAGATTGTTTTCCTCACCTTAGCTTCAGATGTGGGCTCCAGGTAGCACAGGCGGTTGCCGAGTCCCTCGGCTGCCAGGCAGAACTTCCGATGCTCCTTCTGGATGGTGGCCACACACTGGAGCACCACCTCATCATCCTGCCAGTGGAGCGAGTAAAGATGGCAGTTAGGACCCAAATACTTATTTTAGGGTTATACAAATGTTTCCCATGTCTTTGTTGTGCTCCAATAATGAGCCAAACCAAGTTAGGACTCGGTGGAATCAAAAATGTATCAGTTTTATTCCGACTGTGGTGTGTTTGTGGGAGATGGGAAACCTCGATTCAATCAGGGCAACTAAATAAACATCTGCATCTGTCAGGATCGAGAGGATTGGCCTCTTTTGGCAAGAACAAACAGATATTGATTTGTCTGTCTGAGTGTGTGTGTGTGTGTGTGTTTGTGCGTGTGCTCAGCGCACATCTATGTTTCATGCCAGCTCACGTCCCACACTAATCTGAGCTGATGGTTGCCATGGTTCTGGCTCCCAGCTCCTTCACAGCAGCATTCATTCAATAGTTTGAGATCTGGCCCGTGGAGCTCCCACAGACTCATGAGGGAGCAGATTTCTAAGACACAGCGGACCCTGAAACCAGGAATAAAACCTTTGAGTGCTTGTGTTCACCCCTATTAACCCATCAGCCAGAGCAGAAGGCCTTCGTTATCATCTGTAACAATCAGGAAACTGGATTGCTAATTGTAATTTCACACATCTGTACTGACGATACAATTTAAAAAAAAGAAAGCTTTAGAACTAAATATAATTTGTGTTTTAAGCACTTTCGGAGCATGTAACATTCACAGAAACACGAGCTGTTCCAGCAGAAATTAGATTGATAAGCTTTTTCTATTATTCTCCTATTTTACAACCATCAACTTTAACGCTGGTCGCATCAAATCCTGATATTTAATAAGCTCAAGTCTGGAACACATGATCAGTCTACATTTTATTTACAACAATATATACAACAATTAGAAAACAGTGATTTAAAAAATCCCTGAATGACATGATGCGATGTCGTCAAAGAAGCATTTTTAAAGCTAACTGAAAGTAATTAGAGGACATACAGTATTACAAACCCAACAGCACGGTGACGGATAATTCCAGCGGGTATTTTTGTAAATGAGCTCTAAAACAGTCCAGCAGACAGTGGCGGTGACAGACTCAGGCGCTAATGCAACACTCAGTGTGTGAACATTAAAGGATGCAGAGGTCAGTTTGAGCTTGGCTGCACTCAGAACAGCAGACTTACAGCTCCGACGACAACTACAGCAGGCCAATGTTGGGCCAGTCTGGAGAACCAGCAATCAATACCCCACCTACGTTAACTGTGCTTTTTGATTAAGGAAAGATGCATTTATCTTCTCGTGTGCCAATGTGAAAAGTTTACGACAAAATGGATGCAACTCTATTTTTCTCTTAGAGGAACATTTGGATATGTTTAAATTAAGAAAAAAGGCTGCTGTAGGTGAACATGCCTGAGCTCTGAGCTCACACTGCAGTGGTCTGTCCGACTGATTTCTGAGGTCATATATTCTGTTCTCTTTCCTAATACTCGCTCCATGTCTCACTATGGGATGCACGCCCTCTAGTGCCGGCCCTAGAGGGCGTGAGACGTCGAGCGAGTATTAGGAAAGAGAACCGGGGTTATGATATATAACCTCAAGTTTTAACCATTTACTTCCAATAACGGTCACCAAGGGTGTACGGTCGCAATTAAATCACAGTTACACACACACACACACTACTCTGCAAGTACTCTAATCTTCTTCTCTTTGGACTGTGGAAGGAAACTGGCGTACCTAGAGAGACACCACACACTGCGATATATATTGTGTTATATTATGTAACCAACTGTAATGCAATTTGGATTCAGGTCCCAATTTTTCTAGCCATATTTCACATCTAATCTTAAAACAGAAAACCAGTGAAACAGTCACAGCTAAAAAGCAGCAGAAGTACTATGTATAGGGAGGTGGGAAGTGCAGGCTTGGGTTGGCCCCTTTGCACAGGTTCCAAGAGCGGGAACTTGACCCTGTCCTCTCCCAACCCAGCCCCGTCCTTGCTAACCCTCACAGTACACCGCTTTGGATCCTGCACACCTGGGCCTCTAAGGAATAAAATATCATACTGGATTGGGCTTTTAGACACTCACACACTTGAGTCAACACCTCAAACAGGATGACAATGTTTCCGCCTGTGGGCCCCTTCTTATTCATTCTTCTTCTCTAGTCCGTTAGCGAGCAGCCAGCTACTGTGACAGACAGCAACAGGTGAGCGTGCATGTGTGTGTATGCACGCGTATGTTTGTATGCGGACCGAAGCATCCACCAGCTGAAATTCGAGAGCCACAGATGCTCTGGGTGCCAAATAAGCCCCCCAAACTCACCTCTCGTTACCACCAATGTGAACTTGAGAAAAGGTGAATCCGCTGGAACCCTCCACGAGGCTATTTTGACAGGCCTGCTTTGCACACTCAGTCGACAAAAAAAAAAACAAAAAAAACAAAAAACAAAGAAAAGCTCAAATAAATAGGACGATAAACTTCTACCACATTCATCTCCTTGTTCACACTCTTGGGGCGGGGGTCCTCCCTCTAAACTGCTCTGACCACTCGGGTGTCGTGTTTCTCATAAATGTCAGGCAGGGTGCTAAGTGCAGGCTGAGCTACGCATTTCCGTGAAGCTTAGCTAACAACATGGAGACCAAAGTGGACACCGTTTAGATGTGCGAGAACAACAGCTGATAAGCCACATAAGGACCAACCTCACCGCCGGCCAGCATTATTATAATCAAACATTATTTTCTGGCATGAGAGCTCTAAAAAAAAAAAAAACCTCATCTGTCAACCTTTTATTTAAAATTAATCCAATTTGGCACAATGTTTGCAGTCAAAGTGCCAGAATTCTAAATATTCTAAAAAGCAGGTTTGCTTGTGAGTTTGTAGCAAGTCTTAAAGAAGATATGAAACAATATATGTGTTCTTAATAGCCGCAGTGATCAATATGTTGTTGGTGGACATCAGAAAAAAATGAGCAAGATGGAAAAAATGAGAAGTGACAGAAGAGTCAGGTGTGCTCTTTGCTAGAAAAGAGCAATAACATTACGTCCACTTGGCTGCGCTCACAGCCGTTTTTCTCCAAAGCCAGCACTTTCTGTCCTGACTGACAGAATTGGGATCAACCCAAACAAAACAGCAGATCAATTAAAGGAGTTGATGTGTACACGTTACGACAGGAAGGTTCTAGTAAAGCTGCGTCGCAAGCCTTTCACACGAGTCCTCACAAAGATATCAAAGCGCAGGTGTTTTTTCTTTCAGAGGCACCATAGTAAGCAAGAAAACTAGCACGGTTTGGGGAGATTTGGGTTGGTCCCCACAAATACTGAAGGTCTTTTGAGGGTTTAGATCTTGTTTTAGGTTAGGTTTAGGGTTGGTGGTGAGGTATTTAAACATACAAGTACAAAAGTGTGTGTGTGTGTGTGTGTGTGTGTGTGTGTGTCATGGGTCAGAATGAATTAAGATCCACACTAATATTAGAAAAACACACAGGATTCTGCAGCTAAGCGGTTTCTGCTCTGCTGTCATGGATCACCGATGCTACGATTTATACAGTCTCCCTAAAACAAATTAAATTTCCTTTCCTTGGTTTGCATATTGCTCTGCAGCTGCTTCAGATAACAGAGGCCCATATCCGTGCAAGGACAAGCCATCCGCCTCAGCGAGGGCTGGAAAAAAAAAACCCTGGGTCCTTTAGCCTCCAGCTAGGGTAGGAAGCTGGAGCTGCTCTAAAAACTCCATCATCTTGTCAGATGAGGACGGTGTGAACGCAGACCGGAGCGCATGTGCACACTGGGAGTGAAATACAAACCGAAGGGAGGAGAGGAAGTGACCTCCAGCAAAAAGAAAACCTTCTTTCTTCGGATCGAAGCTTCTACCGGCTTTGTCCTCCGTCCCGATCCTTCGGAAAGAATATTTAGACACCGACTTCTGACAGAGAATTAAATCCGAATGTGTCTCAGTGCTCTCAAGGCCATCAGCAGATCTGCTAAACTCTCCTCATGAAGGCTGGAAATCACTTCCAAAATCTGAACGTCGTTTCAGGTGCGCAGCTATTAAAGCTGGATTCACGCAAAAAATTAAAGATTCAAAATTTGGTGGGTTTAAAAATGATGAATAAACATTTAATTAGTGGAATTAGATCAAATTCTAAACTAATCTGACAAGTTACCTGTCGTGCCAAACGTAGCTACTTTGTTTTTGTTTTGTTTTGCATAATCAGCTACATGCACGTGCAGTCATGCAGTGGCGCAGAAGCAGACTTGATTTTGAAGTTTGAAGACCTGACAGCACCAGTGGTGGATCAATAAAGGCTTGAGCCAATCAATGCTGATTAACTGATTCATATGGGCAATAACTGTAACGAAAGCAACAACCAGGATATCTGAAAGCAAGAGCTGCCAACACTGAACCTTTCTTCCATTAATGAAAGGAATTTCAGTCCATCAGTGAAGGTAACTATTAAAACTGACTCAGACAACAAACACCATCCTGTTAAATGTCTAATTTTACAAACCGCGCTTGGGGCACCTGGGCAAATATTTAATGCTGTATTGACTCTGGCTTGTTTTCTAATTCAATCAGATTCATTTCAACCTGTAAATTACAGGCCTGACAAAGCGCATGGAACAACAGCAAGGTCAGAACTGGATTTTAAAGCCTGAGTATCTGAGGTCAAATCTGTTATATTATTACTTTTACCCTATAATAAAGTGGAATACATCCAGGTCCTGACTGGAGAGACGTCCACCAGGAGCAAACACTGTTGCTCTGCCCCCACAGTCGGCACCATCAATACAGACCAACCGGACTCGAGTGGAGGAGGTGAAGACCAGCTCTCAGCTCAACACTCCATCTCGGCCGCTGACACTGAAGAGGCAAACTCTGAGCTGGGCTGCGAGTCTGTGAACACTGCGCCATGAAGAACGGCTCTGAACCCAGAGAGTAAAAGGACTGTTTTTGACTAATCTTATCTGCTGAAGTGAAATCATAAAATATGCCAGAAATCATAAACCAGCATATAAAATTAAAAGACGTACATGATACATGATGGGTATCAGCATCATCATCTCATCTGCAACACAAGCAAGAAGAAGCTGAGGCTAATGCTAGCCAATGCCTCAAAGACTGTTTTTTTCATATTTTAAGCAGCCGTTCATGAATTCAAATTAATTTCCTTCTCTGCTGTTTTTCAGTTCTGAGGGAGGAGCAGAAAAGCACTGCTGGCAAACATAAACTGGCATGACGCTTTATTAGGCATGTGTTTAAATATAGAGTCTTTAATCAGCATTCACACTGATGCAGCTACTACGCATTATTTTCATCTATTAAATTTTACAAGTTTCTGTTTTATTGTACATGACTGTGTAGTCTCAAGCATCTCGTTTCCAAATGCTCTCCTAATCCCTATAAAGATGGTGTTAAGGTGTCACTGGTCCAGGCTTGAGCACTGTTGCAGCTGAAGTTTGCTGCTGCGGAGGCCTCTGTGTTAAAAAGGCTAAATTTACACCTGCAGAAACCACACCTTGGCATGCAGAGCATTTTAAGACCTCTGTAGAGTCCAAACAGACCCAGTGGACCTTCTCATTAATCATCACCGGTACCTTGGCTCAATAATTCAATGTTACATTTCATTATATTTTTATTTTTTGGGTAAGCAAAAAAAAAAAAAAAAAAGCCTACATGCTTACAAGGATGCACGATACTTGGTCCTCCGCGGGAGCTTGACATTGGGAAAAAGAATTGATCAAAAGCTGACGTAATTGTGGAACCTAAATGGGTTCATTATCTTGGCAATAGGTGGCAACTGCCCCGGAGAAAATGTAGGAGATAATAAACGTAGGATTTAATGTCCCTTCATGAAAATGACCATTTCTGGCTTTTGACAGAGCAGCAAGAGTGTAAGGACAGAACTGTTTGGAGACTGACCTCAAACTACAAACTAAAAAGTGTAATTTGAATAAAACAGCCATGTGCTTAAATTATCATTATTATGCTTCAGACTTGTACTAGCGATGGAGACATGAGCTAAAGTAGTACATTTTCCTACTCTGTTGCTTTGTCTTTGACAGAAGACCGCATCAGTGCCAACATCCCAAGATTTTACACACCAACGGCAAACTGAGACCGTGTCCAGCGTGAGCGACTCAGAATTCCAGGTCCGCTGTGTGGAGCGCAACATCATGCTGAGCTCTTGACCTGATGATTATCCCATAATCGCCAACAAATTGAAGCAGCAACTTGCAATTAGCACCCTCGTTTCAAGTCTTCCTGCGAGTGCACAGTGAGCTTTGACAGCAGGGGTCTGTGCACCTCAGGGGAAGGCCCTCTCCTCTCGTATTGCCGTTGTCACCAAATAAGCAAGATGTTGTTGTGACAGTGGAATCTGAGAGGTGTGGATCAGCATATCACTGGCAACACAAATAGTTGAGGCTGTTAAGTACAGGCCTGCGACCGACAGCAAATGGGGCTTTCAGGGGATTACATGGGCAATACGTCAAACAGTGGGGGGCAGAGGGGGAACGCACGTCCAGGAAGACAAATGGACATTGATGCAAAACTTTAACTGAAGGTAGCTGAATGCTAATTAAAATGCTTCTGATACTATACAAGGATAATTTTACATTTTATAGCCTTCGGACAGTTTTCCTTGTCAGCAAGTTTCAAAGAATCAGGACACAAACTAGTCAAAAGCAACGCTAAGTAAAACCCTTGTTTAAACATCGGACTGTTATTTCTTCTCTATAAAACATAGGCTGCAGCAACTGTTTCCGTGCTAATGTTTCTCTTCCCGTCTTGCAGCGGTATTGCTAGCCGAAAAGGAGAGTTTTTATTAGCCAGGCTTCTGACGGCTGCACTGTGAGGCTAATGTTACCATCTGCTGGTTTGATGTATAAAACACGAGCACAATTTAGCGGTTAGCATGGAAGCCTCGCAGCCAGAAGGCTCCAGGTTTGATTCCGGCTCAAACCTCCAACACATTGTTTCCACAGGACCTTATTGGCACTTCTATTTTTTAAACTAATACTACAGTGATCACCTGACCTGCTGCAGAACCTGACACAAACAAACTTTATCAACATTCATGCAACAGTTTCCACTTGAGAGCACAGACTCCCAGATGCTACACATACAGGAGGAAGGGGCCCCAGCTGCTGGGAGCCCACAAGACCAGCAATAACCATGTTTAATGCAAGAAATTGTAATATATTAAACTACAACAAGAACAACTTCATGTTAAAACAACCCATAAAAATGATCTGTAATGTATGATGACTTTGCCTCCCCGGTCTTTTTTGACCCAGCTGTGGTGGAATCCAAACGTAGACTGTTTCTCACTGAACAAAACCAAATGTTTCTATGGTGATTACTGCAGCACTGTCTGCAAAATAACCCCCAGTCTGCAGGAGAAGAAACTGTACTGCAGCACCACCAAGATGCATCAGAAGACATGTTTAAGAAATCCAGAATGGGGACTCAGAAAACCCTGGACACGATAACAGCAGAAATGTCATTTATTATTAGGTGCTTGAGTCATCAAACCAAGGGAACACGTCCTAAGAACAACAACAAACGGCACCCATTGACTGGGGTAGGTGCACACGCCTACGGAACATGTTGCTGCTGCGTCTTCTTGCTCTTCACCCACCGCCAGGGTTACAAAAGGGGAAGAATACGCGACACAAGCCCCTCCACCGCCACTGATATTCCCACCACACATCACACAAGCTGTCATATCGTTTACAGGGATAAATGCTGTGCATAACCACGCAGAGAGCGCGGATCTGCGTCAAACAACGAAAATAGTCATTGCAGGGGGCAGTGGGCGTGCGTGCGTGCGTGCGTGCGGGACGAACTTGGTGAAACTCTTCTATTTCACAGGGGATCGTGATTAAGACGTCCGAAGGAAACGATGGTGCGTGCGACGCTTCTGCAGAGGGAAAAAGGAGCGAAAAGGTGGCGGATAAAAGGGGGCTCGTATGAAAAAGGCTTTTTTTTTTTTTTTTTTTTTTTTGCCTCGCACCTGCAGCCACATTAACATTCCCCACACCAGAGTCCTGTCGCCTGGTGCGACGGCTCTTGGGACACCGCCATGCGTGAAGCCTCCCCCGCAAACTTGATGGAATAACTTGCATCTGCGGTTGTGGCAAACGAACGCTCGCCTCCGCCGCATCTAACGGCGCTAATTGAGACTGGCGGAAGTGCACGCCACACACACGGAGCCGACGGAGCCGTCTTTACTCACAGTTCTCAGGAACTGGATCTCGTCCTCCCCTTCTCCGCCTTCAGCCATGGCCGTGGAGGAGCCTGCTCAGACTCTGGAAGCCACCGCTGACTGCCGGCAGAAAGGCGACGCTGACACTCTCAAACTGATCTCAGCGCAGAACTCGTCCACAGCCATATAGGGCAACCCGGCATCACCCCCCACTTCTCTTCCTCTCCCTCTCTTCTTCGCTTCCACCACCACCACCACCCCCTCGTTCCCTCCCTCCTCCCAGACGCCAACAGCAAGACTCAGCGGACGCAGGAGATCCGTAGCAGGTGATGAAGACCATGATGGTGATGATGTTTGTGTAAGTCCAGAGATGATCCTAAACTTTTAATAAAATGTGAAAATGAATTGATCAGTACTCTAAAGTGACCATAGGTGTGAGTGCGAGTGTGAATGGTTGGCTGTCTTTGTCTTAGCCCTGCAATAGGCTGGCTACCGCCAGGGTGTACCCCGCCTCCCGTCCCTTGACAGCTGGGATAGTAGATGTGGATAAAGCAGGTATAGAAAATGGATGGATGGATTGTGAAAATAAGATGAAAGTTGGCTTCATTGAATGTTAATTCAAACTTAACCTTAATTAACCTCGTAATTCATTCAAATCTAAACGTAGAATTTGGTTTTAAAAAGACTTCTTTTTTAATTGTATTGTTATAATTGCTCATATTTGGACATTTTATTGAGAGAGAGAGAGCGAGAGAGACAAACTAATTCCTGCTGAAACATCACTGCCATCTAGCGCTCATCCTGCGTACTTGCTCATTTCCCCACATGTGATAAAGAATTCCTTCAGAAAATAAAAATAAAAATCGTGGATCCAGACTGTAATCTGAAACACCACCAAAATCTACTTATCTCCCATTATCAACATTTTCTAAATGCCGGCAAAAACAATCTCCTTGGCGGAGGTAAATAGTCTATCACAGACTAGAGTAGTACATTATTCATAAATTTATCGGCAGCAGATATCAACATACTTAAATAAAAACACTATATACGTTATTACGGTCTTACCTCTACTTGTAAATTAATTCGACTTGTTAATTGTAACCAGTGACTGTTAGTCATACGTCAATGTGGTCAAAATACCTGACTCTGAAATTATTAGGCAATTGTCCAATTAACCAAAAGTTTGTTGTTCGCGTTACTTCTTCTTCTGCAGTTACCGAGTAGCGCAAGAATGTGTGGGCTCCCTAGCGCCCTCTGCCATGAGTCAGGCGTACTGTTTGCCTCACCTGGTGACTTTTTTACTGCGGTTTTATGATTAATCTGCGAGCCTAAACGTTACAGAATACATTTCATACATTATCCAGAAAATGGAAAGACAGCATATAATCAGAGTGCTTGAAAGCATTTTTTGCGATATACAGAGGGACTATTTGCATCGCATGCAACACAGTTTCTGAGGAATTACACAACCTGCTGAGCTGGGACATGCGGAAACTATTCAAATTAGAAAAAAAAAAAAAATTGTAGTCTTGGATTCGAACGGAAAAGGGGTTTACAATGCATACCAGCTGACAAATATCAACATTTATTATATTTTATAATTAACTTTTTTTTTTCCTTTTCAAGATTGACGGATGAGGCCCTGTCATCCCTAAATGCGCCTCACTGGCTGAATGCTACATAATGTTATGTTATGGTGTGCCAAACTTTCCTATATTCCTACCCTTAGACTCTAGTGTATGCTGATAGAATTATTTCAAGTGCAGCAGTATTTGTACTTCTCATACAAATATCAAAGTTTCTCTTTCTATAGCCAAAAAAATAATAATTGATAATTTACAATTGATAATCCATTCCATCCTGGAACTGGAAAGCATTTTCCCAACTAAACTTTTGATGTTACAAATGTTATCTGTCAGCTTTCTGCTAACACAACTTGTGATTTCCCTGCAAAGGTCAGTAATCCATCACAGACAGCTGGTCAGATTAGTCTGTTGCATGCACTGTCCAGAGTGGCTCTCAGCATGGTGCTGCACAGAAAAGCCTCCCAGGAGGACCGATGTGACGCTCACGCTTCAGGCTGGCAAAGAAAAAAACATGTTCTCTGGAGGAGGGAAACTGTTTGTTTGCACTTGTTCCAGCAAATACTTAAGAGAGTATTTTTGAAATCCTGTTAATTCTGCAGACAAGCAATCAAAATGAAAATCACCACATTTGGACGTCGGTAATATTCATTTCATTTTGCTGCCACTTACTTTGAATTTACATATTTTACATGAACGGCTTGTTATTTAAAAGTAAATGAGTGTTTAGTGGGCATTTACTATGTTTTAAATGGCAGTGGTAGTCATTGTTAAGAAGATCTCTTTAACATCATGAGCACGCACTCACACAAACAAACACACACACACACACACACACACACACACACACACACACACACACTGTCCCACTAACAGTGGGACAGACATATGTGTCAGGGTTAGTTGGTGACTTTTTAGTGAATGCACACAAGAGGATTACATTAATTAACAGTAAATCCGCCGTCTGTTTGTTTATGTTCCCCCTCAGCTACCTGACAGTCCTAAGTGCCGATTGGATCAAAGGTGCGCACGTTGGTCTGGTGGGTCGGCCGCCGTCTTCTGTTGATGCTGCAGACGGAGGAGAAACCGTGAGGAAACACCACAGATGAGTGTAAGTGAATTAGCTGTGTACAGTATCCGTTAATATTATATAGAAATGCAAATTAATGAAAGTAGCCA
The DNA here is from genome assembly GCA_015343265.1 of Pao palembangensis. Taxonomy (NCBI): domain Eukaryota; kingdom Metazoa; phylum Chordata; class Actinopteri; order Tetraodontiformes; family Tetraodontidae; genus Pao; species Pao palembangensis. The sequence goes on from CM027097.1 coordinate 1,923,313, forward strand.
TGTACTCTTCTACATCTTTGAGTAGCTGTCGTCAGACACCCCTCTTGAGAACATAATTTCCTCTTATTTAAGAGAAAACCAGCAAATATTACTGGGACAAATAGCTGAGGATTCCTTCTTAATGTGAGTGTTTTTATTTCTTATCGATGTGCGCTTTAGCTGTATTTATGAGAATTTTCTGTTAAAAGTTGAAGGTATGCTCATACTGGTCTAAAACAAGTAAGAAGACTGCATCTCTCTGCTTCTCCTTCAGGATTGAGAATATTTGAGTCTTTGGTCTTCCCCTTCCATCAAATGTATGCATTCACGTTGTGAAGCTCATGATGGAGAGCATCCACAACACCTTACGCCTCTACATCCCGCTCAGCGAGAGGAGCTGTGTTAGCCCACCCCTCTCTCGCTGCAGGGGCACAGACTCCCCCTTTAGCGCCTCTCTGAAGCCCCCGTGGGGGCTACCTGAGGAGGAGGAGGAGGAGGAGTGTACAACAGAATCAGAGAAGCCATCATTCCACCTAGCAGACCTCAGAGAAATTCTTCAGGTGTTGGATGACTTTTGCGAGATCCGCCAGCTGGCAGAGCTGCTCCGACTGCACGTCCACTGTCAGGCTGTTGTGGACATGGGAAATCGGCAGGGGGTGAAGGTGAAGCCCTGCTGGGGTGGTTTTGGTTTCAATCATGACAGCTTTCCAAAATCCAGATTTCAGGTCCTGAAAAATCGGAGAGCACAGGGAAGAGTTTATACCAACAACAGGATAACAGTCAGGCTTCCACCGGTGCCTTCAAAGACCTCCTATCCCTTTGGGGTGCGGGACTCACAGATTGTCTGTAGGTCTCTGTCCAGGAAAAGAAGAACCATCAGAGGCCCACCAGAGCTGCAGCCTTCGTGGAAAGCAAGGACTGATTTCCCGTTTAAAAAAGATCTCTCCTCCAGAAACGGTTCATCCACCATCCTCGAGTCTTCTCTTCCTGACTCAGACACGGATCAGTCTGAATACGACAATGAGAAATACTCATCATCTGGTAACTTGGAGAACGTGAGGATCACCAAAGACGATGACAGACGCGCTCCAACAGCCAAGAAAATCCAGCCAGGAGGTGATGGAGATTGGCCAAAGACAGCAGGAGAGGAGAAGCACTCCTCTCTGTGGATGAAAGAAGAGAAGGGAAATAAGGCCACAGTGCAGAGGCTGATGGGGAAGATCGAGGAGATAGAAGGCATCATACATCAGGTGAGACTCAGTTCATGCTGGATGGATGAAGGTGGCGATGGCAAGGATGAAGCTCACTTTGTTATGGATGGAGATGCTCATCGGGACAACCTGAAGTGCAGAAAAATGTTCTTCCAGAACACCAGGTACCGTGATGATGAGTGCCACCTTAGGGAGTTTCAGGTTCTGGGTGAAGCTTTGAGCCGGAGTCTACGTCAGGTCCTGAAGATGGAGGCTGCAACAGCAGATAGAGACCCCGCCATCGAGACTGAGGAGATTAATCTGAAGCCAAACCACAGCAGATCCACAAAAAGGCCTCTGACTCATTCTCAAGACTTGACCTTTGCTGAAAGCATCTCACCCGTCCTGGCTCCTCTCCTCACATCTAGTCCATGCTCTCTGAGCCCGACTGAGCAGCTGGAAAAATCCACCTCTGAATGCCACAAGCCCTCTACCAACTCAGACAGAGACGGTTCATTATCCCAACACTCTGGACACCCTGAACGCGTCCCCATAGTCCTGGAACATGGTCGAGAGAGATCTTCCCAGGAGAACCTGGACCTCAGTGAACAGGATCAGACATCCAGATGCACCAGTGAGATTGGTGATCTGCTGTGTTCAGGTAACAATGCTAAACTAATGCTAACTCCATTTATTTACTTCTCTTTATCTGTAATACATGTTTGAAAACCATGGGTTTGTCTAAGTTTAGTCAAGAACAACATTTACCCCTGAAAAATACATGGTCAAAAGGTCCTTGAGTAGCTTAATTTTAAAATGATTTGACCTTTTTGGTCTCTCTCTCTCTCTCTCACAGACACACGTGCACGCACACACACCTGCTCCCTAAACAGAGAATATCAGCTCAGAATTATGAGGGTGCAAACACGTGCTTAGTGTTACTTCATGGTTAATCCACACGCACACAGAGATGTGTTGGTTGTTAAACAGCAAAGTAGTTAATACTTACAGACTGCTACACATCCTTCAGGCATCTCACCTGTGAGGAAGCTGCTACGCGTGTGTGAGCATATTACTGTGTGTGTCTGACTGTCAGGACTCAGCAGGTTTCACTCCACTACCCAGCTGCTAGTATCCTGCTGTCATGCTCACATTGCTCACCCAGCTCCTCCTTCAATCAACCAGATTTGCGGCGACCATGAATGTAATTACAGGAATTTCTGACACAATAAGATTGCACTGGTCTGCGGGTTCTGCCTGTGTCATTTAACAATGAGTCAGTCATTATTTGGTTGGCAGCATTTTTACCTGCATTACAGATATTCCGGGAAATCAAAGAACCCTTTAAACAATAATAACTAAAACAACATATCCATGAGGAGGTTATCATATTAATGAGAGCCATCATTATCATAATAGTAGATAGTACAGATCAATGTTACCACCAATGCACACTAGTAGAGAACTGTTTTCCTTCCTTTTCTCATCTCATAAATGACCACCAGGGGGCGTTTTGATCTGCGTAGATGGAGCGTTTATTATCTCAGTTTTCGTATCTTGAAAAAAAAAAAGCCAGAAGAAAGTCATTAAAAGGCTGCCTCTGCCACTTTATAACATATGAAAATGGCTCTTTGACTCTAGAAGACTTAAAGAGGCATGTGAGCCTCCTCTTGGTCCTGGTGGCGAAAGGCTAAGCTAGGCTGCAGCAGGACATCTGGCAGTCCAGATAGGATTAAAGTTCTGAAGGATGATGCTGATTAGAGTGAGAGGAAGAAAAAAAGGTCCTTGGAGGATTATTCCTCAAATCTAGCATGCTGAAAATGCAGAAATGATAACACATTGCTCGAAGCTGTAATTTGGCTCTGAACATACAGAAATGCGAAGTGATACCGACAGAGTTCCTGTGGAGTCGTGCACCTCTCACAAAAGACAAAATTTAAAGCAGGAAGTCTGGCAACAAGTAAGAAAACCCTGAGCACAGGAATGTTGAGGTTGACCTGCTGAGCATCAGCATTTCTTGCTTAAGGGCAGTTGTAATATATCCCATTCTTCTGGGATTTAAATTGGACTTTATTCTGTGCAGATGAAGCTCTGCAGAAGCAGGAGAAGACCTGGCAGCAGGAGGTGGAGGAGTCGCTCTCCTTTTGCAGTGCACTTTCTAACCCCTCCAGACCCAAACACATCGACTTCTTGCGCATCACAGCCCCTGAGGATGACCTCATTGACACGCCGGCGCCCAGCCCTCTCCCGCTTGTTGCTCAGGTGAGTAACTTCCTGTTTGACTGTGGGTGTTCTGTAATGAGCAAAGTCTTGTCCTCAGGTTGACCGACACCACACTCGAATCTTTTGGAGACCGGTGGCTGCCGTAGAAGTGTGACAAAGAGTTCCTTGTGGTTACATAACAGACAGAATTGATAGCATTAGTATATAGGTGAATTGCATAAGCAATGGCATCTGTACTAGAATGAAATGGTATTTTATCCAGATTTAAATCTTTTAAGCTCCGCCTCTCCGGCTGTGTACAAGAGTGTGTGAGAAGTTGTCAAGGTGGAAACTTCATTGTTACTTTCTTTCTATTAGTAAAATATGTATTGACCCCAGTCGTTATAGGGTCAGACGTGAAACCAAAATATGTCAAAACATTTTCTTTGATGGCATTTTCAGCGTACTCAAAGACGTTCCTCTAATGTTAAGAGAATTTGATAAATGTATAGTGAAATGAGAATAACTGAGGCTTAAACTGACCACAGAAAAGGTCACATGATGGGAAAGTAAAGAGTGTCAGGTGATCTGCTCCATAATCTTTGGAAGCTCAGTCAGAATGTCAATAAGAACAGCGTCTGCAAATGTTGGTGTGGATGAATATAAGATGAGACGTGACTACACACACCCTCCACAAACGATGTTTACTGACTGACTGCGTACTGAATTTCTGTTGCCTAATGCTGCTCAGGGGTATTGTTCAGTGACGTGCTGTGTTTTCATAAGATAATCTGCCTTTATGCCTATTAGGTAAACACAGAGGTCACAGTGATCCTCTCTAGAAATGCAAAAGCTTTATTAGCATTTCAGCATGCAGGATCGCACATGGAGCAGGAGGTTTAAATGTGTTGCTTTTTCTGACACCCACAGTGACTTCCATGTGTTTTTTCCTGTTTTTCCTTTGGTTTGTTTTCATTGAATTTAGTTTCTTGCGTTATGTATTCATACTCTTACACAGATGGCACGGTCAAACTTTCTTTTCATCACATTGTGCATTTCCACTTTATTAGCATAGTTAACTGTAAGTGTTAAGTTTAGAGTTGAGTGTGGCGTGTTTAGTTAACATAAGGTTATTTTATTTATTTATCTACAGATGAATAGAAGAAACCAGTAATCTCTGGAAACGTATGTTGTTAAAGTTCATGTGAGCGGATTATGGGTGCTGTGTACGCAGGGTTGGACCTGGATTATCTGGGAGTTTAGAACCTGCAGCGAAGTGAGCCCTCAGTGTTGCTGTGGACTTACAGGACAAATGTTTAACCAGTGATCCCTGGCAGTCCTATTTACCCTCCTCTGGCTCTGGGTGTGGCGTCCCTCCATCTGCTGCTGGGCGGCCTCCTTTACCTTACAGCTCACGGATCTGCCAGGGTGTTGTCCCAACAAGAAGCCAGTGTCACCACCTGCTCCCAATTACACCCTGGCAAGATGCGGATTGTCGTCCAAGATGCAGCTCGGTAAACCGCTGCAGTAAGACGAGGAAAGGGAGCAGGAGGCCGGAGCGAAAGCAAAGATTTGGACGTGGCTTTGACTGAGGCGCCACTACCGTCAGAGCGCTTCACTTTACTGACCGCCTGATTTGGCTTCAGCTGGTTTGAGGGGCTAACAGCTCTCCCGTTTAAGGTTTGGAAACATTTCTGGTGAGAACTGAAGGAGATTTTATTCCTGGATAGATCTGTTTCTATTGCAACACTGGCACACAAACAGGTTGGGATTTCTTGTAAACGATTACTGATCACTGATGCGAGTTGCATGAAAAGACTGCATTCTGCACAGAGCTAGACACCTGTGACTCCGTTTTTTTACTGATTAATAATGTCATGTTGAAATGAAGAAACACTTTTCGGTGCCTTCTCCCTGCAACCGCAAGGCTCGACACGTGGAGGAGCAAAAGGTCATCCTAAAGATCTTCAGGGCTCTCTCAGAGGAAGAGGAGGAGGAGGAGGGGTACACCACACAAGGAGACAGCGAGAGAAGTTTGAATATGAAGAAAAATGATGATCGGGGCTGTGAGAAAGCTCTGAAGTACAAGAGAAGTTCTCTGTCATATCTTCTACTGCCTCCTGGTGGAGAGGAAATCTCCTGCGACTCAGAGGAAGCAGAAAAAGGCACCAACATGACAGACGAAGAGAGGAATCACACAGAAGACGGCTCTGAGAGTTTTGGAACAGAGCGAGAGCTGAATATGCAGAATGAACGCCAAAATGCAGCAAACGATTGCGGGTCGCAGCAGGTTGCCTGTCAACACCTTTCTGACTGTAGGCTTTCAGATCTCAAGCAGGATGATGACGGTGGAAGAGAAGCCAGACAGAGACTGAGGAAACGATCTGAGCATTCAGACGTGACTTTTGGCGCAAAAGAAGCTCCAAAAACTTCCTCATGTAGTGCTAAAAGTCGAATCGCTCAAACTGGGCCAGAAGCTGGAGAGCAACATGGGTCTACTGGGAAACACACACTGGAGCAAAGTGCTGAACATTTCTGCTTGGAAAATACTAATGAGGAGAGGAGTGGTGCAGAGGAAGAGAGCAACAATAGGGAAATAAATGTGTTTCCTGACCGTCCTTCCAGCCCTAAAGACACATCCTTAAATATTTACATTACACCTTCAGGCATGGCCAGAAACCCTCCACCTGGGACCACCATCTCTAGAGCCACTTACTTCCCAGGTTCCCCCACAGAGAAGCACGTCCAGCTCCCAGCACTATTCAGCGGGTTGAGGGTCCTAAGGAAGGGGGTGTTGGGACCTGAGCATGACATCGTGGCCCAGATCAGACCCCCGTCTCAAGGATCAGACATAGAGATCCTCCCCGAGAAAGAAGGGGACGCTAAAGGGAGCATCCTGGAGCAGATCTCTAATTTCCTGAATGTGGAAAAGAAGGGTATTGAGAAAGAGGAAGAGGGGACTGGAGACGATGGTGAGAGTAGAGAAATGCAGACCGAGGAAGCTGCAGAGGCTGCATCTGAACCTGTGAAACCCGTGTCCAGTGCAGAGGCTGCGTTCGATGCCTTTAAGGCTTTTTTCAGCCCCAAACCTCTGAAAAAAGACCCAGGAGACAAAGTGGACCTGGAAGCAGGGAGGAAGAGGATCAAAGCTGAGAGGGATGCACTGCGGGCACTTTTTGAGAGACCCTCAGTTAAGAGCTCAGAACAGAAAGAGTCATCGGATCACCAAGTAGGAACCACCTCTTATGGATCACAACATAGTTTAAATTAAATAAGTATCTGCATTCTGGCTTGGAATTTTAATATTTTGCTCCTTCAGCTTTTAAAATCAACAATAAGTTTACTGCGATCAAATTTCAAATTTAAAACTTAAACTGATTATGGTGAAATCATTTCAAAATATTTCAAAAGTTTCAAAAGTTTCTCTCTTTTATAAATTAAAGGTATTTTCCAGAGTGATAAATATGAAAACAAAGACTGACATCTAAAAAAAGATGAAGACTGATTTTTAACTTTGGGCTGGTTTTTGTAAATGAATAAGCCCTGTCCCTCCTATTATTTACGTCGGTGAATAAAGTTACAATTTTCCTCCACAAGTTCCTCCTAGTTCTGCCAGAGTTCTGACATTTATTTGTATGCGTGGAGTATCTCCCAGTATATAATGAACAAAATCCATCCTGTTCTGTTAACTCAAGGTAGAAACATGCGGCACAGCAGAGGAAGAGGAAAGAACACCCGGTCGCCTACAGGCTGTCTGGCCACCATTTAAAGAGGAAAAAGTTGGGCTGAAATACACAGAAGCAGGTATGCTTTAAAAACCACTTTAAGACAGCCTTAGCTGGAAAAGTGCTGGAACACACGTGTGTGCACAGACCAGTTTATCGATGTCTCATCTCTGTTGTTCTCTCAGAGCACCAGGCAGCTCTGCTGCAGCTGAAAAGAGAATTTAAGGATGAGCTGCGGAGGTTAAAGGTCAGTATAAAACCCACACTTTAAGTTCATCCTCTGTTTTGTTTTTTTTTTGTTGTCTTTTCTCACTGAACATGCAAAGCGACAGGCACCATGTGTAACTTTGATTATAACCTTCCCCCTATTTTCAGGAGGACTATGATCAGAAACTCTCCATTCTGGTAAAGACAAATGAGGACAATGTAGCCCGTCTGGGGTTGTCTGTGGCCGAGCTGCAGGCCAAACTTGGCCGGGTTGGGGCCCGTCGTCATGGGGAAGTCAAAGATGTTGCAGTATCAACAGGAGATGACGCTTTTAACACATCTTTCCGCACAGTCTGCATCCAAACTGACAGAGAAACGTTTGTGAGGCCTCCTGTAGATGAAGACAATACAGGGAAGCAACAGCAGCAGAGGACGATCCCCAAAAAGCTGAACCTGACCTCTGTCGGTCTCGGCCTGGCCGATGAGAGGGATGGCGTTCTGTCTTCTTCCTCGTCACATGACTTTCAACCAGAACAAACAGCTTGTCACCACTCCTCTACCAAAAGAAATAATCTGCCACCACCAAGTTTGCCAACCCCTGAAAGCCGCACGCAGCCTTTCAATGGCCCTCCACCACCACCGCCACCCCCACCTCCTCCCCCTCCACCTCCACCACCCGGTGTAGCTCCGCCACCACCACCTCGTCCTTACAGTGATGGTTTCATGGTCGACAGACCTCCAAGAAAACCAGCAGTGGAGCCATCACGACCCATGAGGCCGCTATACTGGAACAGAATCCAGATCCAAGACAATAAGTAGGTCCAGAGCCAAACGCACCCTATATTAGTAGAGTTATTCCACCATCATCAGGAATCATTGAAATTTTCCTTATCCGTGAATATTAAACACAGATATTTCCTTCCTTTTCAGTAACAAAACTCTGTGGAACAATTTAGAGGAACCAAAAATACTTAATGCCAGGGAGTTTGAAGAGCTGTTTGCCAAAACCGTCACTCATCCTAAGAAGAAGCCGCTGTCCGAGGCCTACGAAAAAAAAGCCAAAGCCAAGAAGGTAACATACCAAGTTACTAACTTTACAACTTTGTTGTATTTAATACTTCTGTGATTTTATGCAATGTATATTCTGTCCGCTAGGTGGCAATGAGATCATTCAGCTTCTGGAACGCAAATAACAGGATTTATTTAGAAATTTAGAGGAACAGAGGCTTTAATGTGTTAACTGTCATATGTTATATAAACATTCATAATATATGTTTGAAGTCTTATCTGTATTTTAATCACTTCAGCACTATTGATTAAAAAGGTTGATGAAGATGTTATGTTTTGAAATGCACATTATTGCCCACCAGGGGGTGAAGGCAGCATTTAAATTAACCAAAATCCTTCATTTCTATCACTATGGTTACGGATGCAAAAAGTCCTAATGCACTGTGGTGTGGCTAATGCAGTCTTTGCTTAGCTGTCTCCATTTTCTTACAAGGAACTCAGCTAATGACTCACGAATGATTTATAATGGCAAAGTGGTCATGGCAACTGTGTGCGTATGTTTCAGATCATTAAGCTGCTTGATGGAAAGCGCTCTCAGGCTGTGGGTATTCTTATATCAAGCCTCCACCTGGAGATGAAAGACATCCAACAAGGTGAGTTTTCAGTTGCTTATTTGTGTTGCTAGGAAACTACGCGGGTTTATGTCATGACAGCTACATTACATGTATTAGATAATAATTGTGTTAAAACATACATATGACAAAATGAATTATTTTAAAATATTCACTCACAACAACAAAACAGAGCAGTTATAACAGACACCTGAGATTATAGTAGCTCTGAACACAAAGCAGTAATACCGAAAAACACGTTCAAACTATACAGTAAAAGGAAAACATCATTTTAAATTCATTAAATCTTTACGAAAGAGGAGATGAGCGAAAATGAGTGCCCACTCGAGCTCATCCATGCTGTGGATGTTTCTCCTGAAGATCCTGAACGGTTTGTGAAGGTAGAAGATTAAACGCTGCGAAACATCAGGGCGGACGGAAACCTGATGGCCTGAACCGTTTTAAATCTCCCCAAATCCAACCCTTTGTCTCTGATTTTCCCAATTTTAGCCATACTGACAGTGGATAACTCTGTGGTGGACCTGGAGACCATCGAGGCACTTTATGAGAATGTGGGTATTGCCACGTGCCTTCTAGCCACTTAACCAGAAGGACAACCGTGTGCACGTGAGCCATGTTTTTATGTTTTATCGGCAGAGAGTGCAACCGGAGGAACTGGAAAGAATCAAGAAACACTATGAGACATCAGAGGAAGAGAAAGTTAAGCTGCTGGACAAACCTGAACAGTCAGTATCTCTTCAGCTGACAGATATGTTTAGATTCTGCACCAGCCATTAATTATGTGCATGCTTGTCTGTAGCATAAATAGATAAGCTCCAGGCCTGTGTGCTGTTTTTAGTATCTGTCATAGAGAGATGCACAGTATTGTCACATTTTCTCCTTTTCTCGTTGACATGGTTGTGCTCCAGATTCCTTTATGAGCTGTCTCAGATACCAGACTTTGCAGACAGAGCTCACTGCATCATCTTCCGCTCAGCCTTCATAGATGGAGTCGCATCCATCAAACGCAAACTCAACACGGTCTCTTCTGTCTGTGAGGTAGGAGTGGTTAGTGCAGAATACTTATCAAATACAGTTAAATTTGATTTTACCCGACTTCTCTTTGAAGGTTTTACTGGACAGCTGTGGCGTGAGAAGGGTAGTGGGACTAGTTCTGGCTCTGGGGAACCACATGAACGGAGGCAGCAGGGTCAGAGGTCAGGCTGACGGCTTTGGCCTGGAGATTCTACCCAAACTGAAGGATGTGAAGAGCAGAGTAAGACTTTGATTATCATGACTTTGCTGTTCAGAAGCTAAAATGAAATAAAACGAGAGCACTGAAAACAAAATAAAAACACAAAAAGAACTTTTCACAAGGTGCTCTTTGGCATTTCTGACTGTGCCCTTGTGGCTGGTTTGTTTGGATGAAATAAGATGCATATGAGAGTATAAGGAAAATAATTCAGCATCACTGTGTGATGATGAAAATATAAACATTTTTCAGATTTTTTTTAATTCTTTTGATTCTGTTTTTTTTAGGACAATCGTATTAGCCTGGTGGACTACATGGTTTCATACTATCTGCACAATGTAGATGAGGTATTAACCTGCTTTTTTACCATTTTCTCCGCAATAATTATTTAAAAAATGAAGGTGATGCTTTGTAGAAGCACATGTTGGGCACATCTGGACATGGCCTCCATTACCTTTCTATCCAGGATGTAACAGACCTTTACTGTGTAGTCTGCAAAACTAAAAATATATTTCTGTGTATAACTATGACCTGGATGAATGAGAACCTACGCAGACCTTTCGGTATCCTCAGTTTGTGGTTGTGTGTTTGTATTTGGCTGTGTTCAAATAGAATGCTGGTACAGACAAGAGCGTGTTCCCGCTTCCTGAACCTCAAGACGTCTTCCTGGCTGCGCAAGTCAGGTTCGATGACCTCAACCGAGACCTGAGGCAGTTCGGACGGGATCTAACAAGTACGTCGTGTCTCAACTCTGAGTTCTAACTTCACTTAAAATGTGTTGCAGAACGCTCTCAAAAGATATTCAATCAGCCAATTGGACACCCACACCTCATCAGACAATGGCATAAAGAAATAAAGATCCAAATAAAACACAGACATGCTGCACAGACAACACAGAGATGCTGTGCCATTGGTGACACTGGCTGGTTGGTGTTCAAAACATAATGGTCCAAAAACCGATCCTTGGGGAACCCCACAGCTGACCTTTCTGCTTTCACAGTATGACATGAGCCATTAAAAAACAATCCAGAAGGGCTGGCATCCTCTTTAAGAAGTAAAAGAAAGAAAAATATTCTTTTCTCCTCCGCTCATGCTCTTTGCTGTTTGTGCATTAGCTTCCTTCACAGCAGATGGGCAGCAAGTGTCAACATCGGTGCTGACTGGCTGTCTGTAATAGTCTCCATGTGGTCATTGTTATGGGTTTTTGTTTGAAAAACAGACTGTGCAACTCTATCGCTCAAAATTTTTAGAAGTTCCCACAGACCAAACCTCGGCCTAGTCTGGCATCCCCCTCCTGGTTTTCCATTACTGGCCCCAACCATTGAAGAACTGTTTATACTCTAGGCTGAAGGCCTGCTTCTTTAGCAAACTTGAGTTAGCTAGAAACCCCAGAACAAAAGATTTCCTCTTGTTTCTTATCCTCTATCCTGTTCTGCTCGCGTGCCCATATGAGGCCAGTGAGCATGTCGGCCATTTAAAGCAGGCAATGTGAGGACAATGCTGGGTCTCCTGTGTGAGTGAGTACATTGTTTTTGCCGACATGTCAGTGTGCACTGTATGTGCATGTATTCTGAGACCAGCAGGAGTCTCACTGCTGATACAGGCCTGGCGCCTTTCAGACCCAGCTCCTAATCCTCCTGCTCCATCTGATCTCCCATCGTTGTGCCTTTGTGCCCCTGTCGCCAGCACAGTGAGACCATAGCTTCCACTTATATAATCTCCAGACCTCCAGTATCTGCCGTGCGTCTGCGGTGCATCTGTGCAGAGACCCGTGGATCCATAAACTGCCTGACTGCCTCTCCTGGGCTCCGGTGTGGCCCCCAGATGTTTGCCACAGATACATTTATTTACCTCTCAACAGAGGTTGTCTTATCGCCCTGTCTACCAAAACCACCGTGCAATCTCCACCACTGATCGCAGGTTTCTTTTGTTCTGCCCGTTTGAACCACCCTCATCGTCCGCGTTTTCTCTTTGGTTGGTATGAAATGTTTCCCAACATAGTTGAGAGAAAAAAGGGGGTCTCTTGAATGATCCCTGTAGCTTACTAAAGAAAATGATATTTAAGGACAATTAATCAATGAAATACCTTGTTTCGTTCCATCACATTCACCAAGGTAACAGTCATCAACGTTACATTTGTATCTGTTTATGTTTAGAAGGTTCAATTCAATATGTTTAGGTTCAATTCAAATCATCCATCCATCCATCCATCCATCCATCTTCCTCCGCTTATCCGGGGGCCGGGTCGCGGGGGCAGCAGCCTAAGCAGGGAAGCCCAGACTGCCCTCTCCCCAGCCACTTCGTCCAGCTCTTCCAGGGGGGATCCCGAGGCGTTCCCAGGCCAGCCGAGAGACATAGTCCCTCCAGCGTGTCCAATTCAATCCATTTTAGCTTTATTTATAAAGTCTCTGTTACAGTCAAGGTTACCTCTCAGAAAAGATTTCTTTTAACAGGAGGAAACCTTGAGCAGGACCGGGCTCATATGATATCATTGATCATAGCTCAGCCTTCAGTTGTTTTAACTGAAGGCTAACTCGTCTTCAGTCACGAGTGTTGCTGCGATGACCTAAACAAATCACCGCCGAAACGTTAAAATGTGTTTGTGAAAACATGTAACCTGCACAGTGAAACTAAGGACTGCTTCCATTCCATCTGGGTGACTCCCGTCCCACATCTGAAGCTCTCTGTGGACGGTAACTCTCTTCGGTCTGAAATAAGCAAACTTCTGTCAACCAGGAGAAAAAAGGGAAGGGCTCGCCCCACAATGTTGAGGGAGACACCCGCTTCCGCAGTTTACACAAATTCAAAATGAAAACAGTATTCTTTTGTAATCTTATCTGGGAGATGTTGATCGAGCGTCAGGCTGGGGGTGATGGTGGGGGTGGGGGATCGGCTCCCTCCACAGCCTCTTATTATGACTGGCTCTGCAGACTGGCTCCTCTGATCCAACGTGGAGCCTGGCAAAGGGGGGGTTAGTCGCCATCTACGGGTGAATCTCAGCAAGGGATATCTAAAGAGGAAGCGGCGCCGATAACCCCCCGCTTGGACACAGGTGGAGTTAGTTTAATTCCGAACTCTTGTCTCTTTTCATCCGTCAGGCTTTAGTTATTGGGCCTAAGCTGAAACGGTGACGGTGAAAGGAGCAAGGGTTAATCTAAAGATGGCGCTAGCAGGGAGATAAAATATGTTGCCTCCTGGAAGTGAAATATTACATCAAGTCAGCCACATTTTGTAAAAAGCTTCTGTTCTTCCTTGTTTGCCATTGCAGGGTGTGAGGAGGACGTGCAGAGAGTTTGCTCAAACTCTCCTGAAGAACACCTGCAGCCCTTCAGAGACAAGATGGAGGCATTTGTTCTCAGTGGTGAGAGCAGCAGACAGATGAATTAAGAAATCGTCTATTCAGACGTGTCAAAAACACCACACAGCTTTTCAAACCTGTTCATTTCTCCTCTGTTCTTCGTGTCACACCTACCTTTGCTGGCTTCATTTTAGCAACCAGCCCAGATATCACAGTCCTTCTCTGCGTCCGTGCAGATTTTTTTCTGTCTGTGTTTGGAAGGTTGGGTGGATTCTGAGAAAACGCTAGACGCTCAGATAAGGATCGGACAGATTTGGCAGAGTCTGAGACACACAGGCCCTGGGACAAATTCATCTAGTTGCTGCTTTTTCCAAATGCATAGAATTATCCAGCGGCGCGACTTAAATTATATCTGATTTTGGACCAGTAGTGAGAGATTTCTTTGCAATCACGCACTTAAGGCCCGATTTTTGTCCTCGTGTTAATTTAATTTAATGCTTTACCCTTATTTCACAGCTCGTAAAGCACAGGCAGAGGTTTCCTATCAGCTGACCACTGTGCAAAAAAGGTCAGACAGTCATTTGACTCACCTCAGTCTTTGAAATATAAGAGACTTTCACTCTTCTTCTTTGTTTAATTTTTATGCTCTTCAGCTTCCAGGACCTGGTTCGGTTCTTTGGCCTAAAGACCAAGGCAGAGGAGAAGGAGGTGACCAGTGGCCACTTCTTCATGCTTTGGTTTGAGTTCTGTGCTGACTTCAAGGCCAGGTGGAAGAGGGAGAACAAGACCATCTCCAAAGAGAGGTATGTGACATACCTGCAGCTGACTCGGCCTGTGCAACTCAGGACTTTTATACTCAGAAGTAATGTTCAGCTTGGAATTTTAGAAACGTTTCGAAATTCCCCTAATATTGCTCAGTTTGGTCTGATAACAAGTTCTGGCTGTTCCAAGTCTTGCTGTTGGGGCCTCCATACGATCCTGTGTCTGAGCTTTGAGGACACCTCTTTTGACCTCATTACATGTTCAGACAAATGAGTCAAATGATTTTTTTTTTTTGATTTTGCAGACTGAAAGAGGCTCAGCTGTCAATAAAGAGAATCACTGGAGAAAAGAAGGTGGAGACCAGAAAGATCAACCCGAACAGCCTGGTAAACCCGGATTTTGACAGAATGGGGCAGAAATATTTGAAAATACAAAAAGAAATGTGGTTAAATCTTTAGCGTATTTTCTAAACCAACAGAAGGAGCGACTACGACAGAAAGAAGCAAACCTCTCCTGACCGTCTTGACCAACCATCCAGGATGGGAACAAACCAGAGGGTTTTGTACTTTCTTCTCAAGTACATGCCGCATCTGACTACTTTAGTTTAATTCAAATCTACTCAACTCAGTTTTCTTTTAAATCTTATGCGCAATCTGTAGAGAAAGCTTAAAGCGTGTATAGATTATTGTGTTTGGAGTCCGATCTTTTCAATTATCTGCACAAATAAAATCACGATCAGAATAATTTTCCTTGGTTCTGTACATTTTTTGACATTTATTTACAAGAAACTTCACATGAGTGTATACAATGATACAATGTAATTCGGGTAAGTGACATTTATAAGTGCAGGTTATTTTATTAAGTCATTAATTTTTGTTTAAAGCCTTCTGCTTTACGTCCCACACAGTGGAAACCGTACTAGCCTCACATTCTTTAAGCCTTTTAGATTAATAATGTCACAATGTTCACTTACATCAACTCTGAAAATATGTTGGTCTGCAACTAAATAGCTGTAAAAAAAAAAGAAAAACAGTTCCTAAACAGTGACGGATCATTTGGGCACAGAAAAAGCTGAAACTCCTAAATGCTCCTTTTTATAATCCACTGAGGTTATGTCTTGTTCTTATGTCATATCAAAAGGAGGACTCCAGCTAGAATGTCACATTGATATCAAAGTAATTACTTATTTGGATTTTTAAATGTAGCCTCCTTCTTTCTAACGTCCTTTAAGCATTACGTACTTTTCATATTTTGCGTCTAATCCATATCTATAGTGGTGCAGCGGCACTGCTTTACGCGCTGGACGCGTTTCTTCTTGGTACTCGGCGTCTGACCCGGGCACAAGAGTGTGTACGTGACGCTGCTGAACGTTTTGGGTTTGCATGCGGAGCAGGATTGGAAGACTCCCCCGTCTTGGTAGGTGTGCCTCGGGATGTAGAAGGAGTTGCACTGGCCGTAGCAGAAGCGGTTGATGATGACGCGGCTCAGGCAGCCCTCTTCGTGGATGGTCTGCTTCAGAGGCTGCGTTTTACACCAGTCCAGACGCAGGTAGCGACGCTCCGTGACGTGCAGCGCCTCCTGACTGGACTCCAGTACCTCGTCGGTGGAGGGTCCGGGCCCCGTCCCCCGGGAAATAAATCCACCGATGGCTGGTTGTTGGCACCTGTCCGAATCATTTGGGTTGTACTTATTCGGGTGCGGAAATGCTCCGTGAAAGGTGTCACCATCAGCACTCCCCAACGGGCTAGACAGGAGAGTCAGAACTGTTGCAAATGTGAACACTGATTGGATTTCCATTGCTGTCCCTGCTGAGAAGTACAACACCAACTTTAGAATTTCCACATCTTTTACGCGCGTATTACGCAGCAAGCAGCGCTGCGCATGCAGGTCTCTTTCTGAAATGATTTTAATTGTTTACCTGTTGATTAGTGCTCTTCAGAAGAATTTGATGCAGTCAGCCTTTGCTCCTCTTGTGTTCTGGCTTTTTCAGTGGCACGATGTGGGCTTTTCTACACTGCTGCTGCAGAACACGCCCCTCCCAAAAAGACCATAACCTTTGTTATGAATGCAGAATAATAAAAAAATAAATAAATAAAAACTCCAAACGTTTCTGAATGCGAATAAATTGTTTATTTGACCATACAGAGCAAAGGAAACTCACTGCTGCCTGTAGAAAATCTTTTTTTTGCACTTAGACAGATGCGGCACTTTTTACAGTAATGACTCACATGGCCAAACCTGTACACAATTCAGTTGATCATTAATGAGGTTAAATCAAGGCATGCAAAAAAAAAAAAAAAAAAGCGACCTTGAGAAGTGTAAATATGAGTTATTTAGTAAAAGCAGGAATGAATACATCTCTTTTAATCAGTTTATAGGACAAACTTATAATATAAAGTTGTGAATATACTGTACACTGCCCACAAAAGTTTTTAACACATTACAATTAACCATGTGAAGTTATTCTACCACGATTTTTTTAATTTATACGATGTTTCCATTTTTTTAACTCCTAAATAAACCAGCCTTTTGGCCCACAGTTAATTAATATTTGTGACATTGTGAAATCTATGTTCTATAAAAGAGTATATAATATACCCACTGTTACAACTGCGTGATTAAAATATTAACCAAATTGTTAATATTCAGTGTTAAAGACTTTATCTGAGATGTGCATGCTGATCAGTTAACTGGTTTGATGGCAGCAGAGCTGGTCGACACCTCTTCCTCCTCTTCCTCAGAGAAGTGAGGGACTGATTTTTTAGCAACAACTTTGTCCAGCCTCTGTCCCTGCAGATAGGGGTTGACACTCTGCAGGGAGGCAGAGGAAGCATCACTTTACACAGTGCAGACAGATCATAAATAATTGGACAGAATTCCCAAAAATAAGGTTGGATGAAGAATGAAACAAGCACAGTACCCGCTGTCTTCTTCTCCCTGGTCTTTCCTTCAGTTTTTGGAACAAATGCTCCTTGTCCTGCAGAGTAAAAACACTCATCAGCCCTGCGGCCACTGCTTCATAGCCAGTTCCTTTCGTTCTCGCGAGAGAATGAAAAACCGTTCAACAGGCTAAAACAATCAAGCTGTTTTTGAAACATGTCATCTCATTTTGTTTAAGAGCTATTTGGAAATATTGAATTATTTTGTCTTGTATTTTTATTTGAAAATATACATTTCAAATTAAAACATTGTTTGCAAATACTTTTGCCCAGCAATTCTAATTTTCCTCATACTCACCCACTTTGCCAGTGCTGGGTAGTCGTGCACTGGGTCGAATAGATTCTGGTGATTCTGAAACTGTCTGCTGAACTCGGCTGTGTCCGGAGCATTTTCCAGACAGCCATCTGCTGCTGTAAACACAGTGGGTCCAACTGTAAACATTATCAGTAAATACTAATTATTCATCAATCTGCTTTGACAAAAAAAATATCTACCAGTCTTGCCAACAGGACATGGATTTGGAGGATCTGGGTATCCATGATCATCACTGAGACCTTTGGGAACATTATCTCCTGTCAGCTCAGCCACAAAGTTGGGGATGTTTCCAAACGGACCGAGGAGCTGCAGGCCCTCCTGAGCACCACCTTGTGGAAGTAAATGGCATTACCTCATCGACAGTGACAGTTCACAAGCTTATACTGTCGCGTTGTGCTTATTATTTATACAATATTCTAGAAATATAGAATATATAAATGTAGAAACACTGAGCTGAAATATAAGTCAATTATGCATTTTAAAGCACTGCAAATCACATAGGCATTTATGTCTTTATTTTTAACCCCGAAAAATGCACCCAACCTACCCTGTATGCTCTGAGGACCGACGATATTGGTGGCCTGATGGGCTGGATACTCCACCCTGGGGCGTGCGATGCCCAGCTGCTCCATGACACCGTGCAGGAGACGCTGAACATCGTCCTGAGACACCTGGTCTCCTGTGCGGGGGCTACGCGCCGGAGCCTTGCCGAGCTGCAAGCAGAGGAAGAGGCCGAGAAACCCGAACCGCGCAGCGGCGCTAAACACTGTCATCTGCGGGTTAAGAAGGATGGACGTCAGCAAACGCAGCTACTGATGGGCTACTCACGCTACACATTGAAATGGTTGTTTATATAGACTCAGTAATCGGTGTGTTTGGTTTAATTTTTATGTAAACACAATGCACACTGTAAACAGGAGAGGCCAACATTATAACCATCACGATCAAACAAATAACCCTTGTCAACTCAAAGGTTGCGCTTAATCAATTTTTATTTGAAACGAATTGTTTTATGTAAAACACAAAATTTAATGTAAAATAAAACATTCGCGTTTTTCTTACCGTGATAGACGCACCTGCCGTCAGCGTGAACGCATTAACGTAAAGGGATGGCTTGTCAAGATGTACATTTAAACCCGTACTTCCGCTTTTCAAAGTAAAATTTCGTTCACAAACACAACCAAGAAGCAATTTAAGAATCTGTCAAGCTCCCATTTCATTTTAATGGTTTAATATACTTTATATTTTGTTTGTTGCGAACCGCCTCACCTTATTGTTCATATTTAATTGCTAAAATACTAATCTCTCTCTTCCGATTTGTTGTATTTTATAATTAACAAAAAAAGCAGATGGTGAAGACTTCAAAGATCAAATTTATTGAATTCAAACCTAAACTTACGTCAGGCTAAAAAGTATAATTCTTGCGTAAGATTTGACCTATGTGAAATAATATGCATTTCTCAATTTATAAAAAAAAAAAAATCAAATTATGTAGACATTTAAGTGCCTCTACATCACTTTAAAATACAGTCAAAGTGTGATACAAGTGTGACACAATTTAAATTAGTTGCGTAATACAGCAATTCATTAAGATTTAGAAGCTATACAGTTGTAACTAACTTACCACATTTCACATTATCACGCAAACTGTAAACTTTCAAATATGGTTCATAATATGGTTCATAATCTAAAATATAACAGTGGATACCAGCAGAGTGAAGTCATGAGGACTGATATTTCATAATGAAGTGCGTCTTCTCCACTGTGTGAGCTGCAGTCGCCCGACACCAGTTGGAACAGGAGAGCCACCTGCGTCTTGACTGCATCTTGAGAAATTACCCAAGCGTGGATCTCTACAAAATAGAATCATTAAAAAAAAAATTATAATAGCCCCTCCAGGAGAGAAAGGGCTACATAGATGTGTCCCTGATGTAAAAAAAAAAAAAAAAGATGTCTGCAGGACCTTTTTATTCTCTCTTGTGGGGTCTTGGAATCCTCTTTGTCAGTCATCTTGGGATTGTTCAAAGTCTTTTCAGGGCTGAAATCCTGGTCTTTGAAGAATTTACATCAAATTATGGGTATACAAGCCAGTGAAGATGCTGCTTTTTATATTATTTTTACCTGTACATGGAACATAGCTCCTAAACATTAGAACATTGGGGAAAGTCTCCAGACCCAGGCTTCTTCTGAATGGTTTTCTGTCTCCTGAGGTGGACCCATGCTCGGGACAAGACACTGCAGGCTTCACCCTTGACCTTCCTTGCACCCAAGGCATCGTCTTCACAGACCGCATTACTGGAGGAAAATAACATTCAAGAGTACGTAGAAGAACTTTAGAAGCAACCAGAATATATTTGTACATTGTCTACCTTTGAAACTGTGTCTTCTTCTGTGTCCCTTTTTTGCATCATTGGAAGTCTTGAAATTTGCCAGAAATTCCATACTGTCCATGACACCTTTAGGGATGACACCTGGCAAACATAAAGAAGACCTAGTAGGTCTAATTCAAGACAACAGTAAGCTCAGATGATCGAGAAAGAAAAAAACAACGTCATTACCAAACAAGTGCGGGTTTTCAGTGAAAGCACGCAGGACTAAAACTCTTAGCTCAAGCCGGGTTTCAGACATTTCTGCCTTGTTGGGAGGAGGTAAAAGGCACGGCGCAAAGACTGTAGCAAGGTTCGAGCTGGTCATCAGGTTTTCTTCGCATCTGAGGAACAACATTCATCATTCCTGTCTTATTTTGTACAAAAATGACACAATACAGATATGCAAAAGTGGAATTCTCTGTGCTAAATATTAGCACCAAACCTCTGAGAAACTCTGCAGAGGAAGCTGAACAGATAATGCAGACAGGAAGAGCTTCTGGCAGGCAGCAGACAGGACAGCAACTGGAGGGCTGAGGTCTTGTCTTCAGCGTTGGGTAGCGTCTGGGATTTGAGCAGAGCTGTTTGGAGCTCAGAGGGAAACAGAGGTTCTGGAAGCTCCCGGCAGAACTGTTTGATGAGAGTGGCCACGTCATAGGGGAGGGCTGCGGACAGACACGCCTCACCATTGTTCAGCTTCGTCTGGAACAGACACGGGATGAGCCAAACTGTTTTATAAGTCCAAAACATCACATCACTAGTTGTGTTATTAACGCCTGTTGGTCAAAACTGGAGGATAAAAAAGCATCCTGTAACTCACAATCATCTTCATAAAAGTTTAAGAAAAACCTGTTAACGCTCGTAAATGATCCTGTCAACACCTCAGAATTGTGACAACATCCATCTCTGCAATCAGAAACTCCAGGAATTCCACATCTTACTCTAAGGGTCTTGATGCGAGGAAGAGAGCCTGGCTTTCTGAACAGGCCTACAGTCCCAGCACGGTCCAGAAGAAACGAACAAGCATCCACCAGAAAGCTGAGACACAACATAAACAAGGCTTACGTCTTAGTGTCGTTTCGCACTGCTGAAGCAATAAGCCCCTTCTGAACCCGCCGCCCGCACTCACCATGGTACCAGCCCAAACTCGGGAATGTATCTTCTAGGTAAACTCTCCAGGGGGACCCCAAAGACCTTTGCTCCACTGAGGAAAAGCCTGTCCTTCCTCCTCTCAATGCTCTTCACAGTTATCCCGTGAAGAACTTGGAGGTGAAAGCAAATCACGCTAGTGTCTGTAACCTTCATAGTTATAAACAGTGCAAAGAGAAAATCTGCTCACAACAGCAACTTGACACTCAGATGGGACAACTTTATTATGCTAATCCACATCACCTGTGGCTCAGGCAAAAATGAAGTGGAAGTGTTGTGTTCAGGCTACTCAGGAAGGGTGGTAAATATGAGCTTTAGCTTTGTTTATATGTCATTTAGATGTTTTGTAATTCTGTGGTGTTTTGTTTCTTCACAATAAAGATTCTGATGTGGCTGTAGAGGCTTCTAAATGTCTTCAATATGAGCTAAAGATGTAGTTTGGGAACCAGTCAACTTTCTGCATGTTACGATCACAAAACCAGACATTCTTTGTCAAAAGCATCTATTATTTTTTTTATTAAAACAGTACATGTATATACAGCAAAAGGCACAGTAGAAAGACAGATACGGATGGAAAAACTGGTATCTGTGAGGTTGTTGGCGGTGGTTAGAGATTTAGAAGCACTTCCTGTGGACGATGGAGGGGCCGGCCTCATCGTACTCCTGCTTGCTGATCCACATCTGCTGGAAGGTGGACAGGGAGGCCAGGATGGAGCCTCCGATCCAGACAGAGTATTTCCTCTCAGGGGGAGCGATGATCTGCGGGCAGAGGGGCACGTTAGTTCCGGAGCTGATGCCAAATATATAGATTTCCTCTTAAATGTTGGGCCCACTTTGATCTTCATGGTGCTGGGGGCCAGGGCTGTGATCTCCTTCTGCATACGGTCAGCAATACCAGGGTACATGGTGGTTCCACCAGACAGCACGTTGTTGGCGTACAGGTCCTTACGGATATCGATGTCGCACTTCATGATGCTGTTGTAGGCGGTCTCATGGATTCCAGCAGACTCCATACCTGAGCGGATGAGAGACATGGTATGTTTTCTGACACTGTCGCAGCTAAATTTAACTGAGAAACGCCAAAATAACTAAACAAATCAATAAATAAAGTCCAAATGTTAACAAATGTGTCAGCTCACCAATGAAAGAAGGCTGGAAAAGGGTCTCAGGGCAACGGAAGCGCTCGTTACCAATGGTGATGACCTGACCGTCGGGCAACTCGTAGCTCTTCTCCAGAGAGGAGGAGGAGGCGGCGGTCGCCATCTCGTTCTCAAAGTCCAGAGCGACATAGCACAGCTTCTCCTTGATGTCACGGACAATCTCGCGCTCAGCTGACAGAAGGAAAACCACAGTTCAAGCTTAGCTAATGAGTTTAGAATAATTCACAAAAGTCAGTTACATCTAAAGATCATTTTCACGTGCTAGATTTACTTGTTTTTGTATTGTTGAGAATTAAAAAATAGATCAAAAATAGATTATATGCAAGTAGGACCAGAACACTTGAAATGAGCAGTAACTACAATTATCTAGAGTTCACGGTAAATGAAACTAAAAGTTCTTATCGTAAAATAATAGACATTAACGGGGTTTTTTTTTTCTGCGTTCATCTGATCAAAACACCAGTACATGACTTGGTGGATGAATGGGACCCCTCACCCGTTGTGACAAAGGAGTAGCCACGCTCAGTTAGGATTTTCATCAGGTAGTCAGTCAGATCGCGACCGGCCAGATCCAGACGCATGATGGCGTGGGGCAGAGCGTAACCCTCATAGATGGGCACGTTGTGGGTCACGCCATCACCAGAGTCCAGCACAATACCTGTCCAGGAAACAGTTTGTCAGGAAATGTGAAGAGCAGAGTCACATTGGCCAAAAAGTCATCAGAAGACTCACCGGTGGTACGACCAGAGGCGTAGAGGGACAGCACGGCCTGAATAGCCACATACATGGCAGGGACGTTGAAGGTCTCAAACATAATCTGGGTCATCTTCTCCCTGTTGGCTTTTGGGTTGAGGGGGGCTTCAGTCAGCAGGGTGGGGTGCTCCTCTGGGGCCACACGGAGCTCGTTGTAGAAGGTGTGGTGCCAGATCTGTCAAATGAGAACACACACAGAACATTTTAGGAAAACAGTCACAGGAGTTAGAATCAAACTGAAACTGCACAAAGCATCAAAAAGAAAAAAACCCTCACCTTTTCCATGTCATCCCAGTTAGTGATGATGCCGTGCTCGATGGGGTACTTCAGAGTCAGGATACCCCTCTTGCTCTGGGCCTCGTCTCCTACGTAGCTGTCTTTCTGACCCATACCCACCATGACGCCCTGACAAAGAAACGTGACACGTCTAAGACCTTCATCGCAGGGACCATGTGATAAGTGGAGCATTCAAATAGAATGGTCTTTTCACCTGGTGACGGGGGCGTCCGACGATGGATGGGAAGACAGCGCGAGGAGCGTCATCACCGGCAAAGCCAGCCTTGACCAGGCCAGAGCCGTTGTCACATACGAGGGCGGTGGTCTCGTCGTCGTCACACATGTTTGGTCTTTTTCAGGGTGGCCTTCTAGATTAGACAGAAAACAGAAGCAGTGACACTAATCGTTTAAACAAAGCTTCCATTATGCTTGATTATAAAGTTTTTTGGGGAAATATCAGTTCATCACTTCATTAGGGAGGCTGGGGACACCTCTGAGTGCTTGAATCCTTTCTCAGCCTCACAGCTGCCTATCTGGGCAGTTTAACTGTCCCCCCCAGCACACACACACACACACACACACACACGCGCGCAGCCTATTTTCAGCCTCGGGACCCTCGTCTCCCTCCAGTGCCCTCCCCTGTAGCTCGTCGTTAAGCCAGCTAACAGCTGAGGCGGTGTGTCTTTACGACAACCGGCAGCAGTCGCCTCAGTCTTTGACCAGCTGCTGCCCGACAGCGGACCCCCCTGTCTGGATCCGGACCACGTGCCCAAAATCCTTCCAGAATCACTGGACCCACATTCCACAGGTCAAGAGGCAGCATCGCCGCGGCAACATCGCTCAGCTCAGGAGCGCTGAAGCAGTCTGAGCTTCTCCTTAAAATGAAGTTGCTTAGTCCTGATCTTTTTTAACCACTTTGAGATGAACTAGGAGATAATTTACTTTTTTCTTCAGTGGCATAAACAACTTCTTGACTCTTGTTGGACAATCAAATATTTGTCCCTAATCTGATAATCTGGGGCTGACAGACTGTGCCTATATAATCGTTTGTTCAGTGCTATCGAAGCAAAGATCAAACTACATTTTTAAGAATTAAATTTCAGTTTGCAGATTTGGGTTCATTTGAAACCTTTTCACCTTCTTTAGGCATCACAGACTTAAAAATGTACTCTGCCTTCTTTTATCTAATACTGTACTTATTTAAAACAAACCTTCTTTAGGTTGTAGATAATCTGAAAAAGAGCATTTTCTCCCGCCATCCCACCATAAGTATTACATCCCTGCATCACCCAGCTGTGATTTTAAATGCAGATACTCTTTCTGTATGGCGCAGCTTCACTCTCATCTTAACTCTCTCCATCCCAAAAAACACACAACCAACAGATTACATTTAGAATAAATATCAACAAAGCTAAAGCTTCTACAAAAAAGAAAAAAAAATTAAAATTTCTATCAAAAATATTCTCACTACAAGACGTCTGTCCATTTTGGGGCATCGGCAGCATAGACTGATCCTACCTAAAATTTCAAAAAGCACCAAAATGACTGAAACTTTTAAAGACAGACTCACCGAGTTGTTACAGCAAGACTGGCGTTTTCACTGGGACAGATTGTGTCGGCGCAGATTGGCTCTTAAATACGTCCCGGTGGGCGGGCTCAGGGGTTCACACAAGCCCAAATTAAGTGCTGCCTGGCAAAATGGTTCAGTAAAGTGGATCCTGTGTCAGGGACGCCACCGGCCTGGAGGTGTTGCCTTGGAGATGAAAGTCAGTTGCCAGACATAGCTGGGAAGACTGGTTTCACAACAATGTATCCCTGTATAACAGTGGCTTAAACAGTAGATATTAACTTCTACAAATAACTATTATAACACTTTGACTAATAATCTGCTTTTTAGAGATGCATAAATGCAGAACTATGTGCATTTTTACAGTGTCTTATTGTTTAAAACACGTTTAGTGTTAGCCAGAGAAGCCCCTTCATTTCAGCACCGGTAATATTGATTTGACTGGCTGTTACATTTATATTTCTGTCCCTTATTAACAGCATCTTTCTCCACTTCTCATCGCTGGAGTCTCAGAGCATGTGTAAATATGACTAAGCCACCCGAGAAGTGGGTGATTGGAGGGGGTGACTGTAATCTAAGACGTCGTCTGAGCGATCTGGTTAAGGATCTGTCTGAGGGGGACCTGCCTGTGATGGCGTGCCAGCGGTGTGGCATGTGTGAGGAGGAAGGGAGGCCAAACTGAGAGGCCAAACAGTAATTTGGCGGGTGGGGTGGGGGTGTTGTCGGTGGTGGTGGGGCGTTAACTGAGGCCAGAGCCCAGACCTCCAACAGACGATGGATCCCTGGGATGTCCTGCGCGGGCGGGGACGAGCTCTGATTGGCTCCAGCTTCTCCTTTTAGGGGAATGGTGCGTGACAGGTGCCGCAGGCTGCAGGCTTGGGCTCCTTATTCGTCACCTCGCACTGCCCCCACATCCCCACCGGAGCCCTATCAGGCCACTGTGACTGCATTAAGTATGTAAATAACCCCCATACCGAGGGCACTCTGAAATATTCCATTTGTGGCCATGTGCTGCTAATGAACGTCAGGCAGAGATGCTTCTAACCTGCAATCTAGTTCTATTTCTAGATTTCTATGTTTTACATAGTAGACAGGAGCCGCTCCATCTTGTGTTTTGATGCAGTCACCACTGTATTATGCAAGTATTCAATTATATGTGTAAAATACTGCCTTTTTCTTGCAGAAATGAAAGTTAAGTTAAAAAAAAAGCCCTTTTTTTTTCAAAGTCTGATCTTCCAGAAGCCAGGGACATGTCCCCTGTGATGCACTGCAGCGTCTGTTACTGTTTAAAGAAGCCATTAAATAAAGGTGACATCACATAAAACAAATACAGTGCAAACAATTAAAAATAGATTAATGTTGCCTCACAGTGAAGGGAACATTGTAGACGCACACCTCAGATAATCTCAGACGTCACATAAGCATTTTGATGAGCCCGCCGCTGTGTTTTGCCAACAGTTCTCGTCCAGCTGGAGAAGAAGAGCAAGAAGCGGCACTTTTTTTTTTTTTTTTTTTGGCACGTCACTGTCGCCACTTCAGGATTTATCAGGAGAAATCTGTGCTGCAGAAGGGGGTCCTGGGTTTGGAGGACATTTGTCCTTAAAAGGGAACGTAGGAAGCACACGGGTTGGTCTGTCCTCACAGCTGCCTTCCTCCCAGCACACACACCAATACCACCCCCTCCTGCACACACACACACACACACACACACACACACACTCGCTTCAGCAGCTGTTGACAATTGCTTTGTAACAGTCCTGGTTGGACAGTGATTTACGAGGGCCTGGTGGGTGTCGAGGGACTCTGTATGAAACGTTAAAAAATAAAGCCGTCTTCTAAGGCTGTACCACACCTCCCAAAAAGTTTCCTTCTCTTTCTGTTTATTGCAGCAGCCTGCACAAGATGTGCTGTCTTATTTGTGTGCTTGGTACAGATAAATGAGATTTATCGTCACATATTCGGAAACATTTCTGGATCAGTGGATCCATTGGGTTTTTTTGGGGGGTTTTTTCTGGCCCGTTTTGTGTAGTTAAAGCAAATAGTGAAAAGCACATGCACAGTATGTGCTGTGTATGTATCCTGTATTGTGTTTGCTAAATGACATTGTAGAATTTAATGTTTCTTTTTTCACTCCTTTCCTTGTTTCTTGCTGCAATGTGGACGATTTCAGCATCGTCTCGCCTTCTCACCATTTAGCTCCACTTTACTCCACATACAAGACCGTTTTAAGTAAGACAGGCTTGTCCTGAATTTTGTATTCTGCAATCGGCTGCTGTCAGTGTACTGGTGGCACCAGCTGTGCTCCGGTGATGGTGTCACGTAGCGACTGTAAACAGCTGCCCCGTCTGAAAACTGACACTGCTCCTGTTAATCACAATGACTTCAGCAGCCGCTCTTAGACCAGTACAGCCTGACAACAGCAGTTGTCATCTCACACATTTAACTTTATTTCTGTAAGAAAAAGTGAATTCCCAGGACTTTTTTATCAATATTACTTGCACTTAATGGTCAAAGTTCATGCGTTTCTGTAACTTTAAAGGCGAAATGTACATATTATATAAACAATAGTGTGCAAATCAATATATTTCAAGCTTTTATTTGTTTTGAATTTGCCGATTAGGACTCGCAGCTTCAGAAAACCTCAAATTCAAAAACTCAGAAAATCAGAATATTGCTTGAAATCAATAAAAAAAAAGAATTTTAAATATCAGGCCTCTGAAAGTAAAATCTTGCATCTGTAATGAGTCTATGAAAGGTATTGGTTTCACCTTTTATGTTGGATTGCCTGAATAAAACAACTTTAAGATGATATTCTAATTTTCCGAGTAGCACTCTATAATCATCTAATCAAAAGGGATCCTCATATATGTCACCTCCTATACATGTTTCCTGTGCATGGTCAGAAGTTTCCATTCATGAAGCTGCTCCTTTCAGCATCACTGTGCTTGGATAAGTCAGCATGGTTGGCAGCAGTTCCTCTGATAAAGTCAGCGCTATAAATACGTGGAGTGCTTTCAAAGTTTCCATGTCAGTCTTCTATTGTCCTGCACCGTGAGGGATGTCGCAGGTGTGTGTGTGTGCGCGCGCGGGTGTGTTTGATGTGTTAAATGGGCTCGAAACTTCTGCAGGCATAGTGAAGCCATGTGGAAGGTGATACAATAAGGCCAGTCTCTGGATGATATCAGTGATATATGCAGGACAGCATGTTGTCGTTCAAAGCTCTTTAGCTGTAGTGCTGATTTACAATCATGGCTGCTCTAAAAGAATAAAACATCAGAGGATTTCTTCAAGTTATTTTTGGCTGTTCCGAAGCAGATGTTCAGCCTGCAACAGAAGTAAAAGTGTGTGTCAGTTTAGTGTCGCTTCAGCAAAATGACTCGTGCTCTACAGCAGCGGTCCCCAACCTTTTTTGCGCCAGGGACCGGTTTAATGTCAGACAGTATTTTCAGGGACCGGCTGTTTAGATGTAGCGGATAAATTCAACAAAAGAACGTGATATGACGTCATGAAAACCGTGGTATTTTCTAAATATAATAATAAACGTGTGTAAATAGTGAGCCATAGACAGATATAACCAAAAGAATCCAGTCATTTTTCAAAATAAAACATCGTTCAGTTTCAGAAAATAAATAAAACAAAATAATGTAAGTTATTTATTCTTTATGTGCGGCCCGGTACCAAATGTCCCACGGACCGGTACCGGTCCGTGGCCCGAGGGTTGGGGACCGCTGCTCTACAGCATGTAAGCACCAAATAGTCCACAGGGTCCTCTGGTTTGATCTTGGAGCAGTCCAGCAAGGCCTCAGAGAGAGGGGTCATCACAATCTTCATCAGGTAGCTCCTCAGAGGAAGAGCACAAGCTTCCATCAGCTCTTCCTCCTGGCACTTCACTTCAGCCAAATTCTTCTGCTGAGTAATAATATCGCAGAATTTAGCAGCATTTTACTGTTATGATTTGCTTTTTTTCCCCTCTGAACTCACCCACTGTTCATACTGGACCGTCATCTCAGCCAGGGCAGCGTTATTTCTTCGTTTCATCTCAGCAGACTCTTCAGCCAGCTTCTGTTTCCTCTCTTCTTCATTCCTTCTGTCCTCCTCCTCCTGCTCCTCTGGGCTCAGGCCATAGTTCTTAGGGCTCCCCACCAGCTCTGTGATCTTCTTAATGACATTTCTGTACTCTGGATCACCTGAGCTGACCTCTGTGGATGAAGAAGTGACTATTCAAGGTCTTTAATTTATCACCGATCGCATGTCTAAGTCAGAAGCTGCTATCTTAGCTTAGCATGTAGACAATAAGCTAACCGGTTGATCTGTAATGAAAAGAAATCAATGCTAATTCTAAGACTAATACCATACTTACGCTTCCCTATAACGACTTAATGATTTGCTGTATTTACTAGGAAGATACAGAGGACCGTACCAATGCGGTCTGGGTGAATCTCCAGCTCATCAAAGTAGTCCACGGCAGAGTTGTAAGACTCGCTGAGCTGCCTGTATGTCTTCAGGCGAGAGACAAACTCCTCCTGGGTGTATAGCATCTTCTCTGCATCAGTCTGTGGAAGTCCCTGGACTCTCTTTGTCAAAAAATCATCTGTTGCTTCCAAGACAATCATGTGCTCTAAAAAGACAAAAAAAAAAAGTATAATAAAGACTTCAGTGCATCATTTATAAGGACAGAATTATTTTGAGTTTATTTCGCTGAAATAAATTTAAGCAATAACTGCTTCCTACTAAACTAAAGCTGTAATAAACACATGGAAAACTAACCTGGGGTGATGGCCTTGTTGCACACAGGCTGTTTGAACATTCGATCCTGGTCCAGCGCATCTTCATCTAAATGATACAAACATGACTGCTGTATTAGTGTTAGCAACATAAACATAAGGACGATAAAGTAATGAATCCTACCAGACAATATGGCTTTTGCTTGGTCATAAGTCTTTGGGAACCCATCGAGAACAAATCCTTGGTTTCTACAAGGATTTGAGTTGAGCTTTTCTTGCAAAATTTCAAAAAGATCATGGTCAGATAGTTGACCTAAAGGACGAGTAATGTAAGTTATATTGTAGTGAGTATCAAAAGCAATAACACGGATTCTTAAAAATTGAGGCAAACGTGTTCCTTGTGTCTCCCTCTGATTCTGAGAAAAATGACTGACCACCGTTTATTTCCATGTGTTTCTTGAAGTTGTCCAGTTGTGCTTGTGCAGTCACCTCCTTTTTACTGAACTGTCCAGATGCATCAACAATCCCTTTCTATAAAATATAGAGATGAAAATTTTGAAAACTGAAATTGTATTTATTTTCCAACAGACCTTGAAGACTGTGCAATAAACCACCACAAGGGGGCAGCGTAAATCTTTCCTCTAATACTAAAGGAGCAATGTTGGCCTGCTCAGAGTCCTCAGTGGTTCCACTGACCAGTTGTGCGACCTTGTCCTCAGTTACTTCGTTGATCTTGATGTGGTGTATCTTATAATGACGACACAGCTTCTCTGCAACTGTAGTCTTCCCCACTGCCGGAGGCCCAGACAGAAAGATTCTGACTGGCTACAGAGATACATGGAAAGAAGCAGTGGAAAGGAGGGTTTAAGATATTACCTTTGTTGAAGGCTTTAATGGTGAAAAGCAGAAGAATAGCATATTAGTGTTCAGATCAACTCAGACAACCTCTTTATCACACTCACAGGGCAACGGTTCAAGCAGCACCAGAGCAGTGGCTGTTAATTTAATTCGCCCAGTGCTACCTGGGCAGGCAGATTCCTTGTAAAACATCTTTGATGAGAGTGAAGCCTCACCAGTAGCTGCCTGGTGCTTCTGTATTCCTCCACGATGCTTTCTATGTTGTTGACCAGGCCATCTTCAGATGTCCACTTAAGACTGAGGGAGTCTTTTATGATAAAAGCTTCCAGCCGCAGGTCAACTCTCAAACATGCCCATTCTTCTGGCTGACATGACAACAGTATCTTTAATGATCAATGGTTACTCAAAACTTTTTTTTTTTTAATTTACAGCTGCAGTCAAAGAGCTATATAGGTATAAAACTATATGTAGAGAGAACATGCCTGTTATAGTTTAGACTACCGCTACAATAATATTCAATTATAGAACTTGCCTGAAAAGCTGCCATAGTTGTGGCCTCATGCTCTGGTAGTTTGCGTAGTTTTCCAGTCCCGAGTGTCTCACTTATTATCTGTAGGATTGGGATAAGATGTTTTATTTTTATTTCTTGTTTCTGCAGCTAATGTACTGAAAACACCTTTACCTTTACCACCTCCTCTAAAGTGCTCTTGGAGTCATCGACTGCAAGTACGTACTTTGATCTGAGTTTGAGCTTAATTATGTTTTGAAGAACTCTGTAAAAGGACAAGTTGAGAACAGCAGGGGATAAGACAAATACATGCTGTACAGCAGGGATCAGACGGTCAAGTGGACAATAAGCAGTCATCTCTCAGTGGCATTTAAATTAGCATGAGTAGCTCTAATCATGAATAAATAATCACCCTGCAAGGTCATTGACATGAATCATGGGGACGTAGTTTGTGCCTTCTCCGAATAGAGGAACTTCCGGCAACTGCATTAACCAAGACATCTGTAAAAAAGAAATATAAAATGAAGATTCTATGGACAGAAACATTTAGCAGGATAAGACCTTTTCAAGAAATCAAATTATATCTACCTTAAAAAAGTAGTGAAAAAGGTTTTCTTCTTTACCGTACTGCAGACCAGATGCTACAACATAGCTGATAATCTTGGATTTTTTCTGTCATTTTGAAAAAAAAAAAAAAAAAAAAGAAATTGAAATTAAATTTTGAATGTCTTTAAGCGCTGACCTTTGTACTTACAACTTTTCTCATTTTAAGCACAAGGTTTTCTAGTCTGTGGTGGTTTCTGAACATGGGCAGCGGCCTCCTTCTTCTATACTCCTCCTCTGTTAGCGGAGCGTCTGGATCTTCCTGAATATAAACATTACACTCTGTAAGTCCTGTTTTATTCAAGCAACAAGTCAACAGTGACCAAATTTTCCCGCGTACCAGTTCCCGTGGCTTGGTCACAGCCCAGGTCATCACTGTTGAGACTAAAATTAACATTTTTTGAGATTTGAAGCTGTCCATTTCTTCCTGAAGGGCTAAAGGGGGAGAAAAAAAAAAAAAAAACATTTATTAATACACTCTGTTTTTGCACATATTCAAATATTGATGGTAATCCTATTTCTTACCTGTGATTGCCCATGTTGCTTCTTCAATCTGCTCTTTGGTTAGACTTTCTGAGATGTTGTACACCACAACATCACACTGCAGCATAAGCTGAAGCAACTCATCTGGAGTGGGGGACTAAAATAATATTAGTTCTAGTTAGTTACATGTCATTAGAATTTGGTATTTTTCTCATCATATCGTGTAATTATTGAATAGTATAATATAAATCAATATAATTTAAATATTTTAGGAGATTACATTGACGTATATAATTATTCTGGCACTGAGGCAATTTAATCATTTTGTCTCTCTGGAAAATAGTAAAAACGTTGCGTACACAGCAATTACTCCTATGTGTTTAACTGTGGATTTAGTTTGAAGGCAAATCCACAAAGTAGCTACTTTCTGAAACCATTAAAACGCAACATGTAGTAACGTCTTGTAGTCTAAACTTTCAGTAAAGCCTTAAAGAAAAGATTGATCTTTAAAAAAAACTAACTAATGACACTTGTTTGGAAGACTTACACAGTACAGTTTTAATGGAAATCTCCATTTTTGTCGTTCCTGGTCGGTAGAAACAGTCGATGTTCCCACAATTTCAAAAGCGGGTTCAAATGGACGAGAAGAGTTTACAGATTCTGTGTCTGATCCGTCATCATCAGAGCTTTCTGTGACAGCACAACTCGATAAAAACTGTGAAGAAAAGACTGTTATCGCTGGGAAATATCATATTACCATCAATATGTTGTGTGACTACCTCAGCGATGCATCTGGATGAGTACTTATGGACGTCGTTGATGAAAATGCGTTTGGGACGATTGTGTTGCTTTTTGTCATCCATATTACTGGACATTGACCTTTGTAAAGGAATTTAACGAACTGTTGCTATGGACTCGACAAGGTTGCTATGTTTCTTTCTTTCGCGTCTTTGCGGGTTCAACTTCCGGTATCCACTGTGCCACTTGTATAGTACGTGAAAAATGATTGCAGTTCAATTGTCTTTAAATTGGTCAGTGTGACATAATCGAAACACTACAATCTTGACAGTTGTATTTTGCATCTCTTTCTGTAGTGGCTAACTAGTAAATTGGCATCAGCAATATAAAGGTCAGTTGAAATACTAAATAACAGTTGTAATACTGAAGTTTGCTTTAAATCAAAGATCATTTGATCTTTGATCTTTGAAAGACGTCATTTCTTGTTTCATATACAAATGGGGGGAAAGGAATGCCCTCCACAAACACTTTTTTTTAAATTTTTATTTATTTAATCTCTAGTTAGAACTTTCGCAAGGTAGACTAAGTTGTAGCACGAAAAACGTTTCCGCTGTCCTTCCAAGAATTGAGACTGTGATAGACCATATTATAAAGGGGTGTTTAAAAATTCCGTGGGAATATGAAATAATAGGTGAAAACAAAAACCTCCCCGTCGGGGAATCGAACCCCGGTCTTCCGCGTGACAGGCGGAGATACTGTCCACTATACTAACGAGGATAGGCGGTAAACTAGGCAGTCACCGGTCATAACACAGCGTTACACTGGTGTCACCGTGAGTTCTTTTGTGTTAAGGGGAATTTACACACCGCTCTTTACTTCATTTGATCTAACGTTGACATGATTAATTTGAGACCGGCATGGCACAGGGGTGGCAAGTGCATTTCGCTTTTGTTTTCAGGCCGAAGTAGGAGTTTCTAATTTGTTCTGGCCGAAATAGAAAAACATTTCTTTAAAGATGCATTTCCGGTGGTCATTATAATAACGCACGAGTCAGCGCCACCTAGCGTCCGGAGTTCACATCACAGTACAGCGCTTCGAGAACGGAAAGGCGTAAATATCGAGGATGTTTTCATGCACGGATATAACAAGTTACATAGCCCCACCAGCGAGTGAGACTTAAGAATCAATGCGAGTATTTGTTTATTCCAACAACGCCATTACTTGCATCCCTAGTTTGTCACGTGAATGAACCACTTTTCAGACAAGTGTATGGTGTGATTACTTTATTTTTTGAAAAACCAAGACTTGGAATACAGACAAGCCTGAACTCAGGCAGACACCCAATAGTCGTCTTCCCATGCAGTGTTGCACAAGAGCCAAAAGCATCTCCAGAATCCTCCAGACCCAATAATGGAATGTACCATTCCCATGTTCACAGTCACTCCAACAATCACCTCAGTGCAACAGGGTACTTAAAACATGTGCGGATATCAATATAACTGCTATTAAAAAGGTCTTTCACAATAATGCTCTGGACACAAGAGCAACACCAGTCCACCACACAACATAAATGACTACTTTGCAGTAAAGGTTGAACAATGGAAAAGTGATGATAAACAATTCTGAAGGATTTAGAAGGGGTCATTTAGTCAACTTCTTCCATGCGTGAAGCATCGTCTTCACCATCGCCTTCCAGGGGAGGAATCTCATCTGGTACAGATGCAGATGTCGTCTCCTCTGTGGGAACGTCATCATCATCAATACCTAAAAAAAGAAGGGATTATGTTACAACAATCATAATCATTAACTGAGACAAATTGAGTTCAATCTCCTTACCCAGTCCGAGCTTGATCATTCTATAGATGCGGTTAGAGTGAGTCTGGGGGTCGTCTAGAGAGAAACCTGAAGACAGCAGAGCAGTTTCAAACAGAAGGATGACGAGGTCCTTCACAGCCTTGTCATTCTTGTCTGCTTCCGCCTTCTGTCTGAGAGTCTCCATAATGGGATGGTCAGGGTTGATTTCTAGGTGCTTTTTGGCCATCATGTAGCCCATGGTAGAGTTGTCTCGCAGAGCCTGGGCCTTCATGATCCTCTCCATGTTGGCTGTCCAGCCGTAAGTGCTTGTGACTATACAGCAGGGCGACGAGACCAGTCTGTTGGAAACTGTTACCTAATGGAGACAAAGATAACATCATTCACCTCCAGTTCCAAGTAAAACTATGACTACATGCCCACTTCATGTTTAACCAAGCAATGCCACACCATCTTTGATACAATCACTTTAGGGCACCAAGCTGCCGTTGGAAAAAGTTGAATTCCACATCCAAGCATGTTAGAGCACACTATTTGGCAATCCTTTGTAAACCAGCATTAGTCATTCAAGCTTACAGATGTGCACAACTCACCAGAATAAGACTTTCAATTATGGGACCTGGTACCAAACAATATACCATCAACTGCAGTTTCATTCATTAAGTTTTGCCTTTAGTATTAAAGAATGGGTGAAATGACTAAAGCATTACAGTCACTGACCTTCTCCACTTTCTTGTCAAGGATCTCCTTCATAATTTTGCACAGGCTGTCAAATTTGGCCTTGTCCTCCTCCATCTTCTTTTTCTCCTCTTCATCCTCTGGCAGTTCCAGACCCTCTTTGGTGACAGACACCAGGTTCTTGCCGTCAAACTCCTTCAGCTGCTGGATGCAGTACTCGTCAATTGGCTCCGTCATATACAAGACCTCGAAACCACGTTTGCGGACGCGCTCAACGAAGGCCGAGTTTGCAACTTGGTCTTTGCTCTCACCTACAAGAATAAGGGGTATTAGAAATTCAGAGCTTTATGACACCAGTAAGACTGCTGTGATGGGAAACAGCCTACCAGTTATGTAGTAGATGGATTTCTGGTTTTCCTTCATGCGAGTAATGTACTCTGTGAGGGAGGTCACCTCATCTCCAGATTGTGAGCTGTGGTAGCGCAACAACTCCGACAGCTTCTTGCGGTTTTGCGAATCCTCATGGATGCCAAGCTACAAATTTAAAAAAAAAAAAAAACAAACAAAAAAAAAAACTGATTTACAGTCTCATAATTTAGGCTACTTGTCAGTTCAAGGCTTTTCCTCTCAGTTAATAAAAACCTGATCATCGTTTTAAGTAAAATTCTAACATTAAGTTTGTTGCAAATGTGGAGGAATTATTACATCCAAGTAATCTACGGTGAACATATTATAGTTACCTTGATATTCTTGGAGAATGCTTCGTAGAACTTTTTGTAATTGTCCTTGTCCTCTGCCAGTTCAGCAAAAAGCTCAAGACACTTCTTGACAATGTTTTTGCGAATGACCTTCAGGATCTTGCTCTGCTGCAGCATCTCTCTGGAGATGTTGAGGGGCAGGTCCTCAGAGTCCACGACACCACGGACGAAGTCTGAACACAAATGGGTCTGTGTTACAGCCAAGCCTTTGACTACATTACAGAACCAAACACAAGAGCAACAAGTCATCTTACTGAGGTATTCTGGGATGAGGTCTTCACAGTTGTCCATGATGAAAACCCTTCTGACATAGAGCTTGATGTTGTTCTTCTTTTTCTTGTTCTCAAAGAGGTCAAAGGGTGCACGGCGAGGAATAAAGAGCAGTGCTCTGAATTCAAGTTGGCCCTCAACAGAGAAGTGCTGGAAAATGTAAAGTGTGTCTTACATCAATGCTTCACTGATTTGTGCTCATACATGCTGGTTTGGCTAAAAAACCCTTTACCTTGACTGCCAAATGCTCCTCCCAATCATTGGTCAGACTTTTGTAAAACTCGCCATACTCCTCATTTGTGATGTCATCAGGGTTCCTGGTCCAGATAGGCTTAGTCTTGTTCAGCTCTTCTTGGTCAGTGTACCTTTCCTTAATCTTCTTTTTCTTCTTCTTGTCTTTAGACTCTTCTTCAGAACCAAGGTCCTCAATCGTGGGTGCGTCCTTATCCTCTTCCTGCTCTTCTTTTTCCTCCTCTGCTTCATCATCACTGATCTCCTTGTCACGTTCCTTCTCCACCTACAAGGCAAAGTTAGAGCCTAAAGTTATTGACAGCTCAAAAACAAATTTAAAAATTAAAATCCTTCAAATCCAAAAACAATTCTTACATATAGGGTGATGGGGTAGCCAATAAACTGAGAGTGCTTCTTGACAATTTCTTTGATCCTCTTCTCCTCATAGTACTCAGTTTGGTCTTCCTTCAAGTACAGAATGATCTTTGTTCCACGGCCAATTGGCGCATCTGAAGACAGAAGGTTAAACAAAGCCACATTTCTGTCATCCATTAATTAAAATAAATGCTGTCTAAAGAATTGAATTGCTGGCTGTTAAAATGAACATTTCACACGAGCAGGAGGCATACCATTGTCGGTCCTGACTGTAAATGAACCTCCAGCAGAGGATTCCCAGACATACTGTTCATCATCATTGTGCTTGGTGATAACCTTCACCTTCTCAGCAACAAGGTAAGCAGAGTAGAATCCCACACCAAACTGACCAATCATGGAAATATCAGCTCCAGCCTGGAAAAGAACAGCAGTTATGACAATTGTTTAGAGTCATAATCCCTTAAATTGCCCATAATAAACCACCTGTGTTAGACCTTGCCAGAGCTCTTGCATGCATATTTTTTGTGAATTAAGGAGGGAAAAAAAAAAAAAACAAAAACACAAAACTCTTTAGCTTTTACATTTGAAACCCATTTCAATAGCATTCATAGCAAACATTGAGTACAAACTAAAATGATTAAAGATACTCTAGCTGTAGTTTTGTTTTCTACATGGATGACTTTTGAAAGTAACCTTGTCATTAGTGTCAAGCAGTTATTGAATTGTAACCTGGAGGAAAAAAAAATGAATAAATAAATAAGTAAAATAAATACATCATAATACCTGTAATGCCTCCATGAAGGCCTTGGTGCCAGACTTAGCAATGGTACCCAGGTTGTTGATAAGGTCAGCTTTGGTCATGCCGATTCCAGTGTCAATGATGGTCAAAGTGTTCTCGTCTTTGTCGGGGATGATGTCAATTTTCAGATCCTTGCCACTGTCTAGCTTAGAGGGGTCAGTCAGACTTTCATAGCGAATTTTGTCCAAGGCCTGTGAACACAAATTCCCCAAGTACACTTTTCATACTAATATACAAGTAGCTGATGCAAGCAAACATATCAACAAGTATTAGCAGTATTACCTAGACATGCCAACAGTCAAGGCACCAAAACATTTTCTGATTATATGATAAATGCAATGATATGCTTACATCAGAAGAATTGGAGATCAACTCCCTGAGGAAGATCTCTTTGTTGGAATAGAAGGTGTTGATGATGAGGGACATCAGCTGAGCAATCTCTGCCTGGAAGGCAAAGGTCTCAATATCCGCCTCTTGGTGCATTTCTTCAGGCATCTACACACAAACAGTAAACATTTATGAAAGCTACGTTACAATTACATTGATTTCCCAGTTTGCTCAGCTCATTTTTCTTTTCATAAACCTCGCCAACCTCCGCAGTTAGCAACGGCGGAAGTAGCCATGAATCAATATGGCGACGTTCAACAGACAATGGACGAGCCAAACACGTGCTTAAGAACGGGCAATAACGACAGCTTTGGAATACAACTAGTTACAACTCAAAATTGCTACAATTTTCTTTGATAAAGAAATTGACAAAACGGGGTGAATCAGAAGCTACTCAACTAATAACCTTGTCGGTACAACTGAAATTAGTACCCATTCTTGGGTTTAACTCAGTTTCACCTTCACGCAAGATTCAAATGTTAATGGTGGCAGTTTAACGGTTGGGCCTTGCTGGTCGAAAACGTCCTTCACAATTGGTTACATAAACGAAGTCAGAGCTGTCATCCTCGCCACACCTGCTTTGGTTTAACCAAAGGCCTGCAACAAAACTGCTTTGTGTTGCCCGATTTATTAAACCCGGGGGCGGAATCGTTTCGTACATAAACACTAATTAGAAGAGATGTTATCAAATCAAAACGCTTGCGGTAACCAGAGAATTATGATCTAAGGGTTATTGTAGAACTTTATCCTCGTCGGTAAATACTAATTCACTGAGAAAAACGGCTACCTAAAGAGAACAACTTGCTTGACGCGTCAACGAACTATTTGTGTACGTACCTTGTTAATTTTATGGTCTTATCTTGAAAAAAAAATGCAACCAATGTAATGTCCCCTCAGCTCTTCTAACGCATGGAAACAGAAAGGGACTTCTTTCCGATAGACCGGAATCTTTATACACTGGGGTTTCACTGTGTATCCCTCCGCGATGCACCATCTTCACGTAAAAGTTCACAGCTCGGTGATTATTTGAAGAAAGTGCAACCTTACAGTTGCATTTGAGAAGAATTTCTGTTTTAATAAATAGGATGTTATAAATACTTTAAATGCAATGTCGTGGACTCTGAATCTGATGGATACAAGTACATTACGTGGAAATAAATACATGACAGATGTAGGCTATTTATTTTAAGATATATTGAAAAAAAAAATGAAATTCAGTTCAACCAAAATGTATCAAGTTTTGTATCCCTGTGGCGAAGCGAGGAGTGGTGAACGTACATGTAACGGTGCAAGTTTCATTTCCGCTGCAAAGTTTATTTACTGTAAATTTATGTATCAGTTAAAAACGTATACCAAATCACTGCCACAGGTAGGTCGTTTATTTCATACCGCAGAATGAGGATCTTTTTAATCTGACGGAGGGACACTTAAAACCAGGATGGTGTGCTACGTTTCTTCTAGCACTTTCCATGAAAAACCCGCCTAAAGTGACGTCATGACTTGTCAGACGCAACTGTTACTCTAGATGTAAGGAGATTTTTTTAATTTTTGTTTTTATTCTCATTAAGTATCAATACAATTGACCACAAAGAACAGCAGTCATTTATGAAATACA
The DNA here is from genome assembly GCA_015343265.1 of Pao palembangensis. NCBI lineage: Eukaryota > Metazoa > Chordata > Actinopteri > Tetraodontiformes > Tetraodontidae > Pao > Pao palembangensis. Next base: position 1,962,912 of record CM027097.1, read on the forward strand.
AGGCAATACAAAACATACATTAAAAAATAAAGGATCCGTAAAACAAAAGAAACTAGAAAAGCCTTGATTTCCTATAATATATAATTCTTATAATTTAAATGTAACTTTTGCAAAATATCACAATCCAAAATATACATTTCCAAGCACAAAACCCCCAAAGCTATTATTTTGTTGTTTAAATAGTATACGTACACGTTAGCGCAAGCGCAGAAGTGATATGGTACAGCTCAAGTTCCGGGTGCGGATCGGGCATTGAAAACGCTTTGCTGTTTCCGAAAGGCTGTTACTAGCAAACGCGCTAATCTTACATTAACCTCGTTCCAAAATTGTTTTCAGTTAATAATCTTTGAATAGCAGGCTTCCAGCCCCCTTTCACGTACCAAATTCGGGGTATGTATATATGAGCCCGTTTTTGTTCATTTTCAAGTCATTATTTGTGCGGCAAAGTGAGTTACACTTGTTAAGTAATGTTAGCCCTAGCTCTCGTTAGCTTGCGCAGTCTCGTTACTTGTGCCCAGTACTGTAGCGTGTTTGATGCTAGCCAGAGCTAATAATACGGCTAGCTTTTTACTTTAAGAAGCTAAATCATGACAACAAAACAATTTGGCTTTGTCGTATATAGCTAAACCAATAGAAATTACACAAAGTTACAAGTTACGATCGATGTACGCCTTAATGTTAAACGTCTTAAAACCACAACTCGATGACAATTTACCGACTGAATAGAGTAATATATTTCTCCGTTTAAAGTTTAAAATATGGGACTATGGATGGAAGTGGCAATTCTGTTGATTCTGTTACTAGTACCTTAATGAAATGTGTATTGTAATTGTTCTTTTGTCAGGTTTGAATTGTATGCAGAATGTCATTCCCCCCACATTTAAACCGGCCGCTGTTGCCCCCTCCTGGGATTCCTCCTCAATATGCCGGCTTCCCATCAGGCAAGCTTAATTTCGGATAATATCCATAACAGCTCCATTGTATGCTATTAAATACAAAGTCTGAAGTACTATTTTACCATTATTCTACAGGAACTCCAATGATCCCAGTTCATGTGGGCATCATGACCTCTGCCCCTCCTGTAATGGTACCTTCTGTGCCAGTGGTCAGTAAGCCCCCAGTCCATAATAAAGAGTTTATTGCTGCCAAAGAAAGCGAGGGCAGTGGGCCCACTACAACAGTTTTTGTGGGGAATATCTCAGAAAAAGCCTCTGATATGCTGATTCGACAGCTTCTTGCGGTAAGGAACAGAGAATGTTTTACAAATATTGTGTTTATAAGTCATTAAATTAGGAAACATTTGTGAATTATATAAAAAAAAGAATATAAGCCTATTTTATCACTAAATATATTACATTTCTTATTCTTGTTTTGTTCTTCTCAGTGTCAGCAAATGACAGGTTAGATTTATCAGCAGTAATGTCAAATTTCTCAGTAATTTGAACATTCATTCATATGTAGTCAAGGTGTTGCATATTACTGCAGTAAAACAATTTTGAACCCCCCGTCTTCATTAAATTGATATAGAAATGTGGAATTGTTCTGAGCTGGAAGAGAGTCCAAGGAGCATCTGGCAAACTTCAAGGTAATTGATATTACCTATACCAGGGGTGTCCAACCCATTCCACAAAGAGCCGTGTGGCTGCAGGTTTTTGTTCCAACCAATCAAACACACAGAGTTTGACCAATCAGCTGTCTGAAGACTCAGATCAGCTGATTAAATAACTTCAGTCAGGTGTGCTGTTGCTTGGTTGGAACAAAAACCTGCAGCCACACGGCTCTTTGTGGAATGGGTTGGACACCCCTGACCTATACACATAATATCATATTCTGAAAAGCGGTTTTAATCATAGTTTTGTCCAGTCCAACTGGAAATTGCCTTAATCTTTTTTATGTTTGTACAACTGTGCCACAAGTGATTGCACAATTCTATTTTCTGGGGCAACAATTTAATGATTAAAAATATATATATATATTTCTTTTTACAGCCTTTGGGTTTTGCGAGTACAAGGAACCAGAGTCTACATTGAGGGCACTGCGCCTGCTTCATGACCTGCAAATTGGAGACAAAAATCTCCTGGTGAAGGTAGATGCGAAGACAAAAGCTCAGTTAGACGAGTGGAAAGCCAAGAAGAAGACTGCAAATGGGGTACGACTGCCATACAGAATTTATTCAATTTCATTTTGCAGCTATCCTTTTCTGAAATAGCACATCGTTTTATTTCTTTGAAACAAGATTGAAGATATCGTTTCATCTAAATTTACTGCCATTTAATTTTTTTATATGCTATCAGAAAGCTGAAGGAGGAGGAGATGATGAAGAGGAGGTTCTAGATGAAGAGACAAAGAAGAAGGATCTAATTGTCAAAGGTGCCATTGATGGATTGACGCGGGAATATGCTGCTGAACTCAACGCACCTTCACAGGACGAGGACTCCCAGCGGAGGAAGAGGAAAAAGGAGAAAAAGGAAGAGGTACACTTATTGTATTGTATTTTTTTTTAAATACTGTAACATTCCTTGATTTTGTAATTTGTTTGTCATTTTTACTGTGTATTTTTTTTTTTTTTTTAAAGGATGATATTAACACTATTGATATGGAGGAGGACAAGAGGGACCTGATTTCCAGAGAGATTAGTAAATTTCGTGACACTCATAAGGTAAAATTTTTCTCTTTTGAATTTTGTAGTTAACATTACAGGTTTTGGACAGCAGGTGCTCACATAGTTCACTCCTAGAATTAAAAAAGTTTATTTGATGCGTTGCAGTCGCAGAGCCTTTCTTCGCCTGCAGTTTGGCAGGTCTAAAATTTACATGACCACATATTGTAATTTGTCCCAGATCGCACGATATGTTTGATATTTAATGTTCACATATCTCTAGTATTTTTGTCAACTTTCAGGCCTGATTTGATACCACAGTAGTAAACCTATCTAGGCGTGACTATTATAGCTCCATTCTTCATTCATCACACACAAATGCATGGAGACAATGTAAAGTTACTTAAAGCTAATCTATTCATTAAACCCCACCATTATGATAGTGATCATATGGTGACTAAAGCAAGATGAATCTCAGAGCTTTGGGAAAAGTAACGAGGATAGGATGTAAGTATAAGCCTTCATTTACTTTATAAATATTCCGGGCGTCCCCCTCTTGAGGACTTGCTCAGGGGCAACTGCACTACACCTGGCTTCTGGAGCTTAACTAGCCGACCATTTGATACCATTATGTTCCAGTTTTTGTTGGGTCATCATTTTGTGTATTGTTGTCCCAAAAGCCTGAAAGTCAGTGAACCTGTGCCTGTCCTCTCTATTATGGTTTGTCTAAATGGTGTTCATGTTGAAGCGAAAGGACACTGGTCCATAACCACATCAGTGACTTTGGCTCTAGCTTTTTACTATGCTAGCCTGGGGAGGGGGGCGCCCTCTCCACAGCAGAACGCTGATCTGAAGAGACAGAAGGTACGTGCTCTCTACCTGTGCTGTGTGATTTCATTCTTCTGTCTTTTGGTCTTCACCATTATCTTCATCTTTTACCAATGGTTTTGTGTATCAGCTGTTCAGGATGACGTACAAGTTCACTTTTAGAGATGAAGCATAAAGTGCTGTTGTGCACTTTAGACGATTGCAACGGTAAAAATCTTCAATTACACTCATACGACTTCTCAAATTAGAATAAAATTGAATGTTAAACAGGTAAGTAAAAAGCACCAAATTTAATTATTCATTAATCATTCTTAAGCAGATAAGTGTAACATGTTTAAGCCACCAGAGACTAGTCATTCTTAAACCCACACAGGTAAACAGGTCAGTTGATGACCGGTTATGTTATATTAATATAAGAGGAGCATCAGTGCAGGTTGGAGCCCTGTAAAAATGTTCCTGTAAAGAATTTTACTAAATTATGTTTGGAATGCCCAATACAGACTTGTTAAGGTTCATTGTCCACCTATATTAATTTCCTTTCCTCTTTTATGTCATGTTTCTTTCTGTTAACCTGCATTACACCAAAGGCTTTTATTTTAAATGATTTGTCTTCACCTTAATTGTTTGAATGAGTTTTAATTTTGAAGTAAATTAACCTCTGTTTGTGATTACCAGAACTTTTGTCCTTGCTGAGTAGTCTTTTTTTTTTTTTTTAATTGTAACTTTGACATAATTCTAAAATTGCAATTTTACACTTAAAGCCTTGTGTGTAAAGTAATGTGCATGTGTGTTGGTCAAAAGTCACAAAGAGCTGCTGAAGACTTCTGCAGGGGTAAGAACGTTTCTACAATTTTATTTATCTGTGCAGCAATGTTACTGATGTACATTCTGTTGACTTATTTATTTTTCACTTTACTGAATGCCATGTTACCGACTGATGTAAAGGTTGTTATTTTGAATGATGACTTAATACTAATGATGATGATGATTTAGCAAGACGGAATCCCATAACGTTTTCCCCTTGTATACCGTGTGACCTGCTTTCCTCCCAGGCCTAACTTTAAAGGCTTGTAGAGGCAGCGAAGGGCTGAGTCCATAGTTCAACACCTGTAAGTCACAAACAACTAGTTCACCAAAGACTGACGCCTGTTTTCTGTTCTTGTTTTCCTTGTTCCAAGAGGAGGACTCTTGAGGAGAGAAAAAGCATTGCCTTTTGCGGCACCTTTGTCTGATTATTAATGCCTCAAGTTGAATATGTTCCATTTTTTTGTTTGAATTACTAAAGTGGTTTCCAGTTACATTCTTGCTAAAGAGTAATTTACCAGTTGGAAATGGCACTTTACTATAGATGAATGATCCTGTGTCTTTCTGAGGATTTAACGGTTCATCCTTCCAGGGTTTCTGGTTAGAACCCCAGCTTCCCTTACAAGCTGGGCACTGATTGGTGCATGTTCCTGTATGAAACATCTTTTAAGACCTGGAAACCACTTGATCTGCGCAGATGACAGAGTGATGTAGACTCACCACATCTGGTATGTCATTGACTGAACCAGTTTCTGTTCTGCTCTGCAGAAACTCGAAGAAGAAAAGGACAAGAGGGAGAAAGAGAGGCTGGAGTTTGAGCGGGAACGGAAGGAAAGGGAAAAAGAGCGCGAGCGGGAGAGAGAGCGGCGGGACCGCGAGAGGGAGAAGGAGCGAGAGCGGGAACGGGAGAGGGAAAGAGAGAGGGAACGAGAAAGAGACAAAGACCGGGATCGCAGGACCAGAGACAGAGAGCGAGACCGCGACTGGGACAAGGACAGGAGCCACGACAAGAGTGCTGATCGCAGTATATCCAGGTCAAGATAAAAACATTAATACTCAAATAAGAGTAGACTATGTTTTCAGTATATGTCCAATGTGGCATTTTGAGACTAAACTCTTATAAGAAGAGCCTGAAAAACATCCGTCTACTACTTTTAGATTTTTGTCGACAAAATATATTTATTGGCTTGCAGAGAGGTGAGTCGAGACAGAGAGAGAGAAAAAAAACGTGACCAAGATGATGAAGAGGAGGCTTATGAACGCAGGAAGCTGGAACGGAAATTGCGAGACAAGGAGGCAGCATATCAGGAGGTAAGGAATGCTGGGAGATCACCATTCTGCAGTTGTTGTACTTGTATTGATGCAAACTGCCTAACAGTTGTGCAGAATAATCATAAAACATTACAGGAGTGTTAATCACTCGTGTTATTGGAACATAAGTGTATTTGATTGCAGCTCACCTGATACAATTGTTACCACAGCGTTTAAAGAACTGGGAGCTCCGGGAGAGGAAGAAGGCACGTGATTATGCTAAGGACTCAGAAAGGGAAGATGAGCGTCGAAGAGAAATGGTGAGAGGACATCAGATTCACACTGATGTTCACAGAAGAGTCTCACTTGACTCTCACTTGGATACTGTCTAACATGAAAAGTCATTTCAGTTGTACAATGGGGAGATTGCGGTTGTTCTTGTCAGAATTGAAATGAATAAAAATAAAAACCACACACCTGAAAATACGCTCAATCTGATGTAATAAACCAGCAAGTCTGTGATCAGTGACAGACCTATCTTGATGCTATTCTCATCTTTTTTTTATTTTTCCTCAGGTTAAAGAGGGTAAACGGTTGAAAGAGTTTCTTGAAGACTATGATGATGAAAGAGATGACCCCAAGTACTACAGGTTAACAAAATCCAAAACTATACCTTTGTGTCGTGTGGACGATATAGAATAAAATTAGAAAAAAAAAAAAAAAACTATCGTTCAGACTTTTCAGAAGCAGGCATTTGCATTTCTGAACACTGAATATCATTATCTTAAATGAAGCTAGTCTTGACTACAAGTGCAATAAGACCGTTAAATAGGTTTTCCTATTGTGTGACCCAGATCGGAGTTGAAGCAGATGGCTCTGGCTATTGTTCTGAAGGGTGTTATTCCTGGTGCGACCTCTAGGGGCAGTGCACTGCAGAAGCGTCTCAGAGACCGCGAGAAGGAGATGGAGGCAGACGAGCGTGACAGGAAGAGAGAAAAGGAGGAGCTGGAGGAGATCAGACAGAGGCTGTTAGACGAGGGACATCCAAATCCAGACGCAGAGCTGCGCAGGGTATGCTTTTCTGCATGAAGGTGTTTGTGCGTCTATACGTGTGTCTGCGTTTGCTTTGTACATCTGTAATGAGTGAGCCTGCTGCCTTTCTGAAGGTCACTTTATCTTTCTGTATCTAATGTCATTCTGTTCTGAGAAACGGGTTTTGATTTGTTCTTCATTTTTTGCACATCTTCCTCTTATTGGACCAGATGGAGGAGGAGGAGGAGGAGCGTCTGAGGCGACCTCCAATCATGCAAGAGCCGGAGCCCGAGGAGGAGCGCGAATGCCACAGGGTTTCAAGGAACCACCGGGAGCACAGACAGAATCAAGAACGTGAACGCCCTGTACACAAGGACCTCGAGATGGAGGAGGGTGAAGAAGAGGATTATGAAAACGATATCGATAACACCGACACAAAACCGTGCTTAAAGCCCACAATGCGTCCCATCACAGCCGCACCGTCTGTGTCATCAGCTAGTGGCAACGTCTCTCCCAACACCCCTGGGGAGGAGTCGCCATGTGGGATCATCATCCCTCATGAAAACTCTCCTCCTGACGCCCTCCCACAGGAGGAGAACCGGCCGAAGTTTGGCCTCAGTCTAAAACTGGGTGAGTCTAACCTTTACATTTAGGTTTTTGTTATATATATTTTTTAATTAATTAATCACTAATTATTAGGATGAGGGATTGACTTTATTTTTAGAAGCGTAGGTCTGTTGATTAGCTGAGTATCTAAGTTGTGGTCTTTTGAGGACACCATTTAGCATTTTTTTGCTGAGTTTTTTTTGTTTTTCAGCTGTCATTTTTGTATCAATGGTTTGAATTTAATATATTTCAATATAAATCTTAGATGGATTCTTCAACTTAGGTCACAGTTAAAAACAAAAACAAAACACCAATAATTCTGCCTGCAGGCTCCACAGGAAGTCCCAGTCAACCAAATGCAGGCAAGAGGAAGAAGCTGCCTGTGGACAGCGTCTTCGACAAATTTGACGACGAAGAAGCAGATGAGCAACCTCGTAAGAGGAAGCTGGTGCCGCTGGACTACGATGACGACAAGAGCCTCGGGGTTGACGGAGCTGGCCTGTCCAACATAAAGGGCGCCAACGCTGAGGAGAAGCGCAAACACATCAAGAGCCTGATCGAGAAGATTCCGACGGCAAAGCCTGAGCTGTTTGCTTACCCGCTGGACTGGTCCATGGTCGACACGGTGAGGAACAGGACTCGGTCCCTGCACATTAACACCAGTGTTCAAGGCAGCCTGAGTCATAATCTCTTTTCCTTCTTAGACGTTAATGGAGCGACGGGTGCGGCCGTGGATCAATAAGAAGATCATTGAATACATCGGAGAGGAGGAGCCGACTTTAGTGGACTTTGTCTGCTCAAAGGTATTTTACGCTGCATGTTTATTTTGAGGATTAGAGGTGAAGAAAGAAGTGTGATGTTTGTCTGGTGTCTTCAGGTGATGGCTCACAGTGCACCGCAGAGCATCTTGGATGATGTCGCCATGGTGAGTACTAGTCACAGAAACATGAGCTGTGCATTGTTGCTTTAAGTTTCTATGTTTAAACAGCTTGGATATTCTAACCCTTAACAAATGTTCTGTGAAACTTGGTGCCTTTACTTGCAGCTCAGTCATTCCTTGTTGCCGTTTTAGGTTCTCGATGAAGAAGCCGAAGTGTTTATCGTGAAGATGTGGAGGTTACTCATCTATGAAACTGAAGCTAAGAAGATTGGACTGGTGAAATAAACAGAACCACTGAACTCCCCCCCCCCCCCCCCCCACCATTCATTGTGTTATAGTATAGCTGACATGTCACCCCAACAGAAGTGACTTTACACCCACCAACAACCTTAACATTTTCTCATTTCCTGTATATTTGCGCCAGTCACTCAGGCCATGCTGATTTATTTTACACTTGACACGTGGAGACCATATTCGCCTCACCAGGTTCTGAAGTCATGCGTGTGCTTTTGCGTGTAAACTGTGCCGCTTTCGAGGGAACCATACACAGGACCATCAAGTCAGACCAAATCTTTCCTTGTGAACACGGTTTCTGCAAACCAGTATACCAGTTCATCTGTGAAGGTGGGAATGTTGTTTAAATGTCCACGACCGTCCAGATTTAGCTTTTTGGGGTTATTTATTTTCAATTTGGCACATCCGCACTGAAGTTTAATACAATTTGGCTCATTTTACTATCACATTAAACATGTTGGCCTTTTTTCCTCTGAAGTAAACGCATTGGAAACGTTACACATAACCACTATAAGAAATTGAGCTAGAAACGGGAACATGTCTGAAGATCTTTTGTTTTGTATTGTTGACATTTAAAATAAAATCAGTTTTTATAATGTTTGAACAAATGGCTTATTTAACTACAAGGGAAACCTTTACAGATAGGTCATCACACAGCAGCTAACAAGGACACAAATCAAAACTTCCAGAACTTTATTGAATATAGGCGCTAAACAGAAGTGGATTTCACCAGTTAAAACCTTTTATCTGCAAACGAAAGTACAAAGTTGACTGTTGAGAACTGAGTTCCTCTTGTCAGCTGGACAGCCAGAGCTGGAGTGAGCCGACACCAGAGACCCTGTCCTTTAAGCAAAAGCCAGGTGAAGGCTGCTGCTTGTAACCAGTTTATTCAAATCATCACTTAAGTATCTACTATATTGATGCATGAATTCTGTTTTTACATGTCCATGTCTGCAAAGGCAGCTTTCCAAGTTACACATGGGGATGGTTTACCAATGACCTGCTGATGATTGCAATGTGAAAGTTAGCTTCTGAGTTGTACGTCTGTGGGCGCGTCAGTCCAAGCTCAGAAGACGGATTCTAGTCCTCTGCTTTGGCCTCCATCTCCTCAGCATCATCGTCTCCGTCCACCTCGGCGTTCTCTCGCTCTAGCCTCTCGAGCTGCCGGGCGAGCTCCGTCTCATCGGTGTCTGTCACTACCTTTGGCTAAAAGCAGCAAACAATGAGACAACAAATACACGAGGAGAAGAGAAAAGGGCCTCTAGTCACAAACTAGATGTGCTAAGTACAAGTTCAGTGCTTAAACACTATTGAACCTACACAAAAGATTCTAAAGACATAGTGTGGTACAGTACTTAAATACTAAGAAACATATTTGTGCATTACTAATGTCATTTACCTCCATTTGGATATTAAAGACACCTCTCTTCTCCTCAATCTTCTCCTTGATGGCTGCCATGGCCTGGTTAAGGACCGACAGGCCCTCTGTGCGCTCCAGAGTGGTTGTGGTCATCACGTAGCGAGGTGGAGCAATCAAGTTGATCTGTACACAATTAGACAAGTGTTACTCTAATATCAGTACTCAAGTCAGGACGACACCATTAAGTAGGAGAGTAGAAACGTGGCTGAAGCCAGATTACTTTGATGGGCATGACGTCGGTGGAGCAGCTGAGTCCAGCTCTCAGTGCATCCTTCACTGCATCAATGCCATCATACCCATAGCACGCTACCTCGATGTCTGCAGAGAGAAAGGAAGTCCAACTGTCAACTCTTTCTGCTCCAGTCAGAAAAAATAAATGTAAAGCCATCCTCTACACTCTCCTGATACCTGCTCTGATTTTGACAGCCTGTGGAGTAAGTCGCCTGTTGATGTTGTCAATCAGGACGCTCCTTTCCTCCTCTGTTAGGTCCAGACCATCCAGAATAGATGGATCACTGAGGACGACAATATGTTTAATACTTTACTACGTCAGAGGGCTCATTATTCAATTTATCCCCGAGACTGCCACACTTTTGACTGTGAGTAACTCCAGTAACTTACGATACAGCCTGCTTAAAGGCGTCGTAGGCTCCATATCCTGGCCGCTTGTACTTCTCATCAAAGACCCATGCGGTACGCTGGTACAAGCGCTCAAGCTGCTCATCCTTACTGTACTCAAGGACCTCTGCCACATGTCTCAGGATGCTGTAAACCTACAAACACAACATGAAGATGAGGTCAAGGACAATAGTTTTTAGCACGTATAGGTAAAGGTGATAGTGTACTTGTTTCTTCTTTAACTTAACACACTTAATATGAGGAAATGAGGATAACAAATGAAAAATCATTGTCATGCAAACACAACTTGACCTACAGTTTTAGATTTGGTGAATTTGTCTTCACACTTAATGGCCTCCTCTGGTGAGACTCTTCTTTTTGATAGATCAATGTATCCTTAAAAAAAGCATAGAACAAAACATTCAATAGTCAATTATTTTTTAGCCCCACCCTAAACAATTTTGTTCTTTTTCAAACTGATCTCAATGCTACATGTTAAAAGGCCTGAAATCATCATTCAACTTTAATGTTTTTTTTTGTTTTGTTTTGGGGGGGGGGGGTCGTATCTTACAGCTTCAGGTCTTCATGCCTGCCCTCACCTTTCTCTTTGTCCACTCGGATGACAACCACACATTCATTGCGCCCTATGCGGATGAGCTTGTTGATGGAACGAATACGTCGACGCGACAGCTCACTCAGGAGGATCATGCCCTCAATGTTGTTGTACTCTAAAAGGCTGACGTAGGCACCCATCTCAGCGATGGACCTTACATTCACCATCACCACATCCTCCACCTCTGGAAACCTGTGCTCGTAAAATCGACAGCTGAGCCCTGGCATTGCTGGGAAAACAGGGGAAAAAAAAAAAACTTGTCAAAAAGTTAACACGTCATTTAAATGAATGGCGCAACCTGTAAAACCTGTATTTAGTTAATGTAACAATGTTATATCAAAAGATAACCCACATATGAATTACTCCTCACCATGGTTTTACTGGAATAGACCTTTACACAATTCTATCTAGTTATACACAATTATACAACCTAGTTTTCAATTATTGAATCTATAACATGAGGAACAGATGTTCACAAACTGGAGGTCCAGATACCCAAATGACAAAATACTCCAGCTTATTAATGACACCAAGTATGTCACTTAAACTATAGAAAGCTAGGAGAATGACCACGAATGTATGAAAGTATATTTTTGCAGTTGGAGGTTGTGGGTAGTCCTGTGTCTTGGCTTGGATTCAGTGCTACATCAGCATTCAGAGTCGAGCTTAGACACAATAACATATTCAATTGCGCGTTTTACCGGATACATTCATTTGTAACAAAACTGAAGAATAAAAAAACACAAAACATTTAAAAACTTTAAACGAAAAGACTATCAATACATGAGTGTTTTCTTAATGAGTCTCATTACTGATAAACTACTGTATGTTAAACCCCTTAAATAATTCAGATCATTTTAATAAAGCAGTATTAATCTGGTATCCGAGTTGGTTGGTCATGTTTGCTGGCCTTTAACAGGGGATATAACTGACACAAAAAGCCAAAGTTGAACTTTTTGTCACCCTAGAAAAATAAATGACGCTAGTTGTGTTACAGTCCTGTAATCTGATGCAACACAAATACTGGGAAAAGTGCTACTTTTATAGCTAAATTTAACAGTATAAACAAAACCGAACAAATCAACAGTCGTATATTTTATAGTTTCAAACGAAAAGTAGCTATAGCACACCAATAACTGGTTCAGATACAATAAAGTCGTTTATCACCCATTAGCATCACAGGCTAACCCGGTTTTTAACTCACATGCGGCACCATGCACGACCAACGAATGGATTCGTTAGCAAAGGAGCTAACAGCTCTGTTCGCCGCGATCTATTAAATGTGTTGTATCATTGGATTCTTACCTTTGTCATACGCTTACAGTACTTTGCGCAGCAAATTCCAAACTGTACGTGTAAATATCTGCTTATGTTATCTTTTGTGAGCCTGTAAATGAGAAATTCGGGCCCGCTAACTCTAAGGTATGGGCGTGCTAATAGACTCGTTCAAGACAGCGCCGTAAAGAAGAGATCATTGCGACAGCGGAAGTTCAAAATGCTTGATGGTCACGTGATACGCGTGGTCTTCAGCTCCAGGAATTACCAGGAATGCCAGTTGAATTATAATTTCCATCCATCCAACCATTTTATGTACCTGCTTTATCCACACTTTGGGTCGCAGGGGTCTGCTGGAGCCTATCCCAGCTCACCCCATAATTATATTATATGGAATAAGGACATCCTATTCAAACACAAGTCTCTTCTCTTGGAATGTTGGTTTCATAATAATATCCCTATCACACCTGTGGATTATGCCAAAGTTTTTGGTGCAATTTCCTCTGGGATCTGTATGTTGTTTAAGTCTCAACCAAGGATGACTGCTCAACAGGGCCCTTGCTATTTCCAACAGACACTCTCATAGGCAAAGTATGTTTTTCCAGTTATCCTTGTAACAAGAACAGGTCCACCAGAGCTCTGTTCCAAAAAGATATCATTACTTTTCCTTGGGTTATTCCATATTAGAATCAATTTATGGGAAATATTGTATGGATGAAGGACTGGCTTCTACTAAATAGATATTCGATTACTAATAAAATTAAATAAATCTCCTTTAAACTCATTCACCCAAGTAGATTTTACCCAAGTAAAGACTATCTTAAAAAAAGATTTAAAAAGGAAGTTGCTGTACTGTTTTTGTAAAGAGTACGGTGAAACTATCATACATTTGTTTTGGTATTGTCCTGACGTGAAAAGATTCTGGTAGAGTTTATGTAACTTTATTTGTGATAATATTGATGCTGAGTTTGTTTTGTTTTGGAGGGATGTGCTTTTTGGTCTTCTGAGGGATGATAATGCACATTACTTGTTTTTTTCTTCTGATGGCCAAATATCATATTCATTGCTGTACATTCACTCTAACCTAAATTTATTGGAGAGATCAAACAATACATTCATTCTTGTCGTAAAGGGTACTCTGATCTTGCGTTATTTCCGTATCCCCCCACCTATCACCCTGCCCCCCCGTCCCCTCATGTTGGTACTAAGATTAAGCGCCATTCGAGGGTAAGACTCAGTGTTATTAAAAATTCACTGAAATCCGTTCATAATATTTTGAGTTATGGCCGCCCAACAGACAAACCCCGGCTGTAAAGGTTTGAAAATCTTGACCCGGAAGCGGTCCTACGACGCGCAAGCGCAGTCAGCAATGGTTGTCACATGACGACAGGCCAGCTGATCATTGAGGACGGAGAGTTGGGCGAGATAAGGATCTGTTTATAATCCTCACGAAAATACAATTCTGTTCGGTAACATCCACATGTCTGTAGGCTAGCACAGGGGCTAGTTTTGTGTCCATTTTTAGCAAACTGAAGTAAAGAGAGGCTAATCGACAAGGACGAGAAAAATGTCTGGAAAAGAGAGGATCGACATATTCCCTTCCAGAATGTAAGCTTGTTTGCTAGCCGGTGCTATCCCGTTGTAGCTTTTAAGCAAACTGTGAGAATGCATTTTGCTTGAAGTTCACGTGATACGGTCGGTTTATGTCAGCTGTGGAAAATATAAATAACATATTATATTTGCCAAACTGCATTGTGAAAGGGGAAGAAGCCTTCTCAAAGTCATGTGACCTTTTTAGTGCGATCGCCGAATGGGCTGTCAGGCTGTGATTATATTTCTGTATTTTATCTTATAAAATAAATTTGAAAATGTCTACACAGTTACACAGCCATTGCATTTAAATAAAATCTAAAGCCAAACCAAATAATTGAAATGTGCTCATTTATTTTCGATTGCAGGGCTCAGACCATCATGAAGGCTCGACTTAAAGGGGCCCAGACCGGCCGCAACCTTCTTAAGAAGAAATCTGACGCCCTCTCCATGCGTTTCCGTCAAATTCTTCGTAAAATTATCGAAGTCAGTTGACTCAGCGCATTCAGTTCCTCAATTCTTATTTAATGTTGACAAAACCGGTGAGCTGTTCTTAAACTTCTTAAAAAAAAGTGGAGTTTGACTTTTTTTTTTTTTTTTTTCCCCCTTCAGACAAAGACTAAGATGGGAGAGGTTATGAGGGAGGCAGCTTTCTCTTTGGCTGAAGCCAAATTTACAGCTGGAGATTTCAGGTGAGATTAAAAGAAAGGTCATGTCATCTTGGGTTTGACCCAGTAAATCCAACCTTTACTCCTGTGTGCAGCATAACTGTAATCCAGAATGTCAACAAAGCTCAAGTGAAGGTCCGTGCCAAGAAGGACAATGTGGCAGGTTAGCATAAAACAATATTTGTCATTTCAACATTACAGTTGATGAGGCAAGACTTATAATGCATATTTTTTTCCCTTTAGGTGTCACTCTTCCAGTTTTTGAGCACTACCAAGAAGGCGGCGACAGTAAATCACATTCAGATCCGTCAAATTCGGTTTTGTGACTGTGTGGTTGCTGTGAGCTCTCACCGTGTCTTCCAGGTTATGAGTTGACTGGACTGGCGAAAGGAGGAGAGCAGATCTCCAGACTGAAGAGGAACTATGCAAGAGCGGTGGAACTCCTGGTGGAATTGGCTTCCCTACAGGTAGAGGGCGATAGAACAATTAAACTGTGGTCCAATTACTGTGACCATTAATGTCAATAATAAAAAAGAAATACAAGTGAACAAAGGAAGACCAGATTTGTGCATGAAGCTCCAGACTGCTCCAATGACTCAGAGAAACAGGCATACAGTGTTCAGCGCATTCTGTTGTTTCTTTACTTTCTGTCTGTAGACGTCTTTTGTCACCTTGGATGAAGCTATAAAAATTACCAACCGCCGTGTGAACGCCATTGAACATGGTAAAGCCACACCTTTTCAAAGAGATGTTTTCTTTTTAAAACCTGATACAGGAGCTCATCTTTATTTGTATTTTACAGTGATTATTCCTAGGATTGATCGCACTCTCACCTACATCGTCACAGAGCTGGATGAAAGGGAACGGGAGGAGTTCTACAGGTGGAAAAAAACGTTTAAAACCATGTTGTTAACAGTGTAAACCCCAAAGTTCTAAAACTGACGTACTGCAACTCTGCCAGGCTGAAGAAGATCCAAGAGAAGAAGAAGCAGCTCAGGGAAAAGACCGACCTGGAGATCGCCGCTCGCCTGGCTGAGCTTGGTCCCATCGCAGAGCCTGCCAACATGCTGACAGAGGAGACGGATGAAGACCTCCTCTTTGAGTGAAGCGCTCTTGGTTGCAGTCATTGACTTCACCCACCCTCCTATTTATTCTGTGCCTGTCAAGACACGTCTCGTCATGCAAATGAAGGTGTTTTTTGTGTGTAGTTGTCTGTGATTTTTGTTGTTTTTTGGTGATAAATGATGGTATGTGTGATCAAAGATCTCTCAGAAAGCCAAAGTGGTGCCACACTTGGCCGTCAGTCAGTTTATTGTGGTTAAAAGAAGAAACTTAACTGAAAAAATATGCGTTTACATACAGTAAGACTAAAAGTAAAGACGTGTTGATGTCTAAACGTGTAGATATTTATTTTCCTCACATTTGGAACCATGGCATGCTCTAAAGCTGATGATGCTGTAGATGTAAGAGCGTGTGTCGTGAAAGTTTGCCACACTGCTGAAACTATCATCAGGTTGTTTGGTTGTTACCTCCGATGAGGGCATTTTCCATTGTACCATTTACGTCAATAAACATTTCAAATTCTGTATCACAATTTTTAGTAGCACAGGGATAAAATGTTCTCCAACATAAGAAAACAATACATTCAGGGTTTTTATTTCATTTGTGGTTTTTCAGAATTTTGATACGAATCCTGCAATTAAATACCATTTTCATTAAATGTCAACTTATAAATTGTAAGGTGATTGTTCTTATAACACTGATAGGAAAAACCATAATGGCTGCAATAATGACAGCTAGTGCACACTGGAATTAAGATTTGAGGTCTGTACTCAGTATAAAAGATCATAACACACTATACTGTAATTAAGAAAATACTTTGGTGCATTACTGCAGCCAATTCAAGCACTTCTAGGCTGTATTTTTGAAGTTGCTGCTCTCCAAATGTAATATTTTGGTGCATCATACACATGCAAATACATGACAATAAAATATTTGTCTAGAAAACATATTTACAATTATAAATAACTACAAATATATAAATATCTCTATTGGTTTGATAATTGACCTTTGATTCAACTGAAAAATCTTAAAGCAAAATAAAACTGATGACTTACAAAGAGACATACACACACCAACAAAAAAACATGTAAGAAACCTGAGATCATTCCTGCATTCGTAGCAAAAAAAACCCAACAGTTTCTATTAATAAGGAGAACATACTGCAGCACTGAGCACAAGTCTGTCTTTGAAATCTCTGCCACCCTTCATGTGAATCAGCTCATGTTCCTGAGCCAACACTGCAGCAAGACTGTGACTCTTAGTTCAGCCAGGTGGTAGGCACCCACTGAGGCACAGTGTCTAACTTGTCTATCAGCCTACGCAGCTGGTGAAAAGCCTGGTCTGGGTCTGTGTTCACAATAGTCGCATCAAAAAAGTGGCCAAAACTGTGCTCCATCTCCCGGGACTTTTCAATGACCTTCTTTACTTCGTCAGGCTGTGCAAAGAGAATGAGATATTGGTTTTGAGATGATGAGAGGAAGATGCTGCTATACAAAGCAGTTAGTTTATGTGGATCCACTTGAGCAATGGCCTAATGTATGAAAATATAAAGTAATGTGCATAATAACGTCACATAATGACGTCAGGCCTACCTTTGGTGTCTTTCCATCTCTGGCCAGCAGGGTGCGTAGTCGCTCCTGAGAAGGAGGTGCGATGAAGACGATGAATGGCTTGAGATTGGAGGACCTCAACACCTGCAGAGACTGAAGACAAACAAATGACTGACTACACATCAACTAAGGGAACAAAATCAAAGATCTAACCCAAGAAAAAATAAATAATAACAGTATTCCAGGCCACACAACAAGGTTTACTCTTATAGCTTTATAAGCTTGTGCTTATTGGACATTAATCCTCAGGATATGAAGGATTTAAATACATTCTGGTTCAGCCAAAACACACAAGACAGAATCTTTTTCATTCATCCAGTGTTTTCCTACCCTGGTGTGGAGGCAAAGCAAACAGATGCGTCCCGAGTTAACGACATCTCGAACAGAGTCGGTGCTGGTGCCGTATAAGTTCTTCTCAAATTCTCCAAACTCGATGAACTTTCCGTTCGCCAAGTCGTTTTCAAAAGCAGTCCGACTCACAAAGTGGTACTCATAGCCGTTCCGCTCATGTATCCTTGCGGTTCTGGTTGTGTCTGCACCGGATACAAAACGCACAGTTTCACGTCTTGGTAGAGGGACAATGAAAATGCACAGAAGCTTGAAAAAACCCGATATTGCTGTCCACGCTCATTGCACGGGTACTTACGTGGAACAGCAATGGCAAATTTTTCTGGTTGAACGGAGAGGAGCCTCCGACGCAGCTCATCGTGTCCGCTGTTTGTGGGGCCAATCAGGGCGATGGGGCGTTTCCGACTGGTGGGCTGGTGATACAGCGACATCTCCTCATATGTCAGGACATCTTCATAGTCTAAAGAGACAGAACAGGAGAATCTCTTGTAGCTCTAAGTGGTAAATATGTGTGTATTTCCACGTCTATGAACTAGTAACACTGGAGGGCCCTTCAAGCCATTTAGGAACCTGCTGAGCACCTGTTGGTGCTTTTCTGATCCTGTCTGTGAAGGTTGGACTAATCTGACTTGTGACACGTTGAGTCTGGACAAGCTGCTGCAAGATTGACGAGACGTGTCGAATCCAGACGTTAGGAGTTAATACTGACAATGTGTGGGCACTTGAACGCTGGCCAACAGGGAGGATGTCTTTCACTTAAGATAAATGAGGGGATAACAGTGCTGGCTTCCTGTAACACACAGCCTACTTCTCCATCTTAACAAGAGAGAAAAGGGAGAAGTCTGACCAGTATTTTTGCTGAAATTGGAGACATTTTTCTTCTTTTGTTTCTTGCTTTTCTTTGGATACCAATGTTTCTCTGCAGAAAAGACAAATTAAAGATCATTTTACGCTTTTTGTCACTTCACTGAAAAGTATTTCTTTTCCAGAGAGAGTTATTACCCTGCTGCTCTCGGTTTCTGTCCAGTAGGTTTTTCTTTAAGGTCTCTCTCTGCTGGTGAAAACTTTTCCCTATAAAATGTTAAAAGCAAAAAGAAACATATTAAAACGACACTATAAACGTAAACAAATCGAGGACATGTTGCACTTTAGAAGCTAAAATGATCTGCTTTGAACGCTGTCCCTCTAGGTTTTAGACTTTGCATCTATTCTGAGGAACAGCCACAAAGATGGCTGCTTTCCATTTCCAGTGCTTAACCTCCTTTTCCTCCAGCCACAACAGGTCGAGGTCAGAGAGTTAGCGCAAATAATTCTTGGGTTTGTGTTTTAATCTACTTGACAAACCAGATGGGTGGTTTTCTCCTGCCAGGAGAGTGATGCCTGTAAGTTATCAGTCCCAGACAAATCTTCAGTATTTTACTGTTATTTTTAGCAGCAATAGTCTGTTTTAGACTTGTTATATAGTTATTACATGCTGTCACTGATGCCTGTATGTGATTGTTTGAGAATGGATGTGTTTTTTTTTCCACCTCTGTTTTTGGTTCCTACCTGGAATGAGTCCAGCCAGAGGTTGGTTCTCTTCGTCTCCGTCCCGATAAGCCTGCCACCAGTTGGGATCATCCTGGCTGATAACGTGCAGGATGTCTCCCTTCTGAAAACACAACCCCAGCTCTCGACATGGCAGGAAAGGGTCATCGGAGGGATCGTAGTCAAAGTAAGCTCGCACGTGCATCTGAGGACAGACGGGGATTAAGGGTCAAAGGTGGTCTTGCATGCAGACATGCATCCACAGGCATGCAGGCCCCCCCATCCTGAGGGACTTACCACAGTCTGTCTGTGTGGGGCAGGTTTAATCTGTGAGCTCGGGATCAAGAGGAAGGTCAGAGTGCCATGCATTTGTTGCTGATGAAGAAATAGAAAGCAAAAGAAGAAAGATACAGTTTTAGATGGTGACAGAAAGAAAATCAATTAACTTGGCAAATCAATAAAGGAAGCCAGGCTAAGTGTGGAAAACAACTGAACCTTTAAATTCAACCGGCTGATACTCTTCCAACCCGTTGCATGCACACGCTCCAGAGGATCTTGTGAGAATAAGATCATGTGTTTCTTCACCGCTATATGTTGATATGGGTCATATCAGGACAGTATCATCCTTGTGCTGAAAATGTTGAGTGAGCGTGGACCAACACCTGCCAACAAACCCAACAAAATACATAGTATCTACGTACCAATAAGTCATGGACTTCATTAATATGTTTCCCCCGGATAGAGATCCCATTAATCTCCAGGATCTCGTCGCCTTCCCTCAGAAGGCCGCTACTCTCCGCTGTTCCGCCTTTCACCACCCGGCTGACCACCACGCTGTCCATGTCGTTACGCACCGTCGCACCCTGACGGCCGCAAGCACAATGCACGTTTCATCATCGGTTTCAGCAAAATAGCAATAAAGTAAAATGTCTTCTGAAATATGATGATGAAAATAAAACTAGAAAAGCAAAAAATACAGTTTTCTTTCCAAATGGTTTGATGTCACTCTGTTTAACTCACCAGTGGAGTGTCACGAGCCTTCTCAAGGCGCACCAGTTTGACCGTCTCTCCAAGATACTGGGCCACACTTTCTTCAGCCATTTCCTGGACTGCCACATTGTCATGAGCCTGCATGAGTGCCTGCACATTACATAAACACGGGGGGACACAGAGAGACAAAATGGGATGAACAAATTCAAGTATACTTAAATAATAATTTCTCTAAATGATTTTCTACACAATAATTGACACCTTTGCAATGCAACATTGCAGACAGCTTCACACACATCTGTTAAGGTTGTGTGTTGCTTTCACATACACACGTTCTGCGGCCTCATCGCTCTGAACAAGACCGGTCGGAAATCCTGCCTCTAAGCAGAAATAAAATAGAGACTGCTACTTTATTTAATTTAATCTGACATGTGATATATAGCCTGCAATTAATTTCAGTCAGTTGAAATTAAATTCTCTGTCCTGGAGAAGAGAAGTGCAGAGAGATGGAGGCCGGGCAAAGCTTTTATGCTAAAAACGTCTTTATCGCCAAAAGGATATAGGAGACAGGATGTTCCATCATCCATCACTTACCTTTATAAAAAGAACAGGTGAACCAGAGGTGTCTGTACACCAGAGACTGTATCCACTGAGGTTGCTTAGTGATACAGAGTGTATCATGTGACCTCTTCCAAGCAAAGAAACTAACATAATCTGTAAGCCTTAAAACATGTTATATTGTTCCAGGTGGCAAGCTGTGTGGATGGGTTAACGGGGCCACGGTAGAAATGGTGGTTCAGACAGTGACAGGGATGAGACATCCCAACCCCAGAAACGCCCCGTCAGGACCCTCAACCGTAAAATCACAGCAGCGCCTCGCACCTGGGGGATTTCTCACCTTACTGCCTCTATAATAGATCGTGACAGTGCGACCATGTGCCTCCGAGGAATCAGCGGAACACAGCCTTTAGTTCTATAGCGGCTCAAGTCAGTTTGAGTCACTTCAAAGCAAATCAATCACTGGCAACATGAAAAGACCAGAACAAACCAGGCACCTTATCTTTGATAACTAATAATAAAAACCAGCCTACTGGCATAGACGCAGTATAACAGTAATTCTTTTCTATATTCCAATAATGTGCATATCAACTATGTAGACATTTCTTCTACCAGGCTGCAGAACGTAAGTGTAGTATGACAGTATGATTTATGTGCATTTAATGTGGTAAAGATATCTGACCTGAACATGAGGATTAGTGAGTAGATTCTGCAACTCCAAACCTTCCTTCTGTTGACTGGATTGAAGAATTTTCTGAACCTGAACATAAACAAAGACATTTAAAACTGTTATGAAAAGCTGTGCTGAAGGCATGTTTAATGGTTACTTAATTGTGTCAAAAAATGACCGGTTTAGTAATTTTCAGACGTGTGATGCCAGCTATTTAATTGCTCAGGGAAATCTCTCTTTTCACATGCTTGACACATGCTTCCTGTTCTGTAGTCTCCATCCATGCATGCATGCATGCATCCATCCACAGGGTTTCCTGCAACTGAAGACCTTGAGGTGACTCTATTTTTGACAGGCTTTGCTACTTAGCCTGGCGCAGCACTGCCATCCATGGAGGAGCACGTGTGTCAGTGAACGTGTGTGTGTGTGTGTGTGTGTCCAGTGGTGAAGTGGCAGTCTACCCTGGGTGTATATCTGCCTCTTAGCCAGTCCCTGCTGGGATGGGATGGAGTGCTTCTCATTTCTACACAAACCAAACTGTTCCTTTAAACTCTGTAATAGATGCACAGTACAAAATACAAAAACTGCCTTTTTTGACAGGTTTTTTGTACACTTTGCCTCATGGGATGAAGCTTTTGCTTTGGTGTCACCTCAGACACCAAAGCACAGTTGTTCCACTATTTTAAATGGAGGTCTTACTAACAAAGTGACGCACTCTCCCCTCCCCCCTCAGCACTGCTGCACCTCAGCCCGCAGGACTGTAAGCTGCTGGAGTTTCTTTTTCTGGCTGCCCAGATCCCGTCCTGCTTCTTGCAAAGCACTGCAGCGAAGGCTGCTGGGAGATTAGTTTACTCAACAGCCAATCTGAGCGTCCCACCACAGCCACTGAATTTAGACACATCCTGGCTAAAACTATTACCTTCTATTAAGCACTTCGGGAGCTGCGTCCCATATGAGAGTGCTCACTGGATTTCAGTACTTAGGCAGGAAATATGATACGTGAGGAGAATAATTAATTCTTCCACCCAGTTCTGCTATTTTCAAGCAAAAACTGGTCTTGCACTCAGTGTTAGTGTACCTCCTGGCAGAGATCCTCTGCTTGTACTGTCAGCGGAGAGGTGGGACTGACTCTGCTCTTCTGCTGGGACACAGCTTTGTAGACGCTGTAGGCCGCCCTGAAGTCTTCTGTGGAGAGGAGCTGCATTATCAGCTCCACGTCCTGCTGGCTTTGCACATCAGTCAGACAGCGCAGGGTCCACTTCAGAGCCTGCTGCCACTCTTCCACATCTGAGAAAGACACCCGAGCAACAGAGACGTACTGGAAATCATCGTCAAAATGATTTGATAACTCCAGAAGCGTTCCATTTATAGTTCCAAAGATATACTTTGGCCAATGCATCAGGAAAATACCTAAAACTAAGCACAGTTACAACACAAGTGTGAGAGAGTAGATGGAAAGCATTTAGAACAGTGTCCCCAAACAGAGTAGTCTTTTCATTAGAATTCTCTCCTTCAGTGACACAAACAACACAACAAAAAGCACACACAATGTCCTTATGTTCAAATGTCTTTGCTGTAAAACATATTTCTGCAGTCAACTATCTGTGGACAGGCTGTATGTACACAACTACCCATAAACATTGATTAAAGGAATTTAATTTCCCCTTAAAATGGATGCTCTGCTCTTCAGTCATGAACCAGTGAAATTTGTGAATCACCTTCCTTCTCTACTCCCTCTTTCTCCTCTGTTCTCCTCATTGTTTTCTCATCTTTTGTTTCTTTTGTAGACCCTCACAACTCTCCCATTCATTCTCCCAGGTCCTTGTTCCCCACTCACCAGTTACTGGATCCTGGGAACACGTGTCTTTGCTGGTTTTTTCCTTCCCCTCAAAGGTGGGATTGTCAATTCCCACTTTGGGGTTCTGTGACAGCTTCTTAAGCCTCAGGGAAGCATTGGGGTCGGTGTCAAGCTTTCCGTGGCTGTCCCCCTCTCTCCTCTTTCTCAGCTCCTCCTGGTAGTGCTGGATCCTCTCCATGTGGGCAGTGGTGTGTGCTGGCTTGACGAGGCTGCCTTCATCCCCGGGACAGTCCACAGCTCTTTCCCTGTGGCCCTGGGCCTGGACAGAGGCGTCTTGTACAAAACCATTCATATAGCTAGTGATCATCCCTACTGAAACTGAGCGGAGCGTAACCCGCCCCAGTGTTTTGTGTTTTCCTGATTTTCGTGATCCGCCTGTGTGTTACGATGCACTGACGCTCACGCTGCTTGAATTAGAGGCCATAGCACACAACGGCAGGACACATCTGTTCTGGGATCGATCATCCTGAAAGGCAGAAAATGGCTTTAATTGCTATTTAATATGCTTTAAAACTGCAGTCTTTATAGTGGTACAACCTACACTGCAGATAAAATAGTGCAATAATATACAAAACATGTTTTCCTCCACTGATCAAAAAATCTATAGTTTAATAGTTCAAGAAAAGCTTATTTTAATCACATAAATAAGTAACTTCTCTTCATAAAGATGAAAACTTCTATTTATTTTGTGGTGATTTGACCTCATACAACAGTTTTAACATTTTATTTTGAATAAATATCCGTCCTTTCTGCTCCCAGCTCATGACACTACTTCGCATCCTCCATCACACTAATCTAGCAAGCAAAGGAAAGTTCTCTGGACTCAGGAACCTGAATTCAGCCACCTGCGTGTCTATATCCTCATGGCAGTCCTCCCCTTCATTTATGTACTTCCTACAGCTAATTACATCTAACATGTACATCTCCCCACTGGTTCTTGCTCAAAGCTACCAAACCCCTCCCTTGCAGAAGCATTTAGCCGTGTTTAAAGCGGCGCAGGCGGATGACAAACAGCAGAGACTGCCAGCGGGCCATCTGTTCCTGCGGGCTTAACTAAGCCTTAGCTCTAATGTCTGACTCCCACTCAGAGGCCGCAACAGCACCAGAAGACATTCTGGGCTGAATCTGAGAGAGCCATTGAAGTCAGAGGACATGGAATGAATGAAAGAAATATACACACATGAATTTTGTACACCACACAAACATATGATGGAATGTAAGTGATTTTTAAGTGGAGCGATATTTGTTTAGTTGCACCATTAAAGGCACTGTAAAACAAGTTTACACAATTAGATAATCTGTTTTCAGTGTATGAAGTGAAATTATAAATATGAAGTCAATTAGTGTGATGGATGTAAAGTATGGACTGTAGGTACAGAACCTAATCAACCTGAAACAAAACTAAAGCAGAATTTTCAAATGTATTTGAATAGAGTGTTCAACTCTGATTAAATACCTATCTTAAGTATTTCCTACTACTACAGGCACTCATTTGCCTGCACTAAATTAAATAACTTATAATTACCCGCATGAATACATTATAAGTTTAAGAACAATATACTGACGTAGTTTTGTGGTTGAAGCAGCAGTTGCAGGCTTGTCTTGGTCCCGATAAGCTAGTGTTTAGGGGGTCACTAAAGCCTCAGAATTTTAAAAACATTACCTGTTTCGAGAAAATTTGCAGTTATGTACAACAACAACAGCAGCCAATGATTTTCATGTAGAACAGAGCTTGAATTAAGAAACCGTTAAAATGCCAAAAACTTAGCTGATTAGCCTGCTGTCGCTAAATGCGTAGCTTCGCGATAGCTGTCCCCTTCCAGACTGGCTTTACTCACCAAAGACAGCAAGATGAGCCGGTTTGCTAGAAGCGTTTATTCCTTTATGCTCCAGTGTTGTTAGACTGAAAGTTTTATTTACATATAGAGTGCCAACAACACTCCACAGTCTCTTCCACCCTTAGAAAAAGTGTTAAACCCAAGCACAGACGGGACACTTGTGGCCATTGCTATGCGCCTGGTGTATCAGCGGTCTCCGTGGAAACACTGAGCCTCTACAGCGACCCTGTCGGTCAGACATGGAATGACTACAACCTTCATTCACTTATATAGTTACATTGTGGCAGGATCATCATCTCTCCTACTGCGAAGTGTTTTTTTTTTTTTTTGGTCAATCTTTAATCTCAACTACGTAGCAGAAGTCACCAGCACATGAATATATGTCAGTGCTGAAATATATTAACCCACTAAGGTTAATAGTATCTATTTCCTACTGACATACTGTAACTGGCACTGCAGGCTTTAATCTGCTGCTTGTGTCCTAAACATGTGCAGATGTTTCTGTCTTGTGTCTTTCCTTGTTGTCCTTCTGGGATATCAGTCATCTTTGGAGCTTTGCCATCCTCCAGTCTTTGTTTTGAATATGTTTCTTTTTGTCTTCTTGAAAATCCTCCGTCTCTTCTCGCCTCTGAACTGAAATAGGTAAGTCTCTTGTTACATTGTCAGTGTCTTTTACCTAAATAAATGTGCGTGAATTTGATTGTGAACTGATCCACTTACATTTCACACACTGATAAATTTAGTTATCCTAAGAGGATATACTCATTTCACCTTCCAAAGCAGAAGAGAAATCTTCTAAGCTCATAAAGCCTCACGAATATCGACATCAAAGCCTGACGTTACATTTTTACTGTCGTATTTACTATAAGTTAATCCTTTCTGACACTGGTGCTTAACCTCTTTTCCACATTAGGCTGTCTCCTATCAGTTCCACAATCTTAAATACTTTCTACCCCAATTCCGCTCCAGCTATTTTCTCTTTATTTTTTAAAAGCAAGACATAGAAATAAGACATAAAACATAAAAAGACATAAAACATAAAAATGTAAGATGCCGACATGTAACAGGAAAGTTCCTGATGACACAACCAGCTTAAGATATGAACTGATTTGATGATTCTGAAGAAAAATGTCTAAATGTGTTTTTTCATTTTTCATAAGAAGTGATGTGATTGATTATGGCACAGATGGAAGATAAGAATATTAAATCATATTTTCAAAAAATTACTTCATTTTGTCAGAAACGTGGCAAGGATCCAGATGCGACACAATCAATTGGAATAAAACCATTTTATTAACTTTACAGATCGTTAGCAGGACAAGACAGTGTCGTCGTCAGGGGCGGAAGCAGGTCTGTTTACCGGGAGTCTCCTCTGTCCTTATGATCCTGTTGTACTGTATCTTTACATTTCATCAGTACACCGCTACTGTACTTTTACTGTACCTTTGTTTTTACTGTCATCAGGTATAAATGTTTTTAAAGTGAAAATTCTAATGCA